>CM060734.1:48186781-48724623 GCA_030704615.1 Takakia lepidozioides | reverse complement strand
GGTGAGGGACAATCGAAATGTCCGTAACAAAAGACAATGAACGAAATTGACAGCAGCCTACCTCCCGCATGTACTGGTCCGAACTGTCGATACCGAAAATGCCACCCCCAACCAGCTGTGCAATGCTCCAGATTGGTGTCTCCACTGCACCTGACGTGTTCCACCAAGCCTCGATGATAGCAAACTTTAACCTCCGCGTCATCAAATGTGGGTGCATCCTTCCACGCCGTACAAAGGACACGGTGTTCAGCCCTGGAATGAGCTAGCAACAAATTTGGTAGTGTAGTGGGATAGACTCTGCATTCCAATGGAATCCACAGGATCTCTCTTTCCCCTCCATTGGAACATTGGGGTCCTCACCGTACACACGCCGCACCGCTGCCCAGTTGGCCTGAGCGTTGTCTGCCATGAATCCCCTGAAATTGGGCTCTGCAATCCCGCCCTTGCCATCTGCTCGTTTATGCCCTCCCACAGATGCATCTCGGACTGTGTCCTCCCCTTTCATCTCGCAGATTGCAATCGTCATGAGCCTCTTGGAGTGATAGTCATAAACATGCGCACCCATAGTCACCCACTGATGGTTTGTAATTCGCTTGATGTGATCAAACATCACCCAAGCATTCGACAAGTTTCCAGTTGTCATGCGAGTGACCAAGTCGACTCCACTCCCAGGCCCACACGTCGACATTTTGAAAATGTAACAACGATCGGATTCGCTGCCTTGCCCTGGAAACCTGCTACCTTGGATGTAGTCATATCCAGTCATTCGTTTCACCTCCAGGATTGAGTACATGTCCGACCCCCTGCCGAACTCCTGCTTGCAAGATACGATGTGATTCCGCACATTCGGACTACAAACGTGCGAGACGGACTCCAAGAGGTCACACATCTCGTCTTCGGTCAAGCCTTCGGTCGGAACCATCTTCAGACATGATTTTGCCAAGAGCAATCTTGTGGGCTGCCTTCAGCTGAATCTGCTTTGGTCTGGCTCCGGGGCTCAATTTCACTCCTCTTTTTATGATGTCGTGTGCTTCCTGCACAGCCTCACGCATGTTGCCTCTCGCCAAGGGGTGGCAGTGGACCCCAACGTGTATGCAAGCTCTAGTCAAGTCCGGGAGCAAATGGATTACGTAATATTGCTTGGCTCTGCACATGGACATGCACGTCGGTGGTTCTTTGCAATGTGCACACTTGAAAGAACCCGCAGGAGCTTGGCTGGAGACAATGAATGGATGATGCGTTGTGCCAGTCCAATCCGTCTCGTTTCTCCGCCCTCCTTTGGAGAGAAAGTGGAAGCAGGTGGGATTGAGGCACCTCAGCTTCCCGCACAGAGGACATATCGTACACGAACACCATCAGCAATTTTCGCTGCTACTGGTCTTCGTCACACACCAGGGGTGTCCGTCATGCTTTCGATCCATTCTGTTAACATCCCGGAGGCTTGTTTGACGAAGAAACAGGTGGAAACTCGAAGATGACATTGCCATCGACTTCGGGAGGCAGAAAAGTTACCTTTCTGACTGGGAATTTGGCATAGTCGAGAGCAGCCAGCTCGGAGCGAGAACCATCGAGGTGTGATGTTGTCGTAGGAGCTGCACAATGGACCGGTTGGAGTTATGCTCGAGGGCACATGCGTAGCACCTACAGAGACGTCCATGCCGGATTTGAACGACCGTGTGGAGGACATGGGTACCTCAATGCAATCATCTTCCTCGTCGGAAATGTCGAATACGTCCACACGAGAAGCTATGGAGGGTCTTGACGGTCCAGGTCGGGAATGATTATCGTTGCATACCTCTCTGTTGGCAGTGGCCGCCTCTCGGTTTCCGGACTCTTTGTGGATGGTGTGGGCAGCGACTGATTCGGAAAGGAATGGGCATTCCCACAGCTCGTACAGGATGGTGTCTGACGGGGGAACGTGCCATTCGATTCCGCAACCTCCGTCGTTACCTAGCACGACAATGGTCTCGTCAACCTGTCCAGGAACATCCTTCCTTTCTTCTTCCAAAATAAACTGTGCCCGGTTTGAGCTGAATTTGGAACAAAGGTAAGTTTCAGTCACTCTGCAAAGTCCTCCCTCGTTTGGGATCCAGGCTCTCCCAAGTTGCGGAGGACAGCAAACTATAGCGTAGGAATTCGGAGCCATCGAACACCGCACGGAGTTGGCAAGTGCGAGGTTCAGTATAGCGACAGACCAAGGCTCACAGGCACCATCTAAGTGGATCTGCGGAGTCCATCGACAATTGGAAGTCGCACATTGAAGTGGAAAGTATTGTTTCAAGCTACATGCATGAAGGTGGGAGGTTTGATTCCATAGCCAGTGAGTAGGACAATGATGGCCGATTCGGCGACGAAATAACATCTCCTGACAGTTTCTCCTGAGGGTGGATCCAGCAGTATTCTCGGTGCAGACAGGAACGTTCGCACTGACAAGTGCCAGGACTGCTGGTTAAAACGGTCAGACAACCAAGTTGTGCTCATCAAGACTGGCCGCAATTGTGTTGTTTCGGAACAATGCAACCCATTGAGGTTCCAGATTTCCCGTCCGAGTGATTCTGTCGATTGCTGGTGGACGGAAATACGGCGCCGCATTTCCGTATTGCATCTTGGTCATGCACAGAGCGACGGAAATGCGGCACCGAGTTTCCGTCCGGGGGAAACCTTTATACTCTCCAGAACGGAAATGCGGTAACGCATTTCCATCCAGCAAGCACGGTATGTGAAGGTGGAACGGAAATGCGGTACCGCATTTCCGTTCTGATTGAGATTTATGAACAACGGGAACAGAAATGCGGCACCGCATTTCCGTCCGAGTCGCACTTTTCGACATTCCAGAACGGGAATGCGGCGCCGCATTTCCATTTTGTATCTGATGCATGGAGCTGAGGGATAGAAATGCTGCAGCACATTTCCGTCCTAAAAGACATTCATACTCTCGAGAACGGAAATGCGGGTACCGCATTTTCATTCAACAAGCACGGTATGTGAAGGTGGAACGGAAATGCGGTACCGCATTTCCGTTCTGATTGAGAATTATGAACAACGGGAACAGAAATGCGGCACCGCATTTCCGTCAAAGTCGCACTTTTCGACATTCCATAAAGGAAATGCGGCGCCGCATTTCCATTTTGTATCTGATGCCTGGAGCCGAGTAAGATTCCGACAGCTTCATACAGCGCAATTCCGACCGGTTGAGACATTCACACTATCCAGAACGGAAATGCGGCACCGCATTTCCGTTCTGACTGAAAATCGTGAACTATCTGAACTGAAATGCGGCACCGTATTTCCATCCGAGTCGCACCTACCATCATTCCAGAACGGAAATGCGGCACCGCATTTCCGTTCTGACTGAAAATCGTGAACCATCGGAACTGAAATGCGGCAACGTATTTCCATCCGAGTCGCACCTACCATCATTCCAGAACGGAAATGCGGTACCGCATTTCCGTTCTGACTGAAAATCGTGAACCATCGGAACTGAAATGCGGCAGCGCATTTCCATCCGAGTCGCACCTCCCAACATTCCAGAACGGAATGTATTAGATTTAAAAGGGAATGCGGCACCGCATTTCCGTTCTGATGAAATATCCTGAAACATCGGAATTGAAATGCGGTACCGCATTTCCGTCGGAGCACCGCATTTTCCGTTTTGTATGTGAGGCATGGAGCTGTGGAACGAAAATGCGGGAAGGCCATTTCCGCCAGCAGTCAGACAGTTAATACTCTACAGTAACGGAAATGCGCGTTACCGCATTTCCATTCTGACTGAAAATCGTGCGCAACGGGTACAGAAATGCGGCACCGCATTTCCTTCGAGTCGCACCTTCCGACATTCTCGAACGGAAATGCGGCGCCGCATTTCCGTTTTGTATATTCGGCCTGGAGCTGTGCTACGGAAATGTGGTTGCCGCATTTCCATCCATGTGAGACCTTCAACCTTTCCAGAACGGAAATGCGACACCCGCATTTCTGTCCAGGTGAGACCTCTATACTTTCCCGAACGGAAATGTGGCACGGCATTTTTCCATTTCATCAAACTAACGTATGTGAAGTGGGAACGGAAATGCGGCGCCGCATTTCCCTTTTGAATCTCATACATGGAGCTGTGGGACGGAAATGCGGCACCGTATTTCCGTTCAACAACTAAGGTATGTGAAGGGTGGAACGGAAATGCGGTGCCGCATTTTCTTCCAACAAGTACGGATGTGTAGCTTCGTGATGGTACTTAACGGAAATGCGGCGCCGCATTCGCATTCTCGCTCCAACTCATCAGACGCTGGGACGGAAATGCCTTGAAATGTGAACACGTGGAGCAACGGAATTGCTGCACATGTCGGCACTCTATCTGACTGAAGGGGCATGAGGCGGCGCGGCCTGACCGTTGGATAATGATGTTTGTTTTTTCGGACGGCAGGCGTACCCTCAACGATTCGAATTTCGTAATGACGGCAAACTCCACGAGGAGACACTTTCGTCCAACCTTTCGAACCCAAGTGGTGCATCACCGCCGTTTCATCTACTTTTGTCGTGTCTCCTCAGTCACCCCTCTCGCGCCCTTTCCATCTGCACTCTTTGCCCCTTTTCCCTCTCTCTGTTCTTCTTATGCTCGAACCTGAGAGGGGGGGAGTTCGTGCACCAGACAGGAGACCTCGTCGGCAAGCTCCGGAAATTATACTTCGGACGTAGGCCAATGCCGAAGGGGAGGAAGCAGATGCGTCTACAGGAGGAGATTGCCATCTCGAGCAGCAGGCCACTCAGGCAACCCAGCCACCAGTGAGAGCTCCATGCGATCGGGTTGCGCGCAGCTGATCGAGCACCGAACCCCCCATTTTGCTTCTGTAATTCTTAGACTGAATGCTAGGAGACTTGAATGCAGAACATGTTTGCATGCCTAACAGGAAAGGTGGACGTGCTGGAGGGATCGCAGGAATCCGAAGAGCCGCAGGAAGAGTCCGAGGAGCTAGCTGCAGCACGTACACCCACCCGATCCCGAGCGCGGGTATTCCTGCCGGGCCTAGCCCTCTGCGATTCAAAGACGCGTCTTCGAAGGGCAAGTTCAAAGTCTCAGAGATCGACTCGCGTTCATCGATCATGGAGAATCGCCAGCAGGGGTCGGGCCCTTCTCCAGCAAAGTCGAAGAAGAAGCAGCCCGTCCCTCTACTGGCTTCTGAACCGGCTCAGGCCGATTCACCCCCCCCAACGCGAATGAAGCAGCAGGGTAGAGACAGATTCTATTTGCAGCAGACACCTTCACCTGCAAGGATGAGGAAGCAGAAGGCAATCAGGGCGACGGGCGAACAATCTCCCGCAAAACCGCTTCCACGAGCTGAAGCTCAGTTCCTGGAGGATTTCCCGCCTGCAGATGTTGGGGCCGACTCTGCTGCAGCGAAGGCAATGGGATCGACCGTTTCTCGATTTGGTACCGGAGGAGGGTGCTGCCGCTGAACGTTCGCAGGCAGACCTCACCACCGATGAGCTAGCAGGCCCGGAGGAGGCCTCTGCAATGGCAGAATTGCCCGCAGACAGGCCCCAGAGTGCAGCTCCAGTTGAGGATGCTCCAGCTGCTCAGCCACTACCGGCACCTACAGACATGTCTCCGGAGGATTTCAAAAGTGCAGCGGATAAAATGTTGGAGGAGACACACAGTAGCATTGGCAGAGTTCTGGGCAGCAGGGTATTCCAGCGGACTCTTCGAATCCCACTCTGTCGCATGGTCTCCCTTCCATCGTCAGGCAGGCCCTTCCCGGAGATGTGGATAAGCTCAAGTTCGCATTTCGAGAAGGGTACCGTTTGGGATCGGCAGCGTTTACGTTTCCATAGAGAATGAGGACGGCGAACCCGTGGACCCACTGCCGATGAATTGTCAACGTGGGATACCCACTGGCACACTCGCAACCACGAATTCGAGGCGACGCTGAAGGGTGATCCCGACTTCGGCCATATGTCGGGAAAAATGTTCTTTGTGTGGGACGGGAATCACCGACTTCTCGCCTGGTGGGAGTACATCAAGCAGAACCATGCCAAGCACATTGGCTGGCATTACATGGTGGAGTGTGTCATCCTCAAGGGTGAAGGCGGCAGACTCCTCCCTGCTCAAGAATGCCATGGCGGACCTCAACTCGTAAGATACTCATACCCTCCCTAGCACATTCGAAATGCGGTGCCGCATTTCGGTTTCCATTCTGGTTTGATTCCGTGCTTCCGTGTATTGAACTGGAGAGTGTGCCTTGCAGGGTCACTGAGAATGCGTACGTGCATACCCACATGGCACATATGCTGTACAGGGTGAGGAAAACTGGTCTTACTGATCCGCAGATGTTTGCGGAAATGCTGGAGCCTGAGCTCATTCAGAAAAAGCCGTTGCAAAAACAGACCGGACATGGTATCGTCTCACTATGGATGGAATGGTGGAGGTGATATACGAAGTAAGTCGTCCTCCAATTTCCCTCTGCTCATCCTTCCCCAATTTCCAGTAATGTTTCCACATGAATCGAATGTAACGCTTCTGCATGTTTTTGTTGGCAGTCAAACATCAAGCTGGATTTGGCCCATGCCAAACGCTTCTTCATGGAAAGTGAGGGCAGGTGAAAACGTTGCAGTCATTGACTGAGCACTTGAAGGAAGCCGGTGTCAAGTCCAGAACCAAATACAAGTCAAAGCTTGTGAAGCTGGTGGCAATTGCAGATCCGGCACTTGGAAAGGATTCATCCCCGAGATTGCAAAACACTATTCTCGGGCCATGCAGCCGACCATGCAATTGGAGAAACTGCATCACCTCTCAACGGCATGTGTGGAGGCGAAAGAGAAGGTGAGGTTTCAATGCACTGAATTTCCTTCCTAGCAATAGCCACTCTCTCCAGCCACTGACATTGGATCGGAAATGGCAGACACGGTGGCTGTCGATCTGGAATGCATCCGAGAGCATAAGGACAATGTGGTCTTTTCCACTGGAAGTTTCCGACCCTGCAGTGGATGTGTGGCTCAACCGTATGACTTGGTGGTTCCAGGTAATTCAAGGTACTTCCCCAGATTTGCTTTTCTGACATGAATTCCCTGAACTGCTACGTGACAATGGATTTGGGAATCGTAGGTAATGTCGAATGCGAAGGAGCAAGTCGTAATGCACACAAATTCGTTCGGCTTGTACGTCAAATGGGATGGAACACAGACATTGGAAGACTACGTGACACGTTTCAGATGTGCGTACAAGGAGAACCTTTTCGCCAGAGAGCTACAGACCGCAAGAAGGAGCGTGGAGTTTACACATCAGGAGGGAGCGGGGAAAGCTGCAATGCGAATTGTTTACAGGTGAAGCACAGCTGCCCTTGTATGCGAAGCCTGGTTACGAGGTTTGTCTCGGAAATGCGGCACCGCATTCGCATTTTATGTTTTCGGTGGCACTCTGCCAGTAGGTTGGTCTCAACTTTTGCTCACGCATGCTGACTGCCTTGCAGGTATATGAAATACGTGCTCCTTCAGACAGGGCCCTGGCTCAAGAGCCCCCGTTCTTCATGGCTTGGACCGTGGCGGGCCCAAGCTGTGTCTACACACCCGAGATGCAGAAACAATGGCATCCCGCGCATCTCGTTGGATGCCCGTGGTACCTGGACATGTCTGGCGGTATTGTTGACGAGTCTGAGAAAGATCTGCACGCCTTGGCAGAAGAGAAGAGAAAGGAAAGACGTGTCCCTGCTGGGCCAAAGTCGGCAAAGGAATCTGCTGCTCTGGAAGAATCCAGAAAGGCAGCTGAGATGGCACAAAAGACGGTGGATGCAGCTGTGCAGGCCCAACAGAAGGGGTCGAAGAAGAGGACTCGCCAGCAAGGAGCAGCTGTTGTGACACCCGCCAAAACGAAGAAGCAGAAACAGCCTGTTCAGGAAGAGGGTGAGGAAGAGGACTCCGATGGAGACTTTGCAACCAGCCCACCCCCCAAACGCAGGCTGCCTCCCCTGTGCCCACCGTTGTCACGAGAGGCACGAGAACTGGCTCGGCAAAGAAGGCACTCTTCAACCCCCCAGGGGGGCACCCTTTCGAGCCGGTGGAAATGAAGAGGCCGAAAGTGGCTCCCGAAACAGTAGTCCAGTGTGTAAATGAGAGTTTCTTGGCGGCTTTGGATGGACGGGCAGCCAAGTTGGCATACATGAAGACCATGGAGGGTCTGAAGGGCAGAGCACTGAAGAAGGCGACTGCCGAAGAGCCTTCCGACACCCCAGGATTTCAGAATATGGTCTCGTTCTTTGAGAGGGTGTGTGCAGACAAGGATTGTAGGGGGCGGAAATGCCACCGAGTGGTCTTGCGATATGATCATCTTGGATATTCCGGACGGAGAGCCTGTGGAAGGACTGCAAGCTTTGCCATCTTGGAACAGGTACTCGGAGGACTTTTGGAAGAAAGGATTCGGGCTTGCGCGCATGGTGTTGGACGACAGAGGCTGTGTGGTTGTCCTGGCGAGCAGAGGAAAAAACACTCAGACAGGAATTGCGAAGTGGACCCGCAAGAGCGCCGTCCCGATTCTGAAAAAGAAGTGGACGTGCATCAACACACTGGGCCTTCGGTCGGAAGGGAAGAAGGTGATTACGACACTGGCACTCGTCCATTCATTTGCTTGGGTGCTTTCAAATGCGGTGCCGCATTCGGTTTCTAATCGTTTTCCCCCTGTGTATGCAGACGAAGCAGTTCGATGCATACTGCTTTGTGAAGGAAAACTCCACCTTTGCTTTCCGGAAGGAGGGAGGAAAGGTTGACCCCAACTGCGACCCACTCGATTACGACGTTCTGTTCAACAACGTTCCCAAGGAACTTCTCCCTCATAGCCTCACTTCAACGGAACCCCTGCGGTACTCACGGACTCGGAGCCCTGCCTTCATTCAGACAATTATGGAGACATGCACAGACGTGGAGGGCACAGTGCTGGACCTCATCTGTGGGACAGGTATGCAGAATCTTGATCTCTGCTGTTCTGCAAATTCTCGTTAGGATGTAGTTCGCAACATCTGAAGCGCCATGTGGTAATGTGTGGATGGCATTGTAACAGGTGCCTCAATGTGGGCTGGGCGGTTTTCCGACCGGCACCTCTTTGCCTACGAGGAGGATTCATCCGTGTGGGGATCCCATCTGGAGGGGCTGCAACGGAATGTGAAGGCTCCCGACAGAGCGGAAGTCTCCTCGGATTCGTCGGAGTCCGAGGAAGACACAGTGGACATTGATGCAGAGGAGAACCCGGAATACGAGTGAGTGCAAACATTGTAAGTTTGCAAAGCCTTCTGGGTCATTTATGTCAAACGAATTTCCCGACTGTGGTTCTCATTAGTCTCGTTGATGATTGTCATGTGTAGGATTGCAGGGTCCGGGTCGAAACATGTAGGGCCTACACTTCCTGCCAGGAAGAATGTCCCGTTCTTTGCGAGGGCCGACTTCATGACGAGCCCGGTGAGGGACTACTCCCTTCCTAGTTATGCAGCTAAACTCGCAAATACAGCGATTAGAAGAAGTGAGAATCAGTAAAGTAGAGCAGATTTTGGAGAGGGCTAGGGAGGACAGAAGGATAAGGAAAGAGTTGGCAGCAGTTCAGACAGGTAGACGGGTACGAAAGTACATATGTGATTCAGCGGATGAGAGCGACGCAGACAGGGAGGAAGACGACCCAACGGAGGTGAGATGGACAGTTCCGCAAGGGGAAGATGGGATTTTCGAAAGCCTGGCCAACGAGCAGTCCGCTGGAGATGAGAGAGGCACTGAGGGGGTGGAGGAGGAGCAGGACAGTCTAGAACAGGATGAGGATTCGGATGATTTTCAAGATTAATAGAATTTTAATGAAGTCTCTGTAAATGTAAATTCTCTTCCAGAGTATATAAAGAAAATTCTGCCCGACATTCGTGACCCCTCTCCAGTGTGCATTCCAGCCACACAATCGCCCAAACCAGGACGCTCCCAAAATCAGAAATGGGTCAGGGCATTTCCAAAATTTTGGCAACTCTAAGAACCTCTTTTGGAAATGCGGCACCGCATTTCCAAAACAGGGGAGGGACTAATTTTTCCATTTCAATGTTGGCATAGTAAAAAGTAATCTGAATTGGGAATGCGGTGCCGCATTTCCAAAATTTCCTTTGTCCACACGCCAGTTTTGGCCTCTCCCGCTCATTGCATGGATGCCACCACGCTTACAGAGGTCGAACAAGGAGGTCGAACAAGGAGGCCGACATGGCGGGATTGAAAATGCGGTGCCGCATTTCCATATTGGGGATGGTCGTTGTTCGAACTGCAGGCCCATCAGCAAAAATTGGCACCGCATTCCATTGTAAAAAAAAAGTCGATGACGGACATGGAAATGCGGCGCCGCATTTCCAGAACGGACATCGCAATTTGTCCATTTGCAGACCCTCTCTCGGAAATGCGGTAACGCATTCCATCGCGCTGGTCGGAAATAGGTGCACTTTTCGAAGTGTTGGACGGAAATGCGGCACCGCATTCCCTTGTCCAAAAAGAAGTTTCCATTGCCAAGCTGGAAATGCGTCGCCGCATTTGCAATGCCAACCTCGTTTTCTGATCAATTTATAGACCCGTGTTGGTATTTCGTGTACCTGGACGGAAATGATGCACCGCATTTTCTTGTCCCACATGGAAATGCGGTGCCGCATTTCGATGTCCGACATGGAAATGCGGTGCCGCATTTCGATGTCCGACATGGAAATGCTGTGCCGCATTTCGATGCCGACATGGAAATGCGGTGCCGCATTTCAATGTCCGACATGGCGTTACTCTGGTATATTCTTGACACATGACTCACATACCGGTTACTCTGCTTTATTCAACCGGACAGACACATTGTAGAAAAATGAGACATCAAATTGTAAACAGTGGGCCAATTCCGAGAGTTATTCAACACAATGAAACACAGTCATACAGAAGTGAGGTACATTCCAGGGCACACTCCAGGGCACATTTAAATTTCCCCCGTACAGGATCCTGGACCGATGAAGATTGGCTGCTGCATGAATGTAGCCGTTTCAGTTTCCTACCCTGCCATGCAAACTATGGGCACTCACTGCCAGGTGGGCCGATAGCCACTGGACACGACGAAGTCCATCCCCTCTTCGATGTAAATGCGGCGCCGAATTTCCATCCGGGGGGATGGACTTCGGTGGCAGATCTCAAACTATAACTTGTTGATGAGAAAGATGTATGGGTTAATCCACCGCTGGCGTGATGAACACGTTCCACCTCCGTCGGTGGGTACGTGTGACCCAGATGCTCCATTTTGGAGGCCGGACTGCTCTTCCGCTTCGTATCTTTTCCAAAATCTAAGGGCTTCGTAGCTGTCCGCAAGGTCATCGGCATCCAAGTCGTCCTCAGGTCCTCCTTTGCAAGGATGCCGTGCTTCCGGAACCGGGACGACTGCCCCTTTGGAGGCATCGATTATGCAATGTATTCGGCCACATCGGGAGACATTGTTATCTGGTACACAGATTACAGAGAAGATACTGGTTCGATTGTGGAAACATTGGTGGCTTTTGAGTATATCGTAGGCCACTACGCCTTCGAGCGGGGTGACGATCTTGGTCTGAGGAGTCCGTGGCTCCTGCGCATCCTCGATTCCGATTTTCCCAGCTACGACGGTCACCCATGCAGAAGAAGGCGCACTGCTATGCTGTTGCGGTGGAACTGCTGCCACTGGACGTGGGTGGACTCCATCGGAGAGACCTATTCTCCTCGAGGAGTGCGCTCCTCTTCTCCATTGTATGGGGACATTCGCATTGGTGTGGACGACGAAAACGTGAAGATTTCCATATTCGATGGTGGTATGATTGAAGGGCAGGACATTGTGGTGAACATCACTAGGGGCGGTACAACGGCTGCAATCGACTTTACATGGAGGAGCCCCATGACTCATGAGCTAGTTCTGAGAGCAGTCGAAGTCCCATTGACAACGTGACTTGTATTCAGTAGGCACAGGGCTCAAGATTTGATGGCACAATCAGCACAGTAGACGTGCTTCAAATGCAATTCATGTGGATCAATAAAAACCTCATTGTGCCCTCTTTTTATTATATTCTGTGTCCATCGTTCCGCGAATGCGTCATTGCTCATTTCGTTTGGGATTGGGAGTGTGGGTGGATTTTGCAAATGGCTGGTAAGCTGAAATGGGCCCCCATTGTACAGAGCAGTACCACCCTACCATTCGCGAAACATTGCCTTTCAATATATAATTCTAAATAACATTGCCGAACCTCCTTCATCGGGAGGTCCTTCTCCCCCTATGACCGTGGCACCCTAAACCCTATTCCCGCGGACACTCATTTCCGGAAAATAGTGCTGCTCATGTTTTTTTCCACACTTACGACTCTGCTCATGGCTCATGCCGCTCATGGCTCATGGCTCATGAAATAGCAGCCCCCCCCGTGGAGGTATGGCAGGACCAGGAGTCCAGCATTCATCCAGACGCTCATGGAAACGTGTACGGATGTTGAAGGCAGGGTCCTCGACGTCACTGCAAATACAGGTGAATAGTCCAGCTACTAGTCCAACCACTAGGCTACAACTAGTCAGTCACTAGGTTGCCACTATGCTGCCCACTATGGCAGTCACTAGTCCATACAATCGCCCCCCTAGCTGGTGCTTAGATCCCTCTAAGTTCAGGTAGCCACAAGATGTGATAGTTACCATAGCCTCACTAAGTCCTCCACCACTGTCCCTACTACACTCAAACTCGATAGATTAAGAGGCCGGGTGCAAGAGTTGCCCCATCGTTAGTCGCCGTCTTGCAACCTGTGAACTTGAGCTTGGGATCTCGTGTATTGACTCCTATGAGCTTGGCCTCCCATGTCTTGTTAGCTGCCTCCAGTCACGTCCACTGCCACTATCCCAAGCAGTGTGGACACAACCAATCTCCGTCAGGAACCTTCTCAAGAGGTGGTGTCAAGCATCCCATATGCCAACCCCTTGAGCATCAATCACACACCAGCATGGTGGCTGCCCCTTTGGCAGACCCACAGAGCATGCACCTCAAACCTGCAAGTACCACTGCCAAGTTTGGGTCAACTCTGCCATCGACATTGGGAAGGTGACATGACGCACAATTACGCACATGGTCCTTCCAAGTCATGCCATCCCGACCCTCCAAGATCAGGACTCCTGAGGGCAACACCTCTCGAACCCTCAGAATAACACGCCCTGCAGTGACATCCAGGGTCGTAGGAGCAGTCTGCTGCAAATAAACATAGTCACCAGGGCTAAACCTCCGCCCGCCAAATTGAAATCGTACAAGGCCGTATCCCCCTCAAATGAGAACACAAATTGGTTGGACATCCTTCCCGCCCACATACAGGCACCTGCAAATTCATACGACACAAGCACAAGAATGAGTCGCTTCCTCGCACAAGCAAACATACACAATCGGAAATGGTGTCAATTTCGGTGCCGCAATCACTTAACTAGTGGTATACTAGTGTGTGGTGTGCACATATGTTGTGTGGTTTTGGACAGCAATGTAGTTATGTAGCGATATGTATGCGCACGACAGCTGTCAAGTTATTTTACCACCAGTGTGAAACTAGCTAGGAAATAGCTAGTTTTTACATATTGACATTTGGGATTGGCCCAAGTGTCAATCCAGGGGTCAAGGCAGATTTAGGCCCTGGAGTGGTTATCTTCACGGCAAGCGCGGGAGGCTCATTTTTCTCGAGTTGAGCCTCACCGCGCCTAGCTATGGCACCGTAGTGTGGATTCCCCATGGCGTGGGGTGCACTTGGCTTGACTTGTATTTGAGTGATGAGTTTATATATGCATGAGTTTATGCTTCAGCTTTGTGAGCTCGCATGAGCTTGTGCTTGTATTCTTCTTCTTTATCATTGTGTGGACTAGTGACTGCCATAGTGGGCAGCATAGTGACAGCCTAGTGACTGACTAGTTGTAGCCTAGTGGTTGGACTAGTGGTGGACTAGTGGTATACTAGTGTGTGGTGTGCACATGTGTTGTGTGGTTTTGGACAACGATGTAATTGTGTAGCGATATGTATGCGCACGACAACACAATGGAATGTCCATAACTCCATCCTCAATGAGGAGGGACCTGAAAGTTACATTCAGATCTTGTTTCTTTTCCAGAATAATTGCCTGTTTGGCATCTAGAGAAAGAGGATCACTAGATGTTGTATCCTCTTCATACTCATGTGCCCCCCAATTCCCTGCATCAATGTCATCAATAATGGTTGCAAGCGTCCCGGCCTCCACAGCTTCAGTTGTAGTAGTAATTTCCTAATTCCATAGACCAAAACAGTTCAAGGTGTCAGTGTATGAGAAGAGCACATGTGTGAATGTATAATATGTAAAAAGATCAGTTCAGTGTCATGGTTGCATGAAGAAAACAAATGAATTTGGATAGTCAACTAATTCCATGAATATCATTGTCTTTCAAAGCTTACAACTTGGAGCAGAATACAGGCCTGAGCATCTCGACAGAGGACCTCCGACCACCTACGCCGACGCATATGACACATATGTGCAACCAACTCAAAATTTGACAAGATTTGAGGCCCTTGAAGAAATTTTTGCTCAAGGAGCTCCAAGCATATGCGCCGGCGCATACCATGGAAGGGAGGTTGTAGCCAAACATACAGGAGCACCTTGAAAGATCAAACTAGGCCTATGGAAGCATGTGGAGTTGTGGAGGTGGCAACGATGAAGCTTTGAGATACTTGAATACTGTGATCAACCAAAATAGGGAAGGTTCCCCAAGCGTCTGCGCCGACGGAGGTGGCAGCCTCGACACTTTGGAGCTTACGTAACACAAGCAATATACAACAAAAAACCAAGCTCCAAGCATCTCCGCCGGGGAGATGCTTGCATGAGGTTCCTGAAACCTAGGAGTTGAGCAAAAAAAGATTGTGCTCAATGGGTATGCGCCGGCGGATATGACAGCCCAGCCCGCTCGGAGCATCAACAACTTATGAGAATGCGGAGAAACAAAGAGATGGAAGGGGGGAGAACTTCCTGAAATATGTGAGCAGCCCTGCTGCACGGGTCTGCGTTGACAGAGGTGGCAGCCTTGGCGCTTTGGAGCTTCCGTAACACAGGGAATATGCAAAAAAAAACCAAGCTCCAAGTGTCTCCGCCGGCGGAGACGCTTGCAGGAGGTTCCTGAAACCTACGAGCTGAGCAAAAAAGAATGTACTCAATGGGTATGCGTCGGCGGATATGCCAGCACAGCCCGCTCGAAGCATCAACAACTTTTGAGCATGCGGAAAAACAAAGGAGATGGAAAAGGGGAGAACTTCCTAAAATATTTGAGCAGCCCTGCTGCACAGGTATGCGCCGACGGATACGCCAGCCCAACCCGCTCGGAGCATCAGCAACGTATGAGCATGCAAAAAAATAAACGGGATGGGAGTAGAGATGCACTTCCTGAAACATGTGAGCATCCCAGCTCCAACGGTATGCGCCGGCGGAGGTGGCAGCCCAGCCCTTCCAAGCATTGGAAAAAACCAAGGGGAATGAGCTGTCTCTGCCGGCGGAGACGGTTGTGTGTATGTGTGGAGATTCGCAAACTTGTGAGAGTTGAAGTGACTTAGGCATCTACGCCGGCGGAGGTGCTAGATTAGGAGCAGCTTGGTGGGGCTTATGCGATGGCGCATATGCCTAAGTGTAGGTCATGAAAAAAAACAAAACTACAGCTTACCTTCTCCGTCCGCAGCTTGCCTCTACCACCACCACCACCAGCAACGCCTCCCCCTCGAGTGTCCTTCTTCCTCCCCATCGCCGCAATAGCTCGTTGCCTCGGGGTGGTATAGTATATGGCCGAGATGCAGCGCCTCCGTCTCCTCTTCGCAACGGGAGTCTCCAGGGTGTAGAGACAAGAGACGTGTTAAGTGCTTGTGTAGTTTGTGTGTGTTTGTTGGGGGAGTGGCAAGGGATAATGTGCAAGTATACTAGACTACGTTAGTGTAGTAATGATACCGGGTTAGTCATGTAGTAATGGCAACAAGTTTAACTGAATAGAAACAGTTTATTAACAAAAAAAGTAGAGGTTGTTTCATTGAATAGAGCATGGTTTGGTGGTAAGGTTGTGGTGTATTTTCCACTAGGTTGCGGGTTTAAACCTGTGCCCGCCAAGGGGGGCGAGGGCGAAGGCTAAGGCCAAATTGGCCAAAAAGGCCAAATCTGAAATGTGAACCTTTTTTATACACTCTGGCGTTAGTGCTTTTTGGACTACATGGGTTACACGTGGATCCTCAGAAGATGGTTGTACGATTGACATGTTACTTTGTGGCGGCGCCTTCATAATACAATATAAAGTAAGTGATAAAGTAACTAAATATTTTGTTATGGGTGTCTTAATCAATTTATTGGTTTTAGAGTCAATTGTCGCCACAAATACTTGTACTCATTACTCATACATGAGTAATCAAAGAACAAATCAACATACATGTCATGGGATTTGATTGTAAATAAATTGTGCCGTCTAGTGTGTCAGTTCATAGTTGGACGATTAATCAACGATTGGTTGTAAAATAAATGGAAACATGCAGAGCATTTATGTTTCATATGCTCATAAGAAGAAGGCAGTACATTGGATTCTAAGATATCAACAACGGCGCCGTCGTCTTAAAATAGGGATAGTCCATTTAGTTGTTTCTGTCAGAGAATAATATGGATGGAGCACATGCCTCAAAAAATTTGGACCTTCTGGATTAATGATACACATAAGTAATGTAAGCCATTTAATGTATTTGCATAAGGTCTTGCAAGATGTGCGCTTCATTCATTTTGCATATTCTCTCAAACTTTGAAGGCATTGCCAAATGTCTACACCAAAATATGCATTGCTTTCATGTCCACCTGATGCAAAAGTGGTTCGTTATCATTGCAATGGAAACAAGTGCATTATCCCAGAACCTTGGTTATGCAATAGATTCAAACTTGTTCCGGGTTCAGTTTTTTTGGAGGATGATGGAGATGATGATGCCTCCACAATGTTGCTTCCAGTTTTCAATGACGGCGAAAAGCAATGGGAGTTGTTTCCAGACACTTTCTCCAAGTACCGTGTCACAAGTACGAGCTATACACAGTCACATGATGAGAGGCACACTTCTATTGCAAGAAAGAACAATCAAGCTGCAACAAATGGGAGTTGTAAATTGAGGAGGAGGTTGCAGATTCGGCGAGCTTGGGGTCTCATAATTCGGATTGTGTTGAGGTTTCTAAGAGTGTATTTTGTGGATCTCAACCTTCCTCATCTGCTCATACGGTCTTGCTTCATGACATGAAGCCTCGGAAAACTCCATTGGACAACACCACGTCTGATTGTTGCGAATCTGCGAGGGGTTTATCTTCATCTCCACGACTAGCAGTGGAGGCTACATCTGCATTTCCTTATGGTGTGTTGTCCATTCTGAGTATCTTGGCCACTGCTCGGAGGAATGGATCAAAATGAGAGCTTTCTACCTTGGACTATAGTCACATTCCAGTGCATCGTGTTCGGTGTCTTCCTCGAGCTTTTGATGGAAAAGTGATCCACGAACTCCCCCCCGTGGTCAAGCTACGTACGGACCGTGGTTCACAGTCCCTCCAAGGCATGGACCGCAAGTTTGATGGTCATCCTTGGTGCAAGACCAATACCTACAATATGTCTGGTGTTCCAGATCATGTGAAATGTAGTAAGGTTCTTTGTGTTGGAAAGCTCATATGTCAAAGCAGCACTTGCCCCTTCTTCAAGAAAGAAGGAGAACGGAATGACCGCTATTGGGAAGGCAATGCAGACAAGGTGTTCATTGCAGGAGCCCAAGTTCCATTCAACCAGTTCAAGTGTAGTTTCTGCAAAGAAAGACCTTTCTGTGAGGCGCATTGTGGGGCAAGAATGTACTATGTCACAAGTTCCCTTCCAACATATACACGTGTTGCAGTTCACGTTGGGTTTCATAACCATCCATGTGCCAAGGGCGAGAATAGAGAGGCCGTGGAAAATGCATCAAGCATGATTCAAGAGCACATAGCCATGGTCGACCCCGGGAGCTATTTCCTTGTCAATGGCCCAGAAGCTCTTGATTGATCGAGTTCTTGTAGCTAATGGCACAGAGACAGTACGTCTTGAGGGAGAGGCTTTGGAAGATATTCTTGAAGAGTTTGTCCATGTTTGTAGCCCCAATGTGAAAAACAAGGTCGCATCTACACGTGTCAATTCCATCATGTCCATATTGGAGTTGAAGCGTCTGAGTACATACCATTTCATTCACAACAATCTCCTTCCAGGCCAGCATACTTCTCATCTCCCCCATGTTTTCAAGATGTCTGTTGCTGGTCCCGGGAGTGGTGTTGATCTTATGCGTCGCATGAGTGAGGGGGATCTACGCACAAGTTGGGTAGTATTTGACCATGTCAAACGCATCAAGGATTGGACAACTCTTGCGTGTCTTGTCTATGAACCATATGTCAAGCGAATGATGACCATTGCCATTTGCGATATGAAAACAGAGGATGCAGATACTCAGGTGTTATTCTGGGAAATGATCAATGAACAAGCAAAACTTGCTGGCTTGAACAAACCAAATTTTTGTTGGCTTCATGGCGGATGCAGCAGAAGCAGAAGTGAAAGGAGAAGGCGATGGGCTGCTATTCGAAGGGTTTATGGATCTGATTATGCATGCACACCTTCAGATGATCTCTTGGAGGAAAGCGAAAGACATTGACATCTGAAGCTGATTGCAACTCTTCCTGGTTCTTCGACTTTCTGTGAGACAAATCCACATGTTGCTATCCCTCCTCAGCCAATGCATTGGGGAAATCCAGTGAGAGAGACACAAGACTTTTCCGATGCATTGTTCAGGATTCAGCGGACAGGTCATGCTTCCATGGTTCGTTGTTCTGCCTTGGTTGGAGTTTCCAAGGATAAATGCAAAGCGCTCATCAGGAAAGGTAAAGGAAGTCCTGCACCTTGCTTCACTGGCAAGTTACTAGCACCGAACATGAAAGAACCAAAACTGCAAGGTTTTGCCCCACAGAGGTTTTGTCGTGTGTTGGAGGGACCGTGCCATCCTATTGCTTGGGAAAACCGGGTATACCTAACGTGTGGCCTGTGAAGGTTGGAACCAACCTTACACAAGAAGAGGTGGCCAACTTGACCCTTGCAGGTTTTCGACTAGTCCATCCTCTCAACGTTCCTGATCCAAACTTTCCTGTGGGACCACTTCCAGTGGAACAACATATTCATCAAGGTGTTGTCCTTCCTGTGGGTAAGTATCCCACTACACGCTATGGGGTGCGCATTCAGCGTCGGGATCTGACTCCTCGACACTTGAGTCGCCAAGAGTCAGTGGAGACTCTTATTGCTGAGGTTCGTGGATTCAGAAACGTGCCTCAGCCAGGTTATGGGAGAATTTACCAGCTACAAACAGAGGAATCTACCAGAGCAGGATTGGTTTACAATGTATACATTGGTCAGTTTCCATCTTGTGATTGTCCCGACTTTGATGAGCTATCTATCAAGAAGAAAAAACAAACATATCTACCTTGTAAGCACATGTACTTCATGTACAACGTGCATCTACGATGCGCCGGGGCTTATGAGATCCACCAACCTTCCCTTAGCCAGTTAGGGGGTAGGGCTATGCTAAAGAAGGACCATAGTTCAACTTCTCAGTGACACATGAAATGCACAAAAAAAGAACCTCTAACTTGTGCCGTTCATTTTCATGCATGTGACATGTAATTATTTTGTTATTACTTTATTCCAAACATGACACATAGCATTTGTTAGTACAGAAGTTCCTATTTTGGTTAAAATGGAACTTGTGTACCTGTCATACAAGTTTTCAAATTATAGAACTGTTTGGCATTACAAACAGGCATACAATATGGTGGTTCCAAACATGATACATATGCATTTGTTAGTACAAAAGTCCATATTTTGGTTAATATGAAATTGTTTTCCTTGAATACAAGTTTGCAAACTATTACTTTGGCCAGGGATCTTGTATTCTCTTCAGTTTAAGGTGGTGCATTAGTTGGAGTTAGGGGTCACATGCATCTTTGACCATTGACTACTGATTTTGTTAGCTAAGATTATTTATTTATTTTTCTATATACATATGATGTAACATTTGCATATGCAATAAATACGTCGTATTCTATGTTATATAACTCCACTGCATACAATCTACAATGTGTGCATACAAATTGGTCACATGCATATATAATAAGGGATTTTGTGCATGCATGCACGCAACCTGTGCATATGGAATAGCAACCCCCTAGGCCATCTATCCTCATCCATCCACATTACACATCTTACAATACAAGTTCTGAGATGGTTCAAATGTCATAGTCACTGTTGAGATTATGGTCTCAACATCAATCCACTATGTATCACTGAAATCATATTTGAACCAGGTTAAACTTCAGGTGACCTCTATCTTTAGAGAACCAATTCAAAACCATCATAATCGAAGGACCCCCAAATTTGGGTAGAGCAGGCTTATTCATCAAATAAGCCTAATGAATGAATGAAGTTTTGAGAAGATTTCATCCTAATGGATTAGAGTTGGATGAAATAAGAGAAACTTCACAAGGATGGATATATTATACTGTAGATAAAACCCTTTATTTTAAGTAAAACTCTGGATTTTTTGTGACATTTTAAAAAAAAAACTGGGTGACAGGATATATTGTCCTACCATATTTTCTAAGTATGACTTTTCTAAAAGTTACCTCAAAAAAATAAACTACACCCTATATTTGTTCTCACATGGTTTTGAAAATACGGGGAGTGACCCCCCAAGACGCCCCGGTTCTTGTGTCTTATCCGGCATAAAGAAACAGCAAAAGTTTCTTTAAGTCTGGACGGCTCAGATTCAATCTAATGGACGATTCAGATTGATGAAAGCTGAGGTGGTTGTTCTTGTGGAGTTGTACTAAACTGGAGGACATTATTGAGCTCCAGTATTGAAATGTTAATAGAGCTGCAAGGGCTCGACTTGAGTGGTTGCATGAGGTTGGAGAGTTACTTACCAGTATCAGCTGATACGCCTACAAGTGCGAATTGTCAGAACCTAAAAGAGTCCCTGAATCCATTGGGTAGCTGTAACAAAATCTGACGACAAAATCACAAAATTCTGGAAAATGGTTGAGAAACATTATAAAAACTTTGGACATGAACCACATCAAAGGGTGATTCATAACCTTGGATAACAATTGGTATCATGTCACACTTGCACATGGAAACCATTCAGTGGAAGTTCAAATTTCTTCCAATCGCGCATTACAGTAGCACATCCCCTGGAGAACATGGTTGAGTGTTGACTCTATTGGCAAGTGATGGTTGTCAAAGTGCACATCCTGAGGAGTGGGTAGAATCTGATACTAGTCTATGTATTAGTCCAAGGCTTTAGAATCCGAGCCTCTTCTCTTGGTGCAAATAGAGTAGAAGCAACATTATTGAAAATTGACCGCCAAACAGTGTGATTTGGTGCTAATAGGTTTTCCCTTCACAAAAAACTGAGTGAGAGTCACAGGGGTTATAGGTTGTAAAGCTTGATTTTAGATTCATAATATACATCGAGCTGGCGGCTGAACCTGGAGTTAGCCTTGGCAGGGGAGGTGTGGAGTTCATCAAAGTGATAAAATGTGAATGCAATCACTTCATGTTTCAACCAAGTTGCATGGGTTCTGTGTCTTATATATAAATTGATAGTTCACCCCAACACTTCAAAGGCATCTGTCTATACAGATACTCTCCTCGGCAATGGTGGTGTTGAAATGTTGCACATAATTTTGATTAGTTGGAATTTCTGAATTACAAGGTGAAGTGAAAGTGGAATTGCAAGGCAAAAATGTGACTAGAGTGGAGTAGGCAGAGGAGCTGCTAGGCCACTGTGGATTCCAGCTTAGAAGCCTCCCCTCATCAGCCTCCCTGAAATTGGAGGGGAGGCTTCTAAGCTGGAATCCACAGTGGCTGAGCTACAGCTATTTGATCTCTTTTACTTTTTTCGTCCAGAGCTCTAAATATATAAAAGTGAAAGAAAAGTTAAATAAAAGCCAAACAATTGTGTTGAAGATGCCAAAGAAACGAGAGGGAAATGAAGTTGAAAGTCTCATAGAGAATATACACGCATCGCCCAAAAGGCCAACGGCCAGCTTCACAACTTGCACAAACAACACGCGAAATTCTATCTTGATAGTAATTACATGTAGAGCTTTATAGAGTAATTGATAATTTCATAATACACAAATCATGATCCCAGCGATCAGACGTGTTACGTACAAGAAAGGTGGTTCCTGCATAGAAACTTATCAATCGGAATTACAAGGTGTTACATTGCATAGCAGCGATTCCGACCTGCTGATTTACAACATCATACACAAACTGGTGATCTTGCTGCTGGATGTTACCGATGATGCCAAAGCTCTGGCCACTCGCCATGGCCAGGCAGATGATTGTATTAGCATTGTCCACAAATACAAATGTGTTCTCAGCAGGTGAAGTGTAATCAACGTTGACGAAGTGCACAACCAAAGTTGGGAAGGTGGGATTGGACACTTGAGCAACATTATAGCATAAGTCCAGTTGGTAGGGAGATCCATCAGTAGTCGGGTAGGTGATTGCACCCTGGAAGGCCTGAAGACATAACAACAGTGATACACATTAGGTCAGTTTATTAAGACGATAAGACTTGGATGTGATTGTCGAATACCATGAGAAACAAGGCGCCGCGAGGTATCGTTTACTGACTAGTTACGAAGGCTAGAGCATTGTCCTGCAACTTCCAAGCTGAGCTGAAATTGTCCTGATCTTAGAAAGTGTTTGACAAGACTAACCTGCTTCACGAGGTCATAAGCCGTTTGAGGCAAGTAGGTGAGTGTGGTTCCCGAATCAAGAATAACGCCACCATTTCCCGAAGAATCGATGTCAAAGGTGCCCGCTGGGATACTCAAATCTTGCCCTCCTACACTAATGTCATTCACCCCCACGTAGTAAAATGTTGGATTGTTAGGATTGGAGATCAGAGGGGTGTATTGGATGCCTGATGAAGGTGTGACATCTCCGAAGAATATGGGACTGGTTGTCGTTGCAGCGCTGGTCAAGCTAACCAAACAGTAAGAGAAAACGTTGGTTATGCTTGAGCTCAGCTGGGAGGGGAGAGAAAGAGGGCCCTGTCCTAGACCCACAAGTCCTCCAACGCCGGAAAAAGTCCCCTGGTTGGTATGCCCACACCCAAAGGCAACCTTGGGGATTCCAGTCCTGCCCAGGGTGACCGTCTCATAAGCCAAGTCCCCAGCAGTGCTGGATTGGTCTCCATATGAATACGTGTACTGGCAGTAGGATCCACATGCTGGAGAAGGAAGGTCCTGGAAACGATCACATGGCATTTCTAGGTGTTAATACAGCCTGGCTGAGCAAAAAGTCTAGCTCGCTAATTAGATGTTTGGCGAATTTGGATTGGAAATCGCATTTGGTTATTAACTACCATGCATCCCCACCTCTGTGTGGAGCCCGCATTGCATATTGCCGCTCGAATAACAAATGACAACCAACAAGTTGGAATTGTAGACATTTTTCTTGGAACGCCAAATACAATACTTAGCTATAGCGAGGCTATACCTGGCATAGACTGTTACTGCAACCCACTCCTTTGTATGTCTTTGATTTCTTAGGCGCAAACTTTGGGCCAGTTTGTTGGTAGCACGATGTGCAAGGCAGACATTGAGCCCACACCAGATCACTTCCAGTATCTACAATTGCAGAAATTTTTTGTGGAGGGGTACCGAGGGAGATCTCCATCACATACTCTCCGCTACCAGCTGATACCGGACTTTGCAGACCTGTTACGGTGGCCTTGATGTTGCGTGCAATGTTGTCCCTGCGCTCGATACTTCTCTTCACAGCGTCAGCAATCCTTTCTGAAAATGGTTTGGGTGTTGACGGGCTAAGTGGTGACGATGGATGATCTCTGTGGATCAGCTCACCTCGAATGACCTGAAATTATAACAGACACATGCAGTCCGAAGGCGAGAATATAAGTTGCAATATTAAACTGATCTGGATGTCACGGGCATGTCATCCAGCAAGGTTCTTAGGAAATTGGACTAGACAGCAAGTTGACCAAGAGTTTCTAACTACAAGGTGACAAGAATTTATCTTGATAAACCTTCGAACATGTGATCGTTCTGTTACTCAATCACTTACAGTGGCTTTGTTGTTGGTATGCTTTACATAATTATCTCCTTTGTGAAGTAGGCCTCTCCTTGAAAGGCCGATAGGCATCATTGCTCCCATTTCAAGCGCAACACAACATTGAGCAGTCACTAAACATGCAAGGAGCACCGTGAACAAAGTTCCATTAAGCGACGCCATGTTGCTCTTTCCCATTCGTTGGGTTTCTTGGCCGATCAAGTGCAGGGAGAAGAGAAATTTCTAGGAACCGAGACGCTATGGAAGAGTATTATTGAATTATGACTCTTTGGACCATCTCTCTCGCTATCACGCCCCTTTAGTCTTATACAGCAATGACCCTCGTAAAGAAAGCAAATGTGAGACTAGATTACTTCCCGCACTCAAGAAACTGCATCTAAGCAGCTCAAACTATCAGGCTGCAGTGACTAGGATGTGAAATGAGAATCCGAGGCCCAATTTATGCGATCTGATAGACAGTTTCCAGATTCTGCGAAGTGTGTACAGAAAGTCCATGTTGCCGCCTCCTTGTGTTGTGGTCAGCTACCGAAGACGGCGTCAAGTTATGTGCTCCACAGTGAGTCCACACCTATGCAGCCATGACGCCGCCCAATATCGCTAGAAGTTTGCTTTGTCGCCTACCACCCTCTTATTATCCTGTTACCAGTAAACCTGCCAGTTACGATGATAATAAGAATTTTTTTCTAATGTTTTAATTTTTTCTACTATGTAAAGTTCTGCAGTGATGATTTTATAGGTTTTGCCGTAATACTATTGTAATAATCATTGTCTCCTGGTAAAACCTTTTCCAGCAATTTATAGATACATAGATGCAGAATTATAGATGCAGAGTTTTGGCTCCGTCCACACTGACTACGGTGTGTAATCCTATGGTGTCACTTGGGGTTTTATTTTTTTCCCCGATTTTATGATATAAAATGATTTAAAAAAAATACATTCTTGTATCTGGATATATGCTTTGTGTCACCCTAAAAAACGGCCCAGCTTCTTTTGTGGAAATTATTGGAACGGGAAGTCAGCACCATAAGTATAGCTGCTAGTTTCACACCGGTGTTACCCCAATACTGGGGTAAGAATGTTAGAAAAATATGAACGCGTTGCGGAAGCAAGTGTATTTTATGGTGTCACTTGACCATGACGGGAGTAGCCTTCATTACATCCAACATGTGGGGTGATTGTTGCCTGAAGTCCATTTTTTGACATCACTGCGTCATTTTTCCTGTACATTGGTTTTGGTCGACAATCCTACATTTTCTCAATTTTTCAAAAAGATGTATTTTTGTAATTTTAGTCAAGCTTAGATCACATCACCAAGGGCACATGGTGGCATATATCCTCCATAACATCGTTCCGTCTCCCATTTGAAATGACAATATCCCAACAATAGACGTTCCACATTCTATAGTGCAAGTGAATCCATTTTTTGGCAATTTTTTACTATCTTTATTTTTTTTACCTTGTGTACTTTTATGTAGGGCACATCTTGCACTTTTGGTCCACTCACTACTTAGAACTACTTGTGGTTTGAACCCAAGACCATTAGTTAGGCGGCTTGCGCCCATACAACTAAGCTAGGTTCGTGTAAAAGATTCTAAGCAAAGTTGGTAGATTTGTGTTCACACTGTGTTGGCGAGTGGGGTTAGACAACGATGTATGAATGCTTAGGTGCACCACATATTCTTCTTAATTGTAGAATCTCACGGACTCATAGGATTCTTGTCAAGTTTAGGACAACCTACAAGCTATCTCATTGTGGCATTTTTGGAAAGCCAAGTGCTCTCACCCCTTTGACAATGAAACTTTTAACATCTACACTACTCTAAGTAGAATTTCATTGAGTCCTAACATAAAGACAAAAGGTGTAGGGGTGGAATTGTGAAGTGAATATACAGATGCTCTACAAGCATCTCCACGCAAGTGGCGCACCAATGTTGCAAAATTTGACTCCATCTATGCCAGGGGAGGAGTACCCTAAAGGTTGTTCTATTCCGACTTTAATTAATTCATTTTAAGAGATGATGAATATTTTGAAATTTTGCCCTTGGAGTAGATGAAAGAGGGGAATAATTTTCATTTTAAAAGGTGAACTTTGGAAAAAAAAAAAGGTCGCAATTCCCACAATGCAAAACATTACAGTAGTGAATGCTAGTACTAACTACTTACTTACTACTAACTACTTACTAATGAAATTTAATGAAAAGTACCCAGGGTGCCGAATTTCAGAAAAATCGGATGAAGCTTAGATGAGAAAATTAATATTGTCATTAAGCTTGCCGAACCTGGCGACCTCATGTATTTAATGATTATGGCATGGGTCCGTCGAAATAGAGCGGCCTCTACGGTACTTTGCTAGATTATGATACCTATACATTATGGGACATATGTCAACATCCATAAATTCTTTGAGACTTCGCTCCATTCTCACCCTCATCTCTCGATCTCCTCTTCATCCATTTCTTCACCCTCTCAATACATAGAACAAATACCAAGTTTCTAGTTAAAAATTCCTCTATTTTGGCTGCCGTGGGTGTTACTCTATCATTTGATGTTTAAGCTTGTCGTGATTATTTTCCCGTGATACGTTTTTCATGTGACAAGCTATGTTCATTCAATGCCAACATTGTTTTGCTCTAGGATCTTCCCTCCTTCCAATATGGTATTAGAGTTCGCTTATACCTATCAAAGTATTGGTGACACATTGTAACAAATTGGTAATATGAGTTTGTATGAATAATTAAAGTTTTAAATTTATGGCTACCTCATCTGGTAGGAATAATGCAGTAATGTTTGTTCATGATTTGGTATAAACAAGACCGTTAGTACCGGCCAATCCATAGTCTTAATCTAGTATAGCTTTAAAACTCAAAACAACTCTACCAAACCGCATCAATTATGAGTACAACTGTAATCAGGAAATGTAAGTAAAGGAGACATAAATGATTCAATGTACAAAGTTGATGTAAGCAATTGAACAACGTCCTCATAATTGAGCAAGCTCATTATACATTTTCAACTTCAATAACAAGGCTCATGGGACACTATCCAAGGGTTAATATACCAGAGCCCAGAGTCACATGGGTGGCACAATGCCCTATCCAATGGAGCTACCAAACGACCAACATGTGAATCTATAAATTCACCAGCGAGTTGCTAAACAAAGTTTATCGTTTATGTGAGGTTTATGTTTGTACATGAAGTCACAAATTTCCTAACAATAATGCCAACCCACTCTCCCATCATGAAAGTCTAAGTCAAGAATAACATACTATTGCTGACATGCTATAAATTCACCAGCGAGTCGCTAACAAAAAAAAAAATTATTTTTTATTTTTTAAGAAAATCAAGATGCCAACCCACTCTCGCATCATGAAGTCTAAGTCAAGCATGACATACTATTCCTTGATTCATGCCAAATTTTCTAAAGGTCTTGCCAGCAAGTTATTTTTTCTTGTCTACCCACCCAGCTCCTTCCTTCGGCACTTTGTTGACAATGACATGCTATATTCCCCGAGTGCTAAACAGAATTAGTATTATTATTATTATTATATTTGGAGAAAACCGATATTTTGATAGAAGAGAAACAAAATCTTTATTTTTTGTCTCCCAAGATGAAGTCAACAAAAAATTTTCTAATAATATAATGCCAACCCACTCTCGCATCATGAAAGTCTAGTCAAGGATGACATCCTATTGCTTAAATCATGCCACATATTTTATAAGGGCTTGCCAGCAAGTTGTTTTCTCTTACTTACCCAAGCATGGCTATATATGTGTATATATATATCCGTTTTTAACTTTGCATTGGGCCTCTCGTCCTTTATCAACTTAGCAAAATCAAATTTTCACTGAAAGCACATATAATTTTTTGATTTTGGAGGTTAGATGGTTCCAATAATTTTGATTTTGATAAATATTAGGACAAGTAAAGGACAAATCGGCTGTCACATGTGCTCCTCTCTGTGAATAGTGGAATCTACTTTCTTTTATAATCCATATCCACTTGAAAAAAATCCACCATTTATTTTCCATCAGTTGTTCAGTAGATGTTACCTAGAAAGGGCACATTAGGAAGTAAATTTTGTGACGGCCCTTCAGAACAAGCCTCAAACTCTCTTGGTTTGGCAAAATATAAGAGGAAGGTTAGACTAAGGAGCAGGACTCGGCACAACATATCAATCCGTGCCTTGACATGGAATCTGGATGATCGATTCTGGAGTTTGGCTTGCAACTAAAGATAGTAGCAGCTTCTGCTCAGTTCTGCCACTGCTCATTGTGTTGCGTGCCTTCTGTTCATCGTGTTTTGTTTGCTTAGATGCTGCCATTTAGGGTTGTAACTTCTCAAAAGAGGTCGTGGATGTTGTAGTATAGCGAATTACGCTTTCTGTGGGGAATCTGGGCTTTATGAGTCTGAGGGCAATGTCGAAACCTACTGCTAAGTGCATTTATGCGCATTCTTTCCTTGACAATAACATGGTGAGCTCCAGGAATATGGGCACTGCCCAACTCCTACGATTGGTTTGTCTTTGCATTTCTGATGTTGAGTATATGAGAGTTCAGATTCGTCCAGTTCAACCGCTAAATCAACAGGTTATGGCTGACCCTCACAATGCTACCCACTCTCAATCGTCTGTTCCTTCACCCCCACCAGTGGTTTTAGTATCAGATTCTTCTCAAAGTTTCACACATGAAACTGTGGTGGTATCTTCTGATACACATGATAGACTTGAGGAAGAGGATGATTTGCAAGGCTCTGTACCTTTGAAGAAGTTCAAACCTAACTATGAATAGACCATAAGGTTGCAGTTGGAGTGGACAGAAAAGTTGTCATGGGCTGAGGGTCAGCTTGCAGCAGAGGACAATCTTCATCTTGTGAGATGCAAGATGTGCTCCACTTATCAATTAGTCTCCCAAAGTCATGGCCCCTGCAAATGAGACACCCTAATCAAGCATGAGAGGATGGCAGAGAAGGATATGCCCCAAGCACAAGGTAAGAAATGAGTGGTACATTACTGCTGATTGCAAGCACAAAAGAAATGTTGCATTGTACTATTCTCGTGCTCCTACCACTGTTTTTGGATAAGGTAGTTGTGACAACAAAACTGAGAGGGATAGAAAGAGGGTTCAGTTTTCTATTATATTGCATGTGCTTTTTGGTGACGTCCAATGAGTGAGTACGAGAGAATGCGGAGTTTGCTTGTCTTTCTTGAGATCCAGAACAACCCAAGGATGCATTGGAGTGACACATCAGCTTGGGCTGAGTTCATGTACAATGAAGGAAATGATGTTTTGTTGTCATATGTGAAGACTGCCAAATATGTGGCACCACCTGACTCTGGAGATGACAAGTGTGGATAATGGCTCTTGGATCAGCATACATGCCTACATTATGCACAACTGGATAAGAGTCTCCTTGATGATCTCCCTTCATAAAATTGTGGATGGGTCATGGCTGATATTAACTTGACAAAAATTATCATGGATGGTTTGAGAAAATGTGGAGGACTTTTAGATAGTAGTATAGCTGGGAAATTGTTGTGCTTTAGGGCTGATGGGGTCAGTACCTTTCAAGAAGTGAGGAATGGGATTACCAAACAGATTGCTTCAAAGCATGCAGCTCCATACTATATGGCATAGCTCATATGTGCAATGTGGCTTTCAAAACACTATCAAGTGGATGCATGATTGGGTGTCTCAATAATGTCATTGGGTAGTTTTTCAATGACTGTGCATCATATTGCTATTCTCTTGTTCAAAATAATTCATATTTGTCTTAAATGACATTAGTTTTTGTATACCGCCTACAATATCTACACAATGTAATGATTTTCAGACAAATTGATGAAACTATGAAGATGCTATGGACTTTTGAATTCAATAATACTGTTTTGTCATCGACGCAAATTTTTGTGCTATGGACTATAAAAAATATCTTTACACTTAACCAATTGTGATAGTGACAAATGGTCATTTGTAAAAATTGTGCAATGTTCCAATATGTGAAAACAGCTTGGAAACATATCAAATTTTGACCGTGCTATGGATTTTTTTATATTCCAAAAAATAGGTATTTTTCACTAGTCCACAACATATTGTTTGTTGGATTTTTGGGGGTATTATCTTTTACTAAAAATATATACAAACCTATAATCTAGGATGACTAGGTGGTATATGGACAATGGTTGTATATTCTTAGTTTTGACGTCTATTTCTTTTTCAAATTAAAAATAAAGATTTATAATAAATCCCTTTACTAACGATGTTCAGTATATATAATATTTTCTATTTTTCTAAAATACAAACTGAGAAAATATACTAAAAACAAATCATGACCTTTCATTGATGCAAAAGTCGCAAGTCCTGGCGTCGCTTAGAATGCCCGCAACAACCCTCGCCATCCGCTTGATCTCATGTGCTTGCTCAGCTTCAGCCACTTCGTTCACCAGAGATGTGACAGACTAATGGATCTGCAGAATTTCCTATCGTTGGTGGACCCTCAGTGCCTTCAGACTCTCCTCTTAACGGAAAATAGGTTTAATCATAGACGTGATGGTCTGCTTTTGGTGCTCAATCTCCACCTCGTACTCCGGCTTGAGCTGCTCTCTCAAAGTTCCTAATTGTTCGAATGCACATATTCTTTGAAGTAGTTCGTGAGGCCAGTGAAATCAATGTTCATGGTGTTAGCTATCATGACATCTTTGGAGGTTTCCACTCCCTTGGTGGTTGTAATACCATGTTCTGCCTAGAACCAACTTGGCCTTGGAGCATTGCAGCTTCTGCTCCTGAAGGCCCTGACGTACTGCCCTCAAGTCTATTCTGCAACTATCTCCCCTAGTGGTGGGTAGACTGGAATGGTGACATTATTTTTTGCCGTCACTGCTAGAGGGTTCCCTTTGTTTTGCTCAAGCTGGGGCTTTGGCAGCCCCCCTGAAACCGGTACGCCGAGAACCGCCTCTCGTTTACGAAGATTTTCTGCATGCGCTCACTTTTTGCCATTTGAATGGAAGACAACTTCAGGAGTAGGTGATACACGATGACCCAACCCCAGCGAATGCCAGTTGATGTCCTCACCCCCGTGTGGGCAGCTTACAAGGTTTTTTGGAAGCGTTGTATGGCCTTCGTGAAATTTTCGTAAAAGCAGTGGCCCTTGTCGACGTACTGGGTCTCTCACCGGATCATCGCATCCAACAACCCCGGAGAACAGAGCCTGGTGGTATGCTTCCGTAAGAGCCCCCATCCGCCCCCGCATCACCTCATCCTAGCACCGGCTGACCATGAACCCTTCGCAACTCCTGAACGACTTGGAATCGCCCTTCACAAAGTAAGGGTGTGGGTCGAAATCTTTGACGTATCCCGTGTTCGGCAACTAAGAGCCACTTCGCTTTACGGCTATTGCCCCCTTTCGGGGGTGGGCCCTATAAAAGGAAAGGTGTCTTATGGGACACCAAGTGACCGTAGAAAGTAGGGGAGTCTGTGGTACCTTGGGGGACCTAGGGTGCGTTTGAAGTGCCGGATTCCAGTTGGCGTTTGTTGGTGATAATAGCTATTAAGACGGAGTGCCGTGAGGTGAATTGCTTTGAAGCATTTGTGGATGGGAAGAGTGGGAATTTTGAAGTTATCATGTATGTCATTGATACTGGCATTATGAATGCCGCCTCGAGTACCGGCGGTGATGACGGTTAACAGGCCAGTTTTCCAGCCATACCGTCATATTGCAAGGATAAGCGGGGCATATTTTTTATGTTTTTTCTAAAATCGAGTCATTGGGGTAACGATCGTGGCAAAATATGAATTCAATGAAATGAATGGTGAATTGTGGGGATGGTGAGGTGGGGGTTAGGGTGTTAATGGGTAGGCCTTGTACAAGGAGTATGTCCGGGCAAAGCCTAGCAGGGCATGAGCAAAGGTCGCATATGTACTCCTCGGTCAAGGGACCCTCCGAGAAGGGGGAATGAGTTGAGCAACCCTAGCGCCTTCGCTTTCGGTGTTCGCCCCCGCCGTCTAGTCCACCGCTTGGAAAAACTTCAGCAAGCCTTGACGATCGAACCAGTCCTCATCCGACATGCTTGGAAAAACTTCAGCAAGCCTTGACGATCGAACCAGTCCTCATCCGACATGTGTAGGTAAAGCTCCGCCTTTTGGCATCGTAGCAGCAGCGTTGTCAAATGCGACCGCTTGTCTTTCACCGTCTTCTTCACGGGCTTACTGCTTTTCTTCAATTTCGTGGCCTTAGTCGATACCATCGTTTACTCAAGCGCGCACAGCCCCGCTTTGCGATCTAACATATGCGGCCATACGCTCTCATATTCACCTTATCGGTCACAACAACCGCCTCAGCCGATGCCATGTCCAAAACGGCATCTACTCGACACGGTTACATCCGGGATTTAATGGTGTGGATCTCCGCCCCCGAATACCACGCCGTCATAAATCCGACGGTCTACCCAAACCTTAGCCCTAGCCCAATTGTCGTGTATCACATAGGCTCGTTGCATGTTCGCACCATGTCCATATGTATATATTATTAAAATCTTCGGTATCATTCTAGATTATAGGTTTGTATGTTGTTAATAAAAGATAATAACCAAAAAACCCAAAACATAAGATGTTATGGACTAGAGCAAATCAACCTGTTTTTTAGATATAAAATAGTCTATAGCTCTCAATTCCTAAGATACAAAGTGAATCAATTTCTATGGTGAAATGACATTGCTTCCATGATTTCATGGTTGTCAAACTAACACATTGGTTCAGCCCCACGTTTCGGCAATAAACTGTGTTGATCCATAATCCCTGAGTCACTAAGGGAAAATATTTGAGATGGTTGAATATTTGAGTTTGACGAATGGGATTCGAAAAGCTGATAAATTTGATAGTTATTTTGGTTCGGTGTTTAGGTTTAACGAGCAATAAAAATAATTGTGAATGTAATAATTCTTATTATCGTGATGTTTTTAGTAAAGTGATGGATTCAATTGTGCCTCGTATCACTTGGCCTAATTTAGCGAAAATAATATTTTAAAAATAAAATAAAACATATATACACGTTGCGAAAACAAATGGTTTCATATTGGAATATGCATTATGACATCGATGCAAACAGCTCGAAAAAATGTTGGGAGGAATTTTCACTTATTGATTTCGTAACATAATTACTTCATATTGTTCGTGACAATTATCGGATAGAGGGTTGTCGATTCACGTGTCCGAATGTGGAAATGAATTATGTTCCTCCTTGCACATGTCCTTATGTTTATTTAGGTACTTTAACACGTATATCATCAATAGCTGCACATATTAGATAACAAAAAAATTACTTAGTTAGAACCTATAATATTTGTTGATTGTATGCAGATGGTAATTATTAGTTTTATAGGATAAAAATAAGGTACGGTGAATATAATTTTCTGTCACATCATATTTTTTACCGGACTTCAATTGTACCTTAAAGACAATTTATTATTTTATGATGAAATGAGACTCACTCTTATGCTTCCAACTACTACAAGCTCTAACATTTGAATTCTCACCACGAATGGGTGTTGATTTGTCGAAGCATTGGACTTTAGAAACATTGCATATAACAGTGTCGCAGTCTACAAGAAATGGTGTTATGGACTTTTTGCACTCACTATATAAAACATGATAGTTGGGACTCATAGTAGTATCGCTCTACTCTTAAAGATACTAAAGTCTTATAGAAGGCATCAAAAAAGTGAACTTTTATATATTATTGTGAACCTCAAAATTAATCTTTTATAAAATACATGAATGCATGAAAACACAGTAAAACAATGGACTTGCTTAACTAAAAGTTACATTTCATGTAGAGGAAAAATAGCTCGAGGGTCACTATGCAATATACTGAAAATATAAATAAAATAAAAATTTGTCACTAGGAAAAATATGAATAATGGCGATTGTGTCTGTTTCTATCAACTTTGGACGATTCAAATCTTTCAGCATGGATGAATTTGACGGCTATATATTTTTTTCATAATCATTAAATCAAAATTGTGAAAAACCTTGGGACTTCTTGTGTATGCCACCCTATGGACTTTTTTGAGACACCGTACTTTGCTTTCACCATACAGAAAGATTGCGGTATTTGTACTGTACATATTGAACTCGACGAGGATAGTTTGGCACTTGACGAAAATGCCTATTAGCACACGTCTTATCATAGTACTACTGAACCTCCAGTTCCTCGTTATATATAGTTTAATGTGAGCGAGTTTATATTAAGTTTGATTCAATCATGAGTTTTAGGTCCGAAAGTTGATTTGGTGTCTACACCAAATTCTGAAAGTTTAGATTTTGTTGTTATTTTGTGCCGTTCACGGAGACTATATGAACGAATGAGAGTACATGAAGTAGTTTAGATACAACATTATTGTTTCAAAGATTATTATATTATATACATGTTTATAAATGTACATTGTTATTTATATTTATTTGTATTCTTAAATGAATTTCGATACACTATCTGTTGCTTCTTCTTTATAATTTTCTTTTGCTTTTTTTGTTTGTGTTTATTAGGATGAAGAATTTTTTTTAAGTGGGTCGACGTGTCATATCAGTTTCATTTAGTGATCAGGGAGTTCTAGGGGAGATGCGATGAAGTACAAAGTCGGGCTCTTCCCCTCAATTCCTTATTCCACTTTGCACAAATCAAAGTACAAATTTCCTTTTTTAAATGAAAATAAAACAGATGAATATATTGCGAAGGCAAATAGTATTACATTGGATTACGCATCATGATCTTAATATATAACCAGTTTGATCAAAATTGTGAAACGGCAACTAATGATGATCATCAAATTCATGGCAGATTTTATTTGTTTCTGTTTGGGCTAACTATCGGAGAAAACGTTGTCGGTCTATGTACAATGTGTACAAGAACTTTATCCTTACACACATCTTTACATTTATTTAGGGGTTCTCACACGTCCGTCATCGATAGCTGCACATATTAGATGACAAATAGATTATTTAATTGAGACTTATGATATCACATTTTTGTAGACCGCATACAGATGCATTATTATTTTTAAAAACGAGATTGTAGTATTTTTAATTCACCTGTTCAGCTTGACAACGATGGATTGCCTGTCGACAAAAACGCATATTGGTACGAGTCATACCATACTCATAACCTACAATATTTGTTATGTACAGTTTAAGAATGTAATCGAACTTATGTCAAGTTTGCTTCAATTTGGAGTGTTAGGTCCAAAAGTTGATTCGGTATTTAACCCGTAATGGACGACGCAACCTGTTTCGGGTCGCGTCAGAAACCAGAAATCGATTTGCCACAATGGCAAATCGTTGGATGACCTCGGATGAAAAAACTTTATGAATGAAAGTTGTGCGCCATGACGTCATGCACCTGCCTGTCCTTATGGCACCCTAAAATCCTGGTTATAAACGTCACGTCCGTCCGTCAGCGTCAGGTCACGTCAGGTTTGAGGAATATTCTGGTAAAAATAGTACAAGGTAAATAGCTGCCACTTAAGCAGCCACGTCGCCGACACGGTGGCGGTGACAAATACATTTTGAAAATTAACAAAATGAACGCAACCGCCAATTATGGCGGTCGCTTTGTTTTTCAAAATTTAAAAGAAAAATAGCGATCGCCGTATTGGCGGTCGCTTCAATTTATTTTTAAACAAAAGCAAGATTGGAGGTTGCATTGGCGGTCGCCTAATTTAAAAAAGAAAACAAGCGACTGCCGTATTGGCGGTCGCACAATTTTGTAAATATACATAGAACAAGCGAACTCAAAAATATTTTTAAAAAAAAAACAAACCGCCATTTGGCGGTCGCTTAATTTCAAAAATATATAGAAAAACAACCGACCGCCATATGGCGGTCGGTAAATTTAAAATTATATATTAAAAAAAACGACATATGAAAATACCGGCGGTCGCTTAAATTTAATAATATATAAAATAAAAGCAACCGTCAGCCTGGAGGTCGCTTAAACTTGAAAATATAAAGATTAAAAGCGATCGCCGTACTGGCGGTCGCATTTTATATATATAAATATTAAGAATAAAATCGACCACCATATTGGCGGTCGCTTTATTTTAAATATGTAAACAAATGAAGCGACCGTCATACCGGGGTCGCATTATATTTTGAAATAAAAAATAAGAGCGACTGCCATCCAGACGGTCGCTTAAATTTAAAATATACAAAATAGAAGTGACCGCAATATTGCACAAAATAAAAGGAAATAAAAGCGACTGCAATAGTGGCGGTCGCTTGTTTTTCATAAAAAATAAAAATAACGACCGCAGTATTAGCAGTCGCTTAATTTCAAAATTATAACAAATATGGTTGTACCGCCTTTTTCAGGTGGGCGCTATTGGTTATTCATTTCACTTTCATTTCACTTTCATCCTTCCTGGATCATATATAAGGGAGCAGGGTCACCAAGCTTATCATTTCTTTTGGCGCAAACACTTGAGGTTGCTTTGGATGTTCTCTTCCATTGAACGAGAGTGTAGCCCAAGAGGTGAGTGCGCAGCTTTTGCCGTTGTAGCTTCCACCAAAGCCACTTTAGCAGATTGTGTATAAGTTCAACACTACAACCTACATCGATCCATTTGGGTTGTTGACAAGTATAGAAGTGTTAGGCTATCGCATTGCACTCTACATTCACAACACGTTCATTTATAGGTGACTGTTTTTTGTTGCTTACATCGTTAGGGCCCAGGGGAGTGGATATTGGGTGAAGATGAGGGAGGAATGGAGCCCTTGGTATACGGCAATCCCGAGCACTGTCAGCGCCACTGGTAGTATTGAGTGCAACCTATGTGGATTAAAGTTTTCTTATCGTAAGGATCGGTTGCTCGTTCACCTCGGCTATAGAGGTGTGAAGAGCGCTGGGGTAGGTTTGTGCCCTAAAGCATCTATGTGGGTAAAAAGCCACTTTGCCTAGTGTGGAGGCAATACTCCAATATCTCTGGATCTGGACATGACCTCTGAGCAGAACACTTCATCTTCCCGTTAGGATGCCCCGATTAGTACCCAAGGCGACTCTTGTGAGGCTTCAGGTGTCCTTGAACAAGTGGGTTGTGCCGGAGCAACACATGCTTCAACACCTCTTTGTACCCCTACACTTCAACGGAGTAGAGGATTACGGCAGCAATCCATGCAGGAAGGTGTTAACTTGTCTGTGAAAATACAGTTGGATAAAAAATGGGCGCAGTTTTTCTTCGAGGCCAACATACTATTTAATGTGGCAAGGCTTCCGACATTTGTTTCTGCCGTTAGAGCAACCTTGGAGTCCAAATCCACGTACGTGCCTCCGACTTATCATAATCTCTGCACATGATTGCTAGAAAACGCCATGACCGAGCTTACTCAAAAGGTCAACGATAGGACGGGCGAATGCATCAGAAAATATGGAAGCACTATATGTGCCGATGGTTGGAGTTCTGTTACAAACAGACCATTGTTCAATGTCATGCTCGTATGTCCAGCTGGAGAACAATTCTTGGGATCGGTCGACACTAGCGACGAGAAGAAAGATAGACATTATCAATGCCAACTATTGACGGACTTCATCGAACAGGTCGGAAGTGATAGAATTGTGCAAATATGCACAGACAATGCCGCTAACATGAAAAACACTGCAGACAAGTTGTGGCATGTTATCCCCATATGTACTATCAAGGTTGTGCTGCTCATATCCTTGACCTCCTTTTGGAAGATTGGGGAAAAAAACAGTGGGTGAAACAACTTGTCAAGCGAGCGAAGACTGTTGTGTTGTTAATCCGTACACACCACATCCCTGTGGCAATATATAGGAGGCACGAACCCAAATACAGCCTCCGCAATCCAGGTGAAACTCGTTTTGCCACTAACTTCTTGATGGTGGATTGGTTGGTGACGGTGAAGAGCAGTATGGAGCACACCATCATCGATCCTCAATGGGATGCGTACACACGGACATTGCGGGACTCCAGAAAAGCCAAGTCATTGGGCAAAAGTTGAAAAGTTTGAAATAACATTCGCAGCGATGATTTCTGGAAGAAATGTGAAAACTTTGTTTATATGGTAGAGCCGGTGTTTAATCGTCTTGCGGGAGTTTGATGGAAAACAACCAGTAATGGGCAAGACATGGTTACTAATGCAAAATCTTGAGAAGCACGTCCAATCCTTGAAGCATCCTCCCTTCTCCTTGGAACCTGAACTTGCGGACAGTGCTGAGGATGCATTTTACGACCGTCATTCGATGGTTTGAACGGACTTGCATTATGCGGGGGCTTTGTTCAATCCACTTTTGCTCAACAATACTATGCTCCAAGACGACGCTGATGTCAAGGCCGGCCTCGTGCGAGTGCTCATGTGACTGGCTCCGCCGAACATGGCAGAGAGAGCTATATCCGAGTACCAATGCTTCTCAGATCGCCGCGACCTTTTTAGGCACATGCCGGATCCAAAAGAGCTCAATATGTTGCCACATGAATGGTGGGATTTGATTGGAGCTGGAGCAAGAACATTGGCTCTCATTGCGAAGCGTATTCTTGCCCAAGTGTGCTCTGCCTCATCTTGCGAACGCAATTGGAGTAGTTGTTAGAGGACTGCCAGGGACTTAGACATTTTTACGGGATCTGAGGAGTACCCTTAATTTTTGCACAGACTGAGACCAACAGGAGCCTTAGGGGTGACAGCAGCGCACTGTAGAGGGGGGTTACACAGCCCGACACAGCCAACACAGCCCGTCACAGTCGTCACAGCCGACACAGCCAACACAGCTCGTCACAGTCGACACAGCCAGTCACAGCCCGACACAGCCAAACACAGTCGCACACAGCCAGTCACAGCCCGTCACAGTTTCACACAGCCAGTCACAGCTTGACACAGCTGTCACGACCATAGGGAATGGATAGCAGGACAGGGAACGACTGTGGGGAACAACACCTGCAAATGGAACATGTTAGTTCACGGGCGACGGTTAGTGAGGGAAACGGTTAGTGCCAAGGAAGAAAGGGAGAAGCGAGGACTGGGAAGGGGATCAATCTTAAAAAAAGCACTAGGGGGGGATAACTTCTTGGTCATGGATGAGAGGGGATCGGGCGGAGAGCAAGAACGGAAGCAAGCATGGAGAGCACGGTGAAGGAGGAGAGATGATTAGTAAATGCTTGTTATATGCAAAGCTGTAGTGATATTATAGAGGAGATTAGAGACACAATGGCTTCGGCCTGATACCTGATAAATCATAATCTGATACTTATACGATACAATCACACTGTGTAGAGAGATCTGAGTGAAGCTGTGGAATGAATGGATGAGTTGATGAGCAAGCTGATACTCAATTATCAATAGTAATGTAGCTAGCTAACATGAATGCGGAAAGGAAAACAAATAGGACACACCCCCATGATACACTAGCTGTAGGTCATGACTGATTGTTCTGAGCGGGCTGAGTACTTAGAGATTTCCAACTCTTCTATCTTGGAGTTTCCGCCTCGGATAGCGAAGGGATGGTTGAGTAAAAGCCGCGCGACATTTGGCGACCATACTGGGGATCTGGGTCATGAACAACCAGATGTGACAGGCATCTGGTGGGATCATGGTGGATGGAGAATTAAAGAATTTGATGTGAATCAAATTCCTTGTGAAACTGAGAAGGAAAGATTGTCCAAACGATTCTTCCAGAGGTTTTTGGAATTGCCGGACGGTTGTAAAGAAAACATTCTTAAGAGAGTGCATGATGCTGACCCAGAGTGGGGTCTGGAGAAAGGAGTGATAAAGATTTATCAGGTGGCCTGTAGAGGAAGAGCACGTTGGTTACCAACATTGGTATATGTGATAGCATTGCTATCCATTAAGCGAGAAGAGTTTGAAGGCTGGGAGGAAAGAAAGTGAATGTTTATACTCATATGCATGAAGAGCTTGTACTGGTAAAGAATTGGATTCCAAAGGATATTTTGTGGATCAAACTCACACCAAGAACAGCTTTCCAGACTTGTTTGCCATATGGTTATATGGTAACGGAGACTTCAAGTATAGCCAAGGGTGCATTGAAGCTTGAAAGAAACCCAGGCATATACGAGAGATATTACAGAAGAGAGTTTTGATTATTGCCACATTAAAAGAAATGAAAGACATGGGACATGAGTGATGAAAGAGAAGCGAGACGCCAGAGATATTCAGTAAAAAGAGAAAGCTATCTGAAAGCTAATTATCCATATCTTTGGAAGAGAGGAATAGACATAGGGGAATCATCTGGACCTCTCACACCATTAAGATCAAAGAGTACATCACCCATACCGGAAGAACTAGAGTTGGATGCCACTCCTTCTGTTTCTTTGCAAGAAAGATTAAGGGAATTGGTACAGGAAAAAGATCAATCACGAGGTGAAAGATCTGAGGTACATCCCTGGATAAAAGATTTGACAAAAATCTTTGATAAGAGTTGGCATGGAACACCAAAAGCAGGAACTCCAGTTTCTGAAGCGGAAAGTGAAGAAGGAGAAGAGGATGTGGCAGAGCCAACGGAGAGTTCAGACTCTCCAACACCATTACAGTTGAGTTACATGAGTGAAGAAGAAACCCAAGGGCAGAACTTGGAGGATGAAAACAGAGAGAAGAAATTGGAAGAGGAAGAATATGAAGAAGTAGACCCAACAGCTGAGGTTGAGACTACAACCAGGACATCCCAACCCGTTGGACCTGGATCAAGTGGAGCACTTGGATCATAGGCCAACGAAGGTGTCGGCTCAGGGGGATCAGGCGGGCAGCCTGGATCTGGCTCTAGGGGGACAGGGAGTGTGGGAAGTAGTGCAACTGAAGCTGGGAATACTGTGAATATCGTGGGGCCGGAAGCAGGGAGTGCTCAAGGGCCACCACTTGGTGGAAGATCCACCACAAAAACAACAGGTCCAGAAGGACCAGCACCAGCAAGGGTGCCAGCAACTGTCAGTGGGCAGAAGGTAGGGCCACAGATGGCGTTACAACCAACACGGGCAAAACCATCCTTTCCAATATATTCAGGAAAAGGGGATCCCGATGTACACATTAGCCAATTTGAGCACATGTGTATAGTGAACAATGAGAATGGCGATGATGCCAAGATGAGATTGTTTCCTTGTTCACTTATCAAGAAAGCAAGTGAATGGTATGCAAGATTCCCTGATAATCATTTCCTAACCTGGAATGGCTTGAATACAGCATTTCGAAATAGGTTCAGGACAAGTAAAACTGAAGATGAAGTGTATGGAAGTTTACAACAATTAAAGCAAAAGAAGCATGAAACTGTTGAGGAGTATATGGAAAAGATGGAATTGATGATGAAAAAGCTGGCTGCAGTACCAGCACCTGGTTTACAGAAGACTTGGTTTGTGAGTGGACTAAGACCAGAGTTGCAAAAGAAAGTAGATATGTTACCCCATAATACAGTGGAGGAGGCATTTGAAACTGCAAACAGAATTGAGCAATTGGGAATGCTCAGGAGAGAGAAAAGGATGATGAGGACTCTGAGGATGAGTCAGATGAAGAAGAAGAGCAAGAACTAAAAGGAAAGAGTAAGAGAAAGAGAAGTTGAAGAGGGATAACTATGAAAAAAGATTGGAAGAAATCTTGAAGAAGTATGCCACAGAGGCTGCAACACATTGGAGGAAGGGTGTATGGTGTGCAAAGTGCCAGAATGAAGGCCATACCACCACAGAATGCCACATGAAGGAGAAACACCGTACTATCTGTAAAATGGATAACCATTCTACTGAGAATTGTTACTACAACAGAAGGACAGCTGCAAGAGAACCTAGGCAAGTAAGGGTGCATCAGGTGCAGCCCCAGCCAAGAAGAAACAATGATCAGGACCACTATGGTAGGTCTGGTGGTTATAACAATGGCATGGAAGGGAGAGGTAATTCAAGAGGGAATTACCAAGGAAATTCCAGAGGCAACTATCAGGGTAATCCAAGGGGGAATTACCAGCCCGGGAATCAGGATTATAGAAATAATCCAAGAACAGACCAAGGGCGAGGACCCAATGGTGAAGAACTATGTTACTATTGTAATCAGCCAGGACATCGCAGGGCAGCCTGTGCATTCTGGATAAGAAACCAGAATGAGATGAGAGCTCCTGTGAATGAGGGCCCAGTGGTGGCAGCTCACATGGTTAGGCCATGTGTTGTACCAGAAGTAAGTACAATGATAGTAACAAGAAGTAAAGCCAAACTAATACCTCCAGTAGTAGAGGAAGAAGATGATAATGAAGGTGGCAATGATATGCCTGAAGATGAAGAGACTTGGAGAGATGAGAAGGAACTGCACAAAGAAGTGGCAGATACTATAAGGGAAATGCAGAAGAGTACGGATATTCCTGTGGCAGATTCTTCTGATTCTGATGGAGAAGAAGAAGGGAGTGAGGATGAAAGGAAGAAAGAAGATGCAGACATGCAAAGTAATGAAGAGACTTTGGCTGAAGTAATATGCCAAACCAAAGCAGAGATTACCATTGGACAGCTATTAGCTGTGGCACCTTATTGTAGGCACAGGCTGTATCAAGCAATCAATCGAATTGCCCAGGAGACAGGAAACACAGACCTGAACAGCAAGGTGACCAGTTATAATGTGAAGCCGGAAGGGCGAGAAACAGTCATGGACTTTGATGATTCTATGCCAGTAATCCAATTGAGAATTGGAAGCACAGAACTAACTGATGTACTGATAGATGGAGGCTCTGGAGTAAATATCATGACAGACCAATTAAGGAAGAAGCTTGGTCTAAGTAACATGAAACCAGCCCCATTTACAGTAACAATGGCAGATCAAAGAAGTGTACAGCCATTGGGATTGATAAGAGGAGTTAAGATACAGATACAAAAGATGATCTTTATGATCACAGTAACTGTGTTGAAGATGGATGAAGTCATGGAGGCTTACTCCTTATTATTGGGACGTCCGTGGCTGAAACAGGCCAGGGTATTCCATGACTGGAATTCTCAGTTACTAACCGTGCATAATGGGATACACGAGATACAAATTACCACAAAGAAATCTAGTAGATTACCTGCTACAAGAAGACCTCGAGGAGTCAGAGAGTATGACTGGAAAGGAGGACTGGATGAGGAGCAGGAAGCTACCCTATTTGCTGCACACCCAGAGTGGGAGCAGGTTGCAGAGATGCGGCTGGAAAGCCTAAGTTGTTTAAGAGGTATCTGCTGTGGTGTAGTGACAGCAACACCAACTGAAGAGGAAACTAGCAGTTACCCATCACATTTCTATGAAGAAAGAGAAGGAGAAATGGAAATCCTAGAGGAACCAGCCACTGTGAGCTTACAGGATGAAGTGGTGACTGGTTGGACAATCACAGCTGATGAGCAGGTGAGGAAGTGAATGTGGGAACTAAAGAGGAACCGAGGATGGTGAAAGTAGGAGCTGATTTGGAGCCAGAATTCTTTGAAGAAGCTAAGAGCTTGTTCATCAAATACAGAGATGTATTTGCTTGGAGCTATGAGGATCTAAAAGGGATACCACCTGAAGTCTGTCAGCATAAGATTGAACTGGAACCAGGGTCAGTACCAATCAAGCAGGCGAGGTACAGAATGAATCCCAACTACGCACAGAAGGTTGGAGAAGAGATCAAGAAGTTGGCTGAGGCTAAGTTTATATACCCAATAGAGTATACAACTTGGTTGTCACCCATTGTTATAGTTCCCAAGAAGAATGGTAAACTAAGAGTATGTGTGAACTACAAGAAGCTGAATGCTTGTACGAAGAAAGATCCTTTCCTTTGCCATTCACAGAAGCAGTATTAGACACTGTGGCAGGCCATGAGATGTACTCATTCATGGATGGCTTCAGTGGTTATAATCAAGTGCAAGTGGCAGAAGAAGACCAAGGAAAAACAGCTTTCATCACAGACTGGGGGCTTATGCATACAAAGTCATGCCCTTTGGACTTTGTAATGCACCAGCGACCTTTCAGAGAGTGATAAGTGAATCTTTTCATGAGTATCTGGATGATTTCATGCAGGTGTTCTTGGATGATTTCAGTGTGTACAGCTCTAAGAATGAGCACTTATAAATTGGAGTTATGTTTGGCCAGATGCAGGATGAGAGGTCTGGGCCTGAATCCAGAGAAGTGTACTTTCTGTGTGAACTCAGGGGTGCTTCTGGGACACATTGTGTGTAAGAGGGGACTTCTTGTGGATCCCAGGAAGACAGAGGCCATTAAAGCCTCTCCACCACCAGTGAATGTTAAGAGTCTAAGGAGATTCCTTGGGCAAACCAGTTATTACAGAAGATTTGTCAAAAGGTATGCACAAATAGCAGCACCATTGAGCAAGCTTCTGAAGAAAGATGCAGTGTTTGCCTGGACAGCTGAATGTCAACAGGCATTTGAGGAACTTACCCTGTCAGTAACAACTACACCTGTGCTGATTAACCCTCACTGGCATGTAGTATTTCATGTTCACTGCGATGCATCAGGAGAAGCGTTGGGAGCGGTGTTAGCCCAGAATGTTACAGGAAATATAGATTCACCTGTGTACTATGCTAGCAGGTTGATGAACAGTGCTGAAAGGAACTATAGCACAACAGAAAGAGAAGCATTGGCAATGATCTATGCAGTGAAGAAATTCAGGCATTACCTGTTGGGCAAGAAGTTTATGTTCTATGTGGATCACCAGGCTCTGATATACCTGGTAAACAAACCTCTGATAAGCGGAAGAATAGCAAGATGGTTGATAATCTTGCACGAGTTTGAGTTCGAGGTTGTTTACAAGCCTGGGAGACTGCATCTTGTGGCGGATTACTTGTCACGGTTATCAACAGGAGAACCAGCCACAGGAATAAATGATCAATTACCAGATGCGAGTCTATTTGCAGTGGAGGTGCAGGGAAGTGCAGATGACTGGTTAGATTGGCAGTGGCCAATCAGATACTACCTTGCTCATGGTCAGTGCCCACCTAGTTATGGTAAGGAGCAGAGGAAGAGAATCGCTATCAAAGCTTTACCTTATACTATGGTAGGAAGCAGAATGTATAAGCTAGGACCTGATGGAGTACTAAAACGATGCTTGTACCACCATGAAGTAAATAAAGTTTTGGAGGAAGTTCATAAAGGAGTGGCTGGAGGTCATTTTGGAGAAGAGACTACCAGTAGGAAGATACTACTCGCAGGTTACTGGTGGCCTACTTTGTTCAAAGATGTACACGAGTATTGTCAGAGTTGTGATGAATGTCAGAGGCTAGGACCTTTGCAGAGATCTGGAAGGATGGCCTTGCATCCTACAATGCCTACGGAACCATTTCAGAAATGGGGACTAGACTTTGTTGGACCAATTAACCCACCAGCCAAGAATACACGGAACAGGTACATAATTACAGCCACTGATTATACTACGAAGTGGGTGGAAGCTAAAGCTTTGAGGGACAACACAGCCAAGTCCACAGCAAGGTTCCTGTATGAGAACATACTTACACGATTTGGCTGTCCCTTAGAATTTATCAGTGATCAGGGAAGTCACTTCATGAATGAGACCATTGAGTTGTTGACTAAAGAGTTCATGATTGTGCATAGAAAGAGTACAACATATTACCCACAGGGTAATGGGCAGGCAGAGGCTACCAACAAAATACTATGTACTATCTTGGCTAAGATAGTCAATGCAAACAGAACGGATTGGGATACAAAGCTGCTGACAGCTTTGTGGTCATACAGGACTTCATATAAAGTCACCACTAAGTATACACCATTCCAATTAGTTTATGGTATGGAAGCCTTACTTCCAGTGGATTTCCTGTTACCTACCATGAGAACGGAGTGGGGAAAGAGAATGGAATTGCAAGATTCCATTAAGGTCAGGAAACATGAATTATACCATGTGGAAGAAGTACGTGCTGATGCAGCTGATAATATGACCAGAATTCAGATGAAGAGAAAGGAACAGTTTGATGAAGGCAAGTTAAAGACTTTTAAGACGGGGGATTTGGTTCTATGGTTGCAGAAGAAAGGAAAGATTAAAGCTTCTAAGCTTAAATCACCATGGAAAGGACCTTATGTCATACAAAAGATGTATGATAACAACACCGCCATGTTACAAACCATTAACAAAGAAATGCTGGGAAGAGTCAATGCCAATAAGTTAAAGGGATACAGTGGTATCCATGACAAACCATTGCAGCATGATTTGCATGTTGAAACGCAAGAGCAGTCACGGGCTGCACCAGTGTTACCAACGGAGTATGGAGCACTTGTCGTTAGGCCAAGCATATATGACCAGGGCGGGCAGAACAAGCGTGACACAGCCTATCACAGTCCATCACGACGTGACACAGCCTATCACAGCCCATCAAGGCAAAACACAGCCTATCACAGCCCAGCACGGCAAAACACAGCCTATCACAGCCCATCAAGGCGAAACACAACCTATCACAGTCCATCACAACGTGACACAGCCTATCACAGCCCCGCACGGCGCAACACAGCCTATCACAACCTACTACCGCGTGTCACAGCCTATCACAGCTTACCACAGTGCATCACAGCCTATCACAGCGTACCACAGTATGACACAGCTTGTCACAGCTCAACACAGCCTACTAGGATTACACGATCCATAGAATCAGTGACAGGTGGCCGCACAATAACTTCAGGAAAATGGCTGATGGAAGAAAAGACGGAAACCAGTTTAAAAATAGACACGTGGAAGTCAGGGCGCGACACACAGCTGAGAAGGAAGTGCAAGAACAGGTGTCATCAAGAAAGAAGACAAGAATGGCCGTCAAAGTACCTAATCAGCGCGTCAAATTGGATGAAAGGCGGGCCCATTAATGAATACGGTAAAAGGGGAACGGAACAAACGGCAAGTACAGAAAAGCGAAATTCTTGTCACATGTGTGATCCTAGTGGACTATCCAGCAGGGAAAGTCCACTAAAGAAAATGAAATCTAAAATCAAGTCACAGCGGTTACAGCCAATAGAAAGCCAGAGAAAGGATCAAGAAATTGGAGGGAAATTAAGCGCAAGAGGCGGCGTCGTTCTGATGTAACGGGCGTCTCGACGGGACAGACCATCAATGCTATAGCTTGAAAACTATGGAGGAACTAACAGACTATACGCTCGCAATATTACTTACGCAGTGGCATAGACACGAAAGAACAGAGCGGAGCTTTTCTCTTGAACGATGCTTGCAAGCTCCACAGGCTTACAAGAAATTACCCATAGCTTTTTGTGGCAACCATACGTTTATGCTTTGTGCACTACAGGCATTTCTGCAGTTGTTACAGCCAAAACATTTCTGTGAGTCTAGAATGAAGAGAGTGAGAGGAATGGAGGAAATCAGGGTGAAGAGCACCACAATTCTGCAGAAACAAACGATTGCTACCCCACAGGCGATACAGATACTGAAGGAGCTGAGATTGCAAGGATTGCAAAGCATAGATTGGACATTACACCATAGACAGTACATGTTACAATTTTGCAGAACTTTGAGCCAAGGACAGGAACAACAACGGTGAAGGGAGTTGAATTAGTAATTACTCCCCTATACCTCCAGCAATTGTTTCGATTGCCAGCAGGTCAGGTGCATGTGGAGGAACACAGGGCAAGACTGCAAATAGGGACTTATTCCAAGAAGGGAGTTTCTTTAAAACTCAGGGTTATGCTTGTACCAAGGCCGTGTACCCAGGGCTAAAGGAGGTAGGCCAGGTATTGAACGTTCTGATTGCCATGAAACAGAACCAACAGTATTTGAGCAGATCCTTCACGGAGGAAATACTGAAAGCCCTGAAAGGACAAGAGGTAGAATGGGCGGACATAATGTACAACGCACTGGTGGAGGAGATGAAAAGATTACAAGGTACTACCGCAAAGTCTCCTATCATAGTGTCTGGCCCAATCATTGCTCAAATAATTCTTGATTCTGGCATACTTGATGCGCAAGAAAGAAAGGAGATGGGAGTGTTTGAGCCAGAAACCACTGCAATGGAAGAGCAAGGCTCTTCACACAGTGAGGGTGGACTAGCAAGGCAACCCGAGACTAAGAGGCAGAGACGGGGAAAGACTGTAGTGGCGGATCCACTGGCTTCACGGATTCCGCATGATAATGTTTCCCAAGCTCATGTGCAGGAAGGGGCACAGCAGCACAGAGAACTGCTATTACTGGAAGCAGGACCTTCAGAGAGGGAAGAGGAAGTTACTTCAGCATCACAGCCATCACAGCCAGCTGATCGGCTTGTCACAAGGTTACCACAAGTTGCCCATGAAGTGCCACCAGAAATAATTGATTTGGAAAAAGAAGGGTTAGATATTCCAACTACAGAACAGATAGTGGCAGAAATTGAGAAGGGGGACCTTCTCTATGAATATTCTGGTCTGGTCAAGGAGACAGAGATTCCAGAGGTGCAACAGTTGCCCAAGGGAAATCCTGAGGTGCATATAATACACACACCTGTGTCGGAGGTACCACAGGTAGAATGTCAAGACACTGCAGCACCGGTGATGGATGAAGTGATTCAGGAAGAAAATCCGGTGGGACAATGGCCTGAGTGGTTCGTGAGACATCACCCAGTTGAGGATCAGGAGGAACAGCAGCAACCTCACCATGATGACCCTCAACAGGCAATGCTGATGAGTTCCATAGGCAGGACACTTAATTTGTTGGGGACTTATGTCAAATCCCATGTTCCAACTACCTAATTGACAGCCTTGAGAGAGGAACTCAGGAAGGAGTTTGAGGCTCGACTAGCCACTGAGTGTGCAAACAAGGTCGATGAGGAGGTCACTCTCAAGATGCAGCAGGACTTGCAAAATACAGAAGCGACTTTGCAATTGGCCAAGGAACAATTGATTGAGGCAGGCCTCGCGCAAGACCAGTTGCACGAAGCACATAAGCAACAGCTATACCAAATGCAGGTGCAGCATGAAAACAAGTTGCAAGAACTGAATGCACTACATACGGAGTTGCAGACAGTGCATGACAGGATGGCGATACAATGTGCTACATTCACAACTATGCTTGACCAATCTACAAAAGAAATAAACAGTCAAGCGGAAAAATGTACGAAGGCAGAACAAGAGAATGTTGAGCAAATGAAACTCATTGTCGATATGAAGAATACAATCTGTCACAATGAGGATACTTTCAAGCAATACAGACAGGTTGAAGCTGACCAAGAGAAGTACATCCTGGAGTTGCAACAAATGCTCGTGGCCAATAGAAATGAAATCTCGGTCACTAACAAGGCTTGGAAGGAAGCTAATAATCTACTTGCTGCCTATGCGAATTTGGTTGAACCTCATGCGAAGTGCATGGAGGCTTTACAACAGCAGTTAGAAGTGTACAAACTCAAAGAGGAGCACACTCTCAAAGGAACCACAAGCAATTTGGTGGATAACAGCCTTATGCAGGTCTGGTTAGCACAAGGGCCAGTGGAGGGCAAAACACCACGAAAGCTCACCCAAAACGAGATGAATGAGCTCAGACTGCAAGTGCAGAACATTGCCACAACTACTATAGACAATGTCTATAGTAGGATAGCAGAGTTACAGGAGGATGTAGACGGACTGCAGACTCAAGTGGAGAACCTCACTTCAAACATCGACAAAAGAGTCTATATCCCTCAGGAACAGCTAATGGCTTCTTATTTACAAGCCAGAACTTTGGCTTTTCAGTCTGCACAGGAGGTGCACAAAATGCCAATGATACAAGGGCCAGTACCACTGTAGTGTGAGTGCAAGGGGTAAAAATTCAAGTTTTTGTTTGGCATCAGGTTTCGGCACTACTACAAAGGGAGTGCCCTTCGTGCTAATGAAGGGGAGGAATTGTCCATAACTTGAGGTAATTCCATGGAAAGACTATGCTATTGATCTGCCAAGAACAAAATATGGCTAAGTAATGACATGCGCCTTTTCATCCCTAGGATGAATGATTTTCATCCATGATGTTGAACCCTAGAAGCAGGATGTGAAATTCGAAGGGGAAGAGTGCGGGTATCTTTTCGCAGCTGCTGCAGTGGTGTTGGCAGCACAGGATATCTGAGAAAGTTCCACCTACGCAAAGGGTATCAGCTTGCTTTTAAGAGAAATGTTAAGAGCTCCTGCTTGGCTTTCTGTGCAAGAAGAAGCGGTGCCGCCTTCTTCGTAAGCAACGATCAAACCAGAGGGATCAGGTTTGTGATAAGGGCGGTGCACCACTGCTGTCGCCATTGTCTTGATGAGCACATTAATGAGGAGATGGAGCGGCTCAGCAGATGTTGGGGGATGAGAAATGCAGGCTGGTGTGTATAGCGCCTCAGGTTGTCTGTGATCAAATCTTGTAGCTGCTGTCTGTTTTTGAGCTTTAGGACCAGATCACTTTGTAAGGGAATCAGCTTGCCTTAAAGAGCGACGTTAAGGGATCTGGCTTGGCATTCTGTGCAAGAGGAAGCGGTGCCGCCTTCTGGTGTGTATGGCGCTTAAGCTATCTATAATTAAGTTTTGTATCTGCTCTCTGTCTTAAAGGCTGTAGGACCAGATCACTTCATAGGGAAGAAATGCACATGTAGAAGGATAGGGTAGAGGTTGGCAGACACAAGGATGTGCCAGCAGCTGAAGCAGAGCCGTCATGCCTTGATGAGGATTGGAATCACGATAAGAAGAGACGTCGGAAATGGCTGACGAGGGAGAGGACAAGGTGCTTTCGTGACAGGCAGACCCACCGCTTCAATGAGTATAAGACAGATAAGTTTGAAGAGTGGTTCTCTCTCTTTTGGGTGACTTAGAAATCGCTTTGTGAAGTTTGGACTGTCTCTTGTATGTAGTAAGAGACACTGACATGTGAGGAAGAAAAAGAGCTTTGGAAATGGAATGAAGACACTGGACTTCAAACCAGGATGGACTGGAGATGGATGCACCTGCTGTTACATTGTAGAGTAGGAAAAATGAATGGAAACAGGGTTGATTCGTTGCTGGGACAGAATGGTTGCTGTTGTTGTATTCTTGTTTCTTGTTTCAGCGTCATGAGCTTGTACAAACAATCTAGCCTGGGATGTTGACACATTGCAGTCAATGTGGAACTAGCTTAGTAGGTAGAGGAAACCAGTGAGAGTTAGATTGAACTGTTTGGAAACAACAAGAAGGGATGATGTGGATGGGGCAGAAAACCAACATCTGTTTGGGTTTGGATCTGATTCTCAGGGTGCTCTCAGCATGTGAACCACTGAGGTTCACAGTTGATGGGAAAAAGAGAGCTGTCAGGGTGTGTAAATTGAGACCTGTAGAAGGGCTGAGAGCTGTCTTGGGCAAATGGCTACACCTGGGAAAAGTAGAGTGTGAAGCATCTGTCATTGGCAAGAGAGGGACTGATAAAAGGGCTGATTATATCTTGTGTGACCAAGGTTGATTTCAATGCTGGGTGCACTGGATGCTTGGCTGAATGCGCATTGCATTGCATCATAGACATGCTACAGTGGAAAGAGTGAGGAACCTACTCACCCTGAAGGAAAGAGAAAGGGAGAGAGAAAAGGACATAAGGGAGAGAGCTGACCAGCAAGAGGGGATGGAGAGGAATGGATGATTGGGGCGGTAAGATAAAGAAAGCATGAACCCATGAAGGGCCAAACTGGTGGGCCTGCAACTCATGGCAGATCTGAGTTGCCTCCTTCCAAATCGTGATCTTATTACAAAGGGGATTCCACTTGTTGCTGACCAAGGGAGCTGCCCACAAGGGCAGTGGTCATCACTGACGTAGGGCTGGTTGCATCACTGAAGACAGCATGGTAACAGGGCTGGTGCAGTGTACCAGGGAGAGGATGTTGTGTAGTAGTAGAACCACGGGTGAAAACAATACAGACTCCCCATCCATGTCTTCTCTTCCGCTGCGGCGTGGATGAGGATTGTGTGAACTCTGATCATGAAGGACCTGAGGGAAACCCACACCGAGTGACGAGGGTTGGATCACCTGAGAGGACAGCTCCTTTCCTTCCCTCCAATTGACTTGGGGAGGAGCACAACTACACTTGCACAGAAGGGGATTCACGCCCCTTCTTTTGGTATCAGAGCCTGAGGATGTTGAATCTTGATTTCTACTAGCTAGGGATCTTGACTGGTATTGGATGGTTTGATGGCACGAAGAGACCACACACTGATTCCTGATGAACCAAGCATTGGAGATGTGCTGATTTGCTTCAGCAGACGCACACCAAATGCACACGCAGACCCTTGTTTGTACTTCTTCAACCCTGCTTGGAGAATAGCGAATGGTGATTTATGTCTTAGAGTGATACATACTGGTGGAAGAACAACCATAGCACTTTGGATAAGAGAGTTAGGAAGGTGGGTGAAGATAAATACCATGGCACGAGAGGTGACATGGGGAGGTAGAGTAGAGATGTTGCGAAATGGACAGTGGGAGTGGTATAGAGGTCAACATTAAGGAAGTTGAGGAGAATTAGAGTCAGAATTAGGTGTTGAAACAGTTTGAACTTTGACTAGAGAATAGAAGGATGGCCAGTCCAACCAGCATAGATGCGCCTTATCATGGTAGGAATAGTGAGGATGTAAATGACTGGCTGGAGAGAATTCAGATGGAGGCAGATGTCAGGGATTTGAATGAGGACAAAACTTTCAAGGTAGCAAGGCTCAACCTGAGAGCCAAGGCTGATGAATGGTACCGTAAACAAAACCCTAGACCAAACAACTGGGTGGACTTCAGGGCAGCAATTTCAGCCAAGTTTGGTATCGTTGACTTGGCAGAAATTAGGCTAAGAATGGATACCATTAAACAGGAGAGTAGACAAGGGTTCAAACATACTTTGATAGGTTGAACCGGTTATTTATAAGAAGTGGGGCGTCTGATTTGGAACAGAGGCGTAGATTTGCAGCAGGTTTGAGACCAGAAATAGCAAGAGTAATGCTGGGCAGGCGCTTCCTTGATGTAGAGGAAGCACTTGACACAGCCATTGAGATTGAAAGGGGCCTGGGAAAGTTAGGGGAAATACCTCTAGAGCCATTGGAAGGAGATGATACAGATGAGTCAGTTGTGTTTGTTAACCCTGTGGACAGAAGACTTGATCAGCTGAACACTACCCTACAGAAGTACTTTGATAGGGGACCAGTCATAGGAGAAAGCTCGGGATCTAGAACACCACCTCGTGTTCGCCTTTGTAATGTTTGTCACAAAGAAGGTCACATAGCTGCATATTGTCCTGAAGGAAGAACCCCAGCTAAGTGTGACAAATGTCACCGGTTCGGGCATTCCACGGAAATGTGTGGTGTGAGATGCAACTTTTGCAAGCTACTCGGGCATACGGAGAGTGAGTGCAGTAGAAAACTCGACCAAACTATGATGGGAACTCCGGGAACTAACTTTGTAGACGTGTTCTATGATGATGAGGATGATGTACTCGCAGAGATGACAGATCTGATGTCACGAAATGGTATCAATGAAGTCAGACTTCCAAGGACACGCATACCTGTCCAGAGTCCGATTGTTGAACCTACAGGGTCACCAGAAAGGAATAGTGAGAGCAGTGAACAGCCAAGCAAGACCAAGAGTGAAATCTACCCAAAGAACAATTTCAAAAATGCTATAGAAGGAGGTACGAAATCCAGAATCTTGAACCACTTCTACAAAGGGAGAATATCGTTGTCGCCCATGGACCTGATCATGACTGTGCCGGAGAGCTAGACAAATTGAAAGGGCTGGTCAAAGTGGTGGAAAGAGCAATGGTCCAACAAAGGGAGACAACTCACAGTGTAGAAGTTGTGAAGGATGTACCAAGGCCTTTGTACTCAGCACACGCTGAGCCCACGATCTCGTATGCTTATACTGGTAAGGTTAAAGCGCTTCATGTAATGATTACAATGGGAGATTACCAAGTATTAGGCCAGATTGACACTGGTGCCATGCTTTCTGTATATCAGCTAGTAATATCAGCTAGTACAGTCAGGGATCTTGGTTTGATGGGATCTGTCATTACTAGTAAGGATGTGATTACAGAGTAGCCTCAGGTGCTCTTGAGACTGCAATGGGCAGACTTGAGGACATCAAGGTCAAAGTAGGAGAACTGACCAATCGTTTGTCCTTTATGGTGGTGAACACGGATACATATCACATGCTGGGGATTGGACTTTCTCAAAAGTTTGGCGCTTAGTGGAGTGGACACGAAGCTGAAACAATTCGCGTACGCTATGGGCCAGGAAAGGATTTTGCTCACTTCCCTTTGCACACCATCAATTATAATGAGCCTGCAGTTACCAAAACAGCCTACCATAGAGGGGTCGAGAGTAGAATGAGATATGCAAGCAGTACGTCAGCAGGTAATGTCCTAACCCTGACGTCAGATGAACAGTACCTAGGCTTGTGGGAGAAGAAAAGAAAACCAGAGGAAGAATATGAGGACACGGAGGAAGCATCCTCAGGTTCTGACACCTCTAAATCTGATAAAGATGAGGAGATGGGAGGCTCTGAGGAGTAAGGAGGTAGAAACAGCACTGAGGGATGTTGAGGAAATAATAGACGATGTCAACCTAGGGGAGGACTTGTTCGAGGACCAAGGGATGTCTGAACTCCTTCAGGAAGAGACCCATAAGAGCATGGCTGATGCCATAAACAGGAAGCTTATCAGAAAGCTTGGAATGGTGAACTGGAACAACAACCTAGAAAATAGAGGATGACTTCCATGATTGGAATCAGGTTGTCACACAAGAGGAACGACAGAGAATGGCTAACTCTGTAAGCCAGGTGGAGGGAAGAATGGGAACCCAGTCAAGAGGAAGAAATGGAGAGTCGTTGGAGAAGTCTGAAATCCAGACTGCACATCAACCCAGAACTGGCCCCAGAACATAGGATAGAGCTTGAGCAAGAGCTGAAAGCAAACCAGGAATGCTTTGCTCTTAGCAAGGCTGACTTGGGATACTGCAGTGAGTGTAGAATACACAATTGACACACAAGGTTTTCCCCTTGCAGAAGTCGTCCAGCCGCCTATCAGAATGGGAGGAAGACGAGGTCCAAGGACAAATTGAGACTTTGATCTCACAAGGCAAGATGAGAGAGAGTAGTTCAGAATGGTCGTGTCCAGTTACCCTTCCACCAAAAAAGGATGGATCCAAGCGGTTTTGTGGTGATTTTAGGCCAGTAAACCGTTTGACCAGAAGGGACTCTTACCCTATGCCATTAATTCAGGATGTTTTAAACCAGTTGGGAAAGCCAAGTGGTTTTCTGCGCTGGATTTACAATCTGGTTTTTGGCAGATCAAAATGGACGACCGAGACATAGGCAAAACAGCGGTGATCACAAAGAAGGGATTGTATGAATGGCTGGTCATGCCATTCGGCTAAAAAATGCCACTGCTACCTTTCAGAGAACAATGAATAGAGTGCTCAAGGAAGAAATCAAAGATTGCGCTAAGGTGTTTTGTAGATGACGTCAATATCCATAGCAAGGACTGGGGGAGATCACGTGGGACATATAAAGAGAGTATTGAGCAAGGTTAGAAAGGCCAATCTTAGGCTCAATCGGACAAGTGTTACTTTGCCAACTTACAGTTGGTATTCCTTGGGCATGTGATCTCTGAAGAGGGAACGTGGCCTGATCCAGATAAGATAGCTGCTATTGAAAGGTTTCCCTTGCCAAAAACCACACTGCTCTCAAAAGCTACTTAGGCATGACAGGCTACTATAGGCCCTATGTCAAAGGATATGCTGGAGTGGCAGTACCCTTGTTCACTCTAACCAAGAAGGATGTGAAGTTTAACTGGAGTGCAGAGGCACAAAACGCCTTTTCTGCCTTACAGGTGAAGTTGGTAACTGCTCCCATCCTGGCAAGACCAGATTTCTCAAGACCGTTCGTCTTAGATGTTGACTGGTCCATCAAAGGAGTAGGAGCAAGTCTTGTCACAAAAGGAGTATAAAAAGGAGAGGGTCATTGCATACGCTAGTAAGGTACTATCTGATGCTCAGCGCAAATATCACCCTATGGAAGGTGAATGCTATGCCCTGGTGTGGGGAGTATTACACTTTCGGCAGTAGTACCTGTATGGAACCCCTTTTGTAATCAGGACTGATCACAAAACCTCTGGAGTGGTTGGCAACGGTAAGTGACGCATATGGACGCAGGGGTAGATGGATCATGATGTTACAAGATTTTGAGTTTAAAATTGTTCACAGAGCAGGTGCTAGGCATGCTAACGTAGATGCACTAAGCAGGTATCCAGTGGGACCAGCTGAGGAAACCGAGGAAACCGAGGTATACTCTACTTCTCTGTACAGTCAGAAAAGAGAAGGAGAGAAGAGGGATGGAGCCTATCTTCTTAAGGTAGCTTGGGATAGGGGTGCCATCAATGCTTCGTTATTTCAATTTAAGGAGGGGAAGGAGGAGTTGAGAGAAGAAGCTCATAGGCAAGTAGGGTATAGCAGTGAAAAAGGGGAGATGATTTGCAAAAGAGAAGAGTACTATGCATGTGTATGGGGCCTTTGGCACTTCAAGAAAATATGTTGGGAAGTCATTTTTCTTGGAAACAGATCTAGATCCATATTGGTGGCTATACTCAGAGCACCACATAGGCATAGACTTACTTGGTGATTTCATTTGAGTTCGTTCCGGGCATAGTAAGATCTTCCACAGATGGAATGTTGACCAAGGATCATGGCATATTGAAGGGAGAACTGAAACAGGCATAATGCCAGATGGAGAAGGAAAGAGGGTGACTTTTGCTGCACAGACTTTTTGCTAAAAAAAAAAAAACAACAAGGAAAGGGTATTGATCAATCAAGCTCTGTCAATCTGGTGAGGGAGGGTTTGGAAGGATAAGGGTGCAGGAAGGATAGAGGCTACTGCAATCAGCACAAGGAAAGGAGCATCTGATGCCCTCTTGTCCCACCATCCATGTGATTACCCGAGGATCTCGTGCTCGTGATTATAGAAGCTAAGCGAGGTACATCCAGCCTGTGAACTTGAGGAAGAGAGATCGAACAATGAAAAGGGAAGCTTGCAAGAGACACCATTCCTTCAACACTTGACAAGCACTCCAACAACAAGAAGAACGCGGGTGACTTCCTCATCAGAATGCCCAGCCAAGGAAAACATGGGGGGTGAGTGTTCCACAAGACGTTTTGTTCTTCAGACAGTGATGGAACAAGTGGTTCAGAAGAAGACACTTCTTCTTGCAACAAGATTGATGAAGGGGACTGGGTACCATGGACCGCACCCACCAAAGCTACTCAAATGTCATTATTACGTGAGGCTGAAAGATGGGGGAAAAGCTCTCTCCAGCTCTGACCATCATACAGCAGCTGTTAAGGAGGAAAGGCAACCTGATGTGCTTGATGATTGTGGAAGTCATGCACCTCTTATGTTTTGGAGAAGTCAATGACTACCTGACAAAAGAGGAGAGCAAGAGAGCCAAGAGGCGGGCAAGGCAGTACTCCTATCTCAAGGGTGAGGTCTACTTTGATGGAAGGGTAGTTCCACCAAGAACTGATAGAGCGGCAACAAATCACTGAAGTACATGAAGCCACTGGCCACTTTGGAGTCAGAAAGAACACAAGAAGAGATAGCCGACGTTATTTCTGGCATGATAGAACAAAACTCATCAGGCAAGTACTCAAGGGCTGTGGTAAATGTCAGATGGCCAAACAGAACGGAGTGTTGCGCTCAGGTAGCTCAAAACTTCACAGCATTCCAGTAGTGGATCTGTTTTTCAGAGTTGCAATTGACACGGCAGGACCATTACCTATAACCAGCAGGGGCAATCAGTACTTGTCGCGCGGCTTTTACTCACCCATCCCTTCGCTATCCGAGGCGGAAACTCCAAGATAGAAGAGTTGGAAATCTCTAAGTATAGCTCACCCGCGCAGAACAATCAGTCATGACCTACAGCTAGTGTATCATGGGGGTGTCCTATTTGTTTCCCTTTCCGCATTCATCTTAGCTACCTTACCATTGATAATTAAGTATCAGTTTGCTTCATCGATCTATCGGTTTCCTTCACTCATCCATTCAATCCACAGCTTCACTCAGATCTCTCTACACAGTGTGATTGTATCGTATAAGTATCAGATTATGATTTATCAGGTATCAGGCCGAAGCCATTATGTCTCTAATCTCCTCTACAATATCACTACAGCTTTGCATATAACAAGCATCTACTAATCCTCCTTCCTCGTGCTCTCCGACCTCCGCTCCCGTATGACTCCGAACTCCTCCTTCCCCGAATAATCCCCATCATCATTCCCCGTTCTTCCCTTGATCTTCCTATCCGTAGTTCTAACCGTTTCCCTCACTAACCGTCGCTTGTGAACTAACATGTTCCACAGTCGTTCCCTGTCCTGCTCTCCGTTCCCTATGATCGTGACCGCGATGTGTCAAGCTGTGACTGGCTGTGTGAAACTGTGACGGGCTGGTGTGACTGGCTGTGCGACTGTGTTTGGCTGTGTCGGCTGTGTCGGGAATGGTGATGGGCTGTTGTGTGGGCTGTGTGGGCTGTGTCGACTGTGTTGGCTGTGTCAGGCTGTGACTGGCTGTGTCGCTGTGTCGGCTGTGATTGGCTGTGTGGGCTGTGTCGGCTGGTCGACTGTGACGGGCTGTGTTGGCTGTGTCGGCTGTGGTCGACTGTGACGACTGTGTAACCCCCCTCTACAGTGCGTTGCTGTCACCCCTAAGGCTCTGTTGGTCTCAGTCTGTGCAAAAATTAAGGGTACCCTACAGATCCCATATAAGTGTCTAAGTCCCCTACAGTCCTCTAACATTTACCCCTTCCTCCCTAAAAAAGCCGTGTCCTCACGGTTACTGTTTCGACGTAGCAACCCTTGTGAGTGAGCTCCTTGTTGACGTTGAGAGTTTCGTGGCGGGTGTGTGTACGAGCCCGAGGTCTGTCTCTGGTTGACGGAGATGGTTGATCATTACCTGGATAAGTGAGGCCTTCTGGAGGCTGATATCAATGGTAATCTTTCCGGCATAGGAGATCCCCTTTGTTTCTTTCTCTTCCATCTAATTGCATAGTCTTCTCCCATGTCAAAAGAATTCTGTGAAGAAACAGTTGTATCAGAATCCTCATCGCCTCTCAGGTGTTTTAATTTTTCGAACTTTTTGTGGAATCATCTTGGGCATACAATGCTGTCCTACCATGTCTGGAAGTTGCATTTTACGACCTGGTGTAACCGTTGAACAACAAAATTGGTGTAGACACTGAGCTCCTTGTCTGTCAAATGAGTGGTGGGGTACCAATTACTAGTGCAAGCATGCAAGTATTCCATGCGATATGTCCCTTATAGAAAATGTCATCAAGTCCGAATTTCGGTGTTGACAAATGTTTGCAGGCTGCTTGAAACCATGAACGAATTTGAGAATCCTTCTGTATCATATTTTTGGGGTCATATAGTACATATGAGGTGGCACCGAAGGTAATACCCAATGATCTCCACTGGAGTAACTTTGAAAGCGTGCTTGCATCTTTTGTTGCTCAATGTGTAACGTATCAGAAAACAAGCAGCGTAGTATAGCCCGCACACCCATGACAATACTTGCTATTTCCTTGGTCTTGGTATAAATGAGTCCATGTACAACCTGGAAAGCAACCAATTCCCTCAACATGGTACCTGCCTCGTGCCAGTATTGTGCAAGTGATGATCTTCAATATGTCGATTGTTTGGAAGAACTTTAGTCCTGGTGCCACTGGCAGCCAAATACGCATGATTTGGTAGTAATGTGCGAATGACTGCGGAGGACTAAATTCTTTCCAAGCCAAATCCAACATGATGGGATTTGGTTGAAGGGCATAATCATAGCCCTACTGTACTCCCTGGCAGCTGGAGTTTTAGGTGGGTTAAAAGCTGCATTGCCCCATACCTCCGGCTGTCTGTGGTGGCCTGTGGTGTGGTTGTAGTAACCACAGGTTCAGCTACTGGTACACTGACCTTTGTGTGGTGGTGGTGGTACTGGTTCCGTACCATTGGCATCTCCTGCACCTCCTGTGAAGACTGAAAAGCCAGAGTTCTGGCTTGCAAATAAGAAGCCCATTAGCTGTTCCTGAGGGATATAGACTCTTTGGTCGATGTTGAAGTGAGGTCTTCCACTTGAGTCTGGAGTCCGTCTACATCCTCTTGTAACTCTGCTATCCTACTATAGACATTGTCTATAGTAGTTGTGGCAATGTTTCTGCACCTGCAGTCTAAGCTCATTCATCTCGCTTTGGGGTGAGCTTCCGTGGGGCTTTGCCTTCTACTGGCCCTTGTGCTAACCACCTGCATAAGGGTGTATCCACCAAGCTGCTTGTGGTTCCCCTGAGAGTTTGCTCCTCTCTTAGCTTATACAATTCCAACTGCTGTTGTAAAGCCTTCATGCGCTTCGCCTGTGGCTCAACCAATTGCGCATAGGCAGCAGTAGATTATTGGCTTCCTTCGAAGCTTGTTACTGACCGCGATTTCATTTCTATTGGCCACGATGGTTTGTTGCAACTCCACGATGTATTTCTCTTGCTCAGCTTCCATGCCTTATTGCTTGAAAGTATCTCATTGCGACAGATTGTATTCTTCATATCGACAATGAGCTTCATGTGCCCACATTCTCTTCATTCTGCCTTCGTACAATTTCCGCTTGACTGTTTATTTCTTTTGTTGATTGGTCAAGCATAGTTGTAAATGTAGCGCATTGTATCGCCATCCTGTTATGCACTGTCTGCAACTCCGTATGTAGTGATTCAGTTCTTGCAACTTGCTTTCATGCTGCACCTGCATTTGGTATATGCTGTTGCTTATGTGCTCGTGCAACTGGTCTTGCGCGAGGCCTGCTCAATCAATTGTTGCTTGGCCAATTGCAAAGACATTTCTGTATTGGCCAAGTCCTGCTTCATCTTGAGAGTGACCTCTTCATCGACCTTGTTTGCACACTCAGTGGCAAGTCGAGCCTCAAACTCCTTCCTGAGTTCTTCTTCAAGGCTGTCAATTGGGTAATTGGAACATGGGTTGACATAAAGTCCCCAACAAATTAAGTGTCCTACCTATGAACTCATCAGCAATTGCTGTTGAGGGCATCATGGTGGAGGTTGCTGCTGTTCCTCCTGATCTTCAACAGTATGAGTCTCACTAACCATTCAGACCATTGTCCCACCGGAGTTTCTTCCTGAACTTACTTCATTTATGACCGGTGCTACAGTGTCATGCCTTCCACCTGTGGTACCTCCGACACAGGTGTGTGCCATTATATGTACCTCAGTATTTCGCTTGGGCAACTGTTGCCCTCTGGGATTTCTGTCTCCTGACCAGACCAGAATATTCATAGAGAGGTCCCCTTCTCATTTCTGCCACTATCTGTTCTGTAGTTGGAATATCTATCCCTTCACTTTCCAAATCATATTATTTCGGGTTGAGCTGCATGGATAACTGTGACCCTTGTGACAAGTCGTTCAAGGCTTGGTTGCTAGTGCTGTTGGTTGTGATGCAGAAGTAACTTCTTCCTCCCTCTCTGAAGTCTGCTTCCAGTAATAACATTCTTTGTGCTGCTTGTGCCCCTTCCTGGTCATGAGCTTGGGAAACATTATCATGCGGAATCCGTTGAAGCCAGTGGATCCCCGCCACTACAGTCTTTCCCCTTCTCGCCTCTTAGTCTCGGGTGTGCTGCTAGTCCACCCTCACTGTGTGAAGAGCCTTGGTCTTCCATTGCAGTGGTTTCTGGCTCAAACACTCCCATTTCCTCCTTCTGTGCATAAGTATGCGAGAATCAAGGATATTTGAGCAATGATTGGGCCAGACACTATGGATAGGAGATTTTGCGGTAGTACCTTGTAATCTTTTCATCTCCTCTACCAGTGCAGTGTTACATTATGTCCGCCCATGGTACCTCTTGTCCTTCAAGCCTTTGAGGATTCCTCTGTGAAGGATCTGCTCAAATATTGTTGGTTCTGTTTCAGGCAATCAGAACGTCAATACTTGGCCTATGTCTTTTAACCCGGGTACACAGCTTTGGTACAAGCATAACCTGAGTTTTAAAGAAGAACTCCCTTCTTGGAATAAATCCCCTATTTGCAGTCTTTCCCTGTGTTCCTCCACATACACATGACCTGCTGGCAATCGAAACAATTGCTGGAGGTATAGGGGAGTAATCATTAATTCAACTCCCTTCACCGTTGTTGTTCTGTCTTGGCTCAAAGTTCTGCAAAAATTGTAACATGTACTGTCTATGGTGTAGTGTCCAATCCATATGCTTTGCAATCCTTCCAATCTCAGCTCTTTCAGTATCTTTATCGCCTGTGGGTAGCCATCGTTTGTTTCTGCAGAATGTGGTGCTCTTCACCCTGATTTCCTCCATTCCTCTCACTCTCTTCATCTTAGACTCACAGAACTGCTTTGCGGTAACAACTGCAGGAATGCCTGTAGTGCACAAAGCATAAACGTATGGTTGCCGCAGAAAGCTATGGGTAATCTCTTGTAAGCCTCGGGCTTGCAAGCATTTGCTCAAGAGAAAGCTCTGCTCTTCGTTTCGTGTCTCATATGACACTGCGTAAGTATATTGCGAGCGTATAGTCTGTTAGTTCCTCCATAGTTTCCAAGTTATAGCATTTATGGCCTGTCCTGTCGAGACGCCCGTTACTCAGAACGACGCCGCCTCTTGCGCTCAATTCCCTCCATTTTCTTGATCATTTTTCTGGTTTTCTGTGGCTGTATCTGCTGTGACTGGATTTAACTTTTATCTTCTTTAGTGGACTTTCCCTGTTGGATAGTCCACTAGGATCACACATGCACATGAATTCGCTTTTTGTGTACTTGCCGTTCGTTCCGTTTCCCTTTTTCCGTATTCATTAATGGGCCCGCCTTTCATCCCTTTTGACGGCCGTTCTTGTCCTCTTTCTTTTGACACCTGTCCTTGCACTTCATTCTCTGCTGTGTGTCGCACCTTGCCTCCACGTGTCTATTTTAAATTAATTTCCGTTTCTTCTTCCTTCAGCCATTTTCCTGAAGATTTTTATGTGTCCACTTGTCACTGATTCTATGGATCGTGTAACTTTAGTAGGCTGTGTTGAGCTGTGACAGGCTTGTGTCATACATTGTGTTACGCTGTGATAGGCTGTGTTGCACTGTGGTAAGCTGTGATAGGCTGTGACACGCTGCGGTAGGTTGTGATAGGCTGTGTCACGTCGTGACGGTGCTGAGTGAGAGCGTGTTGGTTCACTTATACGCGTTGAGTGGCCTTTGCCGATGCGCTTCATGGGCTGTGATAGGCTTGTCACGCCGTGATGGGTGTGATAGTGTGTTGCGCCTTGCTGGGCTGTGATAGGCTGTGTCACGTTTGTTTGCCCACCCCGGCCATATATACGGGGCCTAGCGACAAGTGTCCATACTCCGTTCGTAACAAGTGGTGCAGCCGTGACTGCTCTTGCTGTTCAACATGCAAATCATGCTGCAGGGGTTTGTCATGGATGCCACTGTACCCCTTCAACTTATTTGCATTGACTCTTCCCAGCATTTCTTTGTTAATGGTTTGTAACATGGCTGTGTTGTTATCATACATCTTTGTATGACATAAGGTCCTTTCCATGGTGATTTAAGCTTAGAAGCTTGAATCTTTCCTTTCTTTTGCAACCATAGAACCAAATCCCCCGTCTTAAAAGTCTTTAACTTGCCTTCATCAAACTGTTCCTTTCTCTTCATCTGAATTCTGGTCATATTATCAGCTGCATCAGCACGTATTTCTTCCACATGGTATAATTCATGTTTCCTGACTTTGATGGAGTCTTGCAATTCCATTCTTTTCCCCACTCCGTTCTCATGGTAGGTAACAGGAATTCCACTGGAAGTAAGGCTTCCATACCATAAACTAATTGGAATGGTGTATACTTTGTGGTGACTTTATACGAAGTCCTGTATGACCATAAAGCTGTCAGCAGCTTTGTATCCCAATCCGTTCTGTTTGCATTGACTATCTTAGCCAAGATAGTTACATAGTATTTTGTTGGTAGCCTCTGCTGTCCATTACCCTGTGGGTATATGTTGTACTCTTTCTATGCACAATCATAAACTCTTTAGTCAATAACTCAATGGTCTCATTCATGAAGTGACTTCCTTGATCACTGATAAATTCTAAGGGACATCCAAATCGTGTAAGTATGTTCTCGTACAGGAACCTTGCTGTGGACTTGGCTGTGTTGTCCCTCAAAGCTTTAGCTTCCACCCACTTTGTAGTATAATCAGTGGCTGTAATTATGTACCTGTTTTGTGTATTCTTGGATGGTGGATTAATTGGTCCAACAAAGTCTAGTCCCCATTTCTGAAATGGTTCCGTAGGCATTGTAGGATGCAAGGCCATTCTTCCAGATCTCTGCAAAGGTCCTAGCCTCTGACATTCATCACACTTCTGACAATACTCATGTACATCTTTGAACAAAGTAGGCCACCAGTATCCTGCGAGTAGTATCTTCTACTGGTAGTCTCTTCTCCAAAATGACCTCCAGCCACTCCTTTATGAACTTCCTCCAAGACTTTATTTACTTCATGGTGGTACAAGCATCGTTTTAGTACCCCATCTGGTCCTAACTTATACATTCTGCTTCCTACCATAGTATAAGGTAAAGCTTTGATAGCGATTCTCTTTCCTCTGCTCCTTACCATAACTAGGTGGGCACTGACCATGAGCAAGGTAGTATCTGATTGGCCACTGCCAATCTAACCATTCATCTGCACTTCCTTGCACCTCCATTACAAATAAACTCGCATCAGGTAACTGATCGTCCACTCCTGTGGCGGCCTCTCCTGTTGTTAGTCGTGACAAATGATCTGCCACAAGATGCAAACGGCCAGGCTTGTAAATAACCTCGAACTCAAACTCATGCAAGATTATTAACCACCTCGCTATCCTTCCACTTATCAAAGGTTTGTTCACCAGATATATCAGAGCCTGGTGATCCACATAAACATAAACTTTCTTCCCAATAGGTAATGCCTGAATTTCTTCACTGCATAGATCATTGGCCAATGCTTCTCTTTCCGTTGTGCTATAGTTCTCTCTCAGCACTGTTCATCAATCCGGCTAGCATAGTACACAGGTGAATCTATATTCCCTGTAACATTCTGGGCTAACACCGCTCCAACGCTTCTCCTGATGCATCGCAGTGAACATGAAATACTACATGCCAGTGAGGGTTAATCAGCACAGGTGTAGTTGTTACTGACAGTGTAAGTTCCCTCAAACGCCTGTTGACATTCAGCTGTCCATGCAAACACTGCATCTTTCTTCAGAGCTTGCTCAATGGTGCTGCTATTTGTGCATACCTTTTGACAAATCTTCTGTAATAACTGGTTTGCCCAAGGAATCTCCTTAAACTCTTAACATTCACTGGTGGTGGAGAGGCTTTAATGGACTCTGTCTTCCTGGGATCCACAAGGAGTCCCTTCTTACACACAATGTGTCCCAGAAGCACCCCTGAGTTCACACAGAAAGTACACTTTCTGGGTTCAAGCCCAGACCTCTCATCCTGCATCTGGCCAGGCATACTCCAATTTATGCAAGTGCTCATTCTTAGAGCTGTACACACTGAAATCATCCAAAAACACCTGCATGAAATCATCCAGATACTCTTGAAAAGATTCACTTATCACTCTCTGAAAGGTCGCTGGTGCATTACAAAGTCAAAGGGCATGACTTTGTATGCATAAGCCCCCAGTCTGTGATGAAAGCTGTTTTCCCTTGGTCTTCTTCTGCCACTTGCACTTGATTATAACCACTGAAGCCATCCATGAATGAGTACATCTCATGGCCTGCCACAGTGTCTAATACTGCTTCTGTGAAGGCAAAGGGAAAGGATCTTTCTTCGTACAAGCATTCAGCTTCTTATAGTTCACACATACTCTTAGTTTGCATTTTCTGGGAACTATAACAATGGGTGACAACCAGTTGTATACTCTATTGGTATATAAACTTAGCCTCAGCCAACTTCTTTATCTCTTCTCCAACTTCTGTGCGTAGTTGGGATTCATTCTATACCTCGCCTGCTTGATTGGTACTGACCCTGGTTCCAGTTCAATTTTATGCTGACAGACTTCAGGTGGTATATCCTTTTAGATCCTCAAGCTCCAAGCAAATACATCTCTGTATTTTGATGAACAAGCTTTTAGCTTCTTTGAAGAATTCCGGCTCCAAATCAGCTCCTACTTTCACCATTCGGTTCCTCCTGAGTTCCACATTTACTTCTCTCACCTGCTCATCAGCTGTGATTGTCCAACCAGTCACCACTTCATCCTGTAAGCTACAGTGGCTGGTTCTTTCTAGGATTTCTATTTCTCCTTCTCTTTCTTCATAGAAAATGTGATGGGTAAATGCTGGTTTCTTCTTCAGTTGGTGTTGCTGTCACTACACCACAGCAGATACCTCTCAAACAAACTTAGGCTTTCAGCCGCATCTCTGCAACCTGCTCCCACTCTGGGTGTGCAGCAATAGGGTAGCTTCCTGCTCCTCATCCAGTCCTCCTCTCCAAATCATACTCTCTGACTCCTCGAGGTCTTCTTGTAGCAGGTAATCTACTAGATTTTTTTTGTGGTAATTTGTATCTCGTGTATCCCATTATGCACGGGTTAATAACTGAGAATTCCAGTCATGGGAATAGCCTGGCCTCCTTTCAGCCACGGACGTCCCAATAATAAGGAGTAAGCCTCCATGACTTCATCCATTTTTATACAGTTACGGTGATCATAAAGATCATTTTCTGTATCTGTATCTTAACTCCTCTTATTAATCCGTGAGTAACAAGAACTCCACTGGAAGTAAAGCTTCCATACCATAAACTAATTGGAATGGTGTATACTTAGTGGTGACTTTATATGAAGTCCTGTATGACCACAAAGCTATCAGCAGCTTTGTATCCCAATCTGTTCAGTTTGCATTGACTATCTTAGCCAAGATAGTACATAATATTTTGTTGGTGGCATCTGTCTGCCCATTACCCTGTGGGTAATAGGTTGTACTCTTCTTATGCACAATCATGAACTCTTTAGTCAATAGTTCTATGGTCTCATTAATGAAGTGACTTCCCTGGTCACTGATAAAATCCAGGGGACAACCAAATATTGTAAGTATGTTCTCATATAGGAACCTTGCTGTAGACTGAGCTATGTTGTCCCTCAGAGCTTTAGCTTCCACCCATTTTGTAGTATAATCAGTGGCTGTGATTATATACTTGTTCTGTGTATTTCTGGCTGGTGGGTTAATTGGTCCAACAAAGTCTAGTCCCCATTTCTGAAATGGTTCAGTAGGCATCGTAGGATGCAAAGCCATCTTCCCAGATCTCTGCAATGGTCCTAGCCTCCGACACTCATCACAACTCTTGCAATATTTGTGTACATCCTGAACAAGGTAGGCCACCAGTAACCTGCAAGTAGTATCTTTCTATTGGTAGTCTCTTCTCCAAAATGACCTCCAGCCACTCCTTTATAAACTTCCTCCAAAACTTTACTTACTTCATGGTGGTGAAAGCATCGTTTAAGAACTCCATCAGGTCCTAGCTTATACATATTCTGCCCCCTATCATAGTATAAGGTAAAGCCTTGATAGCTATTCTCTTCCTCTGCTCCTTCCCATAACTAGGTGGGCACTAACCATGAGTAAGGTAGTATCTAATTGGCCACTGCCAGTCTAACCAATCATCTGCACTTCCCTGCACCTCCACTGCAAATAAATTCGCATCAGGTAGTTGGTCGTCTATTCCCGTGGCGGGCTCTCCTGTTGCTAGGCGTGACAAGTGATCTGCCACAAGATGCAAACGGTCAGGCTTGTAAACAACTTTGAACTCAAACTCGTGCAAGATTATTAACCATCTTGCTATCCTGCCACTTATCAAAGGCTTGTTCACCAGATAAATCAGAGCCTGATGATCCACATAAAACATAAACTTCCTTCCCAATAGGTAATGCCTGAATTTCTTGACTGCATAAATCATTGCTAATGCTTCTTTTTCAGTTGTGCTATAGTTCATTTCAACACTGTTCATCAACCTGCTAGCATAGAACACAGGTGAATCTATATTTCCAATAACATTTTGGGCTAACACGGCTCCCAATGCTTCTCCTGAGGCATCACGGTGAACATGAAATACTACATGCCAGTGAGGTTTTAATCAGTACAGGTGTAGTGTTACTGACAATGTAAGGTCCTCAAAAGCCTGTTGACATTCAGCTGTCCATGCAAACACTGCATCTTCTTCAGAAGCTTGCTCAATGGTGCTGCTATCTGTGCATACCTTTGACAAATCTTCTGTAATAACTGGTTTGTCCAAGGAATCTCCTTAGACTCTTAAAATTTCCTGGTGGTGGATAGGCTTTAATGGCCTCTGTCTTTCTGGGATCCACAAGCAGTCCCCTCTTACACACAATGTGTCCCAAAAGTACCCCTGAGTTCACACAGAAAGTACACTTTTATGGATTCAGGCCCAGACCTCTCATCCTGCATCTGGCCAAACATAACTCCAACTTATGCAAGTGCTCATTCTTAGAACTGTACACACTGAAGTCATCTAAGAACACTGCATGAAATCATCCAGATACTCATGGAAAGATTCACTTATCACTCTCTGAAAAGTTGCTGGTGCATTAAAGTCCAAAAGGCATGACTTTGTATGCATAAGCACCCAGTCTGTGATGATGAAAGCTATCTTTCTCTGATCTTCTTCTGCCACTTGCACTTGGTTATACCCACTGAAGCCATCCATGAAGGAGTACATCTCATGGCCTGCCACAGTGTCCAGCACCGCTTTTGTGAATGGCAAAGGGAATGGATCTTTCTTTGTACAAGCATTCAACTTCTTATAGTTTACACAAACTCTCAGTTTACCATTCTTCTTGGGAACTATCACATTCTTGATCTCTTCCCCAACCTTCTGTGCATAGTTGGGATTCATTCTGTACCTTGCCTGTTTGATTGGTACTGACCCTGGTTCCAGTTCAATCTTATGCTGACAGATCTTAGGTGGTATCCCTTTCAGATCCTCATAGCTCCAAGCAAATACATCTCTGTATTTGATGAACAAACTCTTAGCTTCCTCAAAGAATTCTGGCTCCAAGTCAGCCCCTACTTTCACCATTCTCGGTTCCTTCTCAGTTCCCACATTCACTTCTCTCACTTGCTCATCAGCTGTGATTGTCCAACCAGCCACTACTTCATCCTGTAAACTTACAGTGGCTCTTCTTCTAGGATTTCCATTTCTCCCTCTCTTTCCTCATAGAAATGTGGTGGGTAACTGCTTGTTCCCCCCTCAATTGGTGTTGCTGTTCCTACACCACAACAGATACCTTTTAAACAACTTAGGCCTTCCAACTGCATCTCTACAACCTGCTCCCACTCTGGGTGTGCAGCGAACAGGGTAGCTTCCTGCTCCTCATCAAGTCCTCCCCTCCAGTCATACTCTTTGACTCCTCGAGGTCTTCTCGTAGCAAGTAGTCTACTAGATTTCTTAGTGGTGATTTGTATCTTGCGCTTCCCATCATGCACAGTTAATAACTGGGAATTCCAGTCATGGAATACCCTGGCCTGTTTCAGCCATGGTCGACCTAGCAATAAGGAGTAAGCTTCCATGACATCATCCATTTCAATACAGTCACTGTGATCTTTAAGATCATCTTTTGAATCTGTATCTTAACTCCTCTTATCAAGCCTAATGGCGACACTTCTTTGATCTGCCATTGTTACTGTGAATGGGGCTGGTTTCATGTTACTTAGACCAAGCTTCAGCCTTAATTGGTCTGTCATGATATTCACTCTAGAGCCTCCATCTATCAGTACATCAGTCGAGTCTGTGCTTCCAATTCTCAATTGGATTACTGGCATAGAATCATCAAAGTCCATGACTGTTTCTCGCCCTTCTGGCTTCACAGTATAGCTTGACACCTTGCTGTTCAGGTCTGTGTTCCCTGTCACATGGGCAATCTGATTAATTGCTTGATACAGCCTGTGCCTACAATGAGGTGCCACAGCCAATAGCTGTCCAATGGTAATCTCGCGCTTTGGACTGGCATATTACTTCAGCCAAAGTCCCTTCATTACCCTGCACTTGTACAGCTTCTTTCTTCACTTCATTCTCACTCAATTCATCTTCTCTTTCAGAATCAGAGGAATCCGCCATATGGATATCAATACTCTTCTGCATTTCCCTTATGGTATCAGCCACTTCTTTGTGCAGTTCCTTCTCATCTCTCCAAGCCTCATCATCTTCAGGCACATCACTGCCATCTTCATTATCATCATCTTCCTCATCTCCTGGAGGTATTAGTTTGGCTTTGCTTCTGGTTACTATCATCGTACTCACTTCTGGTACAAAACATGGCCTAACCATGTGAGCTGCCACCACTGGGCCCTCATTCACAGGAGCTCTCATCTCATTCTGGTGTCTGATCCAGAATGGACAGGCTGCCTTGCGATGTCATGCATGATTACAATAGTAACACAGTTCTTCACCATTGGGTCCTCGCCCTTGGTCTGCTCTAGGATTATTTCTGTAATCCTGATTCCCTGGCTGATAATTCCCCCTTGGATTACCCTGATAGTTGCCCCTGGGATTGCCCTGGTAATTTCCTCTTGGATTACCTCTCCCTTCCATACCATTGTTATAATCACCAGGCCTACCATAGTGGTCCTGATCACTGTTTCTTCTTGGCTGGGGCTGCACTTGATGCACCCTTACTTGCCTAGGTTCTCTTGCAGCTGTCCTTATGTTGTAATAACAATTCTCAGTGGAATGGTTATCCATTTTACAGATAGTACAATGTTTCTCCTTCATGTGGCATTCAGCTGTGATATGGCCTTCATTCTGGCATTTTGCACACCAAACACCCTTCCTCCAATGTGTTGCAGCGTCTGTGGCATACTACTTCAAGATCTCTTCCAATCTTTTCTCATAGATATCCCTCTTCAACTTTTCCTTCTTCTTACTTTTCCTCTTGAGCTCTTGCTCTTCTTCCTCATCTGACTCCTCCTCAGAGTCCTCATCATCCTTTTTCTCTCTCCTGAGCATTCCCAATTGCTCAATTCTGTTAGCTGTTTCAAATGCCTGCTCCACTGTATTATGGGGTAGCATATCCACTTTCCTTTGCAACTCTGGTCTTAGTCTACTCACAAACCAAGTCTTCTGTAACCTTGGTGCTGGTACAACAGCCAGCTTTTTCATCATTAATTCCATCTTTTCCATGTACTCTTCAACAGTTTCATGCTTCTTTTGCCTTAACTATTGTAAACTTCCATACACTTCGTCCTCAGTTTTGCTTGTCCTGAACCTGTTTCGGAATGTCGTACTAAGGCCATTCCAGGTTAGGAAATGATTATCCGGAAATCTTGCATACCATTCACTTGCTTTCTTGATAAGTGAACAAGGAAACAGTCTCATCTTGGCATCATCGCCATTCTCATTGTTCACAATACACATGTGCTTAAATTGGCTAATGTGTACATCAGGATCCCCTTTTCCTGCATATATTGGAAAAGGTGGCTTTGCCCGTGTTGGAGGTACCGCCATCTGTGGCCCTACACCCTGCCCCCTGACAGGTGCTGGTCCTCCTGTTTGTGCTAGTCCTTGAGGACCTGTTGTTGTAGTGGTGGATCTTCCACCAGATGCTGGCCCCTGACCACTCCTTGCTACTGGCCCCACTATATTCACAGTATTCCTAGCTCTAGTTGCACTACTTCCCACACTCCTTGTCCCCCCCGAGCCAGATCCAGGCTGCCCGCCTAATCCCCTTGAGCCGACACCTTCGTTGGCCTGTGATCCAAGTGCTCCACTTGATCCAGGTCCAACAGGTTGGGATGTCCTGGTCATAGTCTCAACCTCAACTGTTGGGTCTACTTCTTCATACTCTTCATCTTCCAATTTCTTCTCGCTGTTTTCATCTTCCAAGTTCTGCTCTTGGGTTTCTTCCTCTTCACTCATGTAACTCAATTTCCATGGTGTTGGAGAGTCTGAACTCTCCGTTGGCTCTGCCACATCCTCTCCTCTTTCTTTGTCTTCCGTTTCAGAAACTGGAGTTCCTGCTTTTGGTGTTCCATGCCAATTCTTATCAAAGATTTCTGTCAAATCTTTTATCCAGGGATGTACCTCAGATCTCTCCCCTCGTGGCTAATCTTCTTCCTGTACCAAATCCCTTAATCTTTCTTGTAAAGAATAAGAAGGAGTGGCATCCAACTCTAGTTCCTCCGGTATAGGTGATGTACTCTCCGATCTTAATGGTGTGAGAGGTCCAGATGACTCCCCTATGTCTATTCCTCTCTTCCAAAGATATGGATAATTAGCTTTCAAAATAACTCTCTCTTGCTGAATATCTTTGAAGTCTAGCTTCTTTTTCATCATTCATGTCCCATGTCTTTCATATCTTCAATGAGGCAATAACCAAAACTCTCTTCAGTAGTATCTCTCGTATATGCCTGGGTTTCTTTCAAGCTTCAAAGCACCCTTGGCTATACTAGAAGTCTATGTTACCATATAACCATATGGCAAACACGTTTGGAAAGTTGTTCTTGGTGTAATTTTGATCCACATATCCTTGGGAATCCAATTCTTTACCAGTACCAACTCTTCATGCATATGAGTGTAAACATTCACTTTCCGTTCCTCCCAGCCTTCAAACTCCACTCGTTTTATGGATAACAACGCTATCACATAAACCAGCATTGGTAACCAACTTGCTCTCCCTCTACAAGCCACCTGATAAATCTTTATCACTCCTTTCTCCAGACCCCACTCAGGGTCAGCATCATGCACTCTCTTAAGAATGTTTTCTTTACAACCGTCTAGCAATTCCTAGAACCTCTGAAAGAATTGTTTGGACAATCTTTCCTTCTCAGTTCCACAGGGAATTTGATTCACATCAAATTCTTTAATTCTCCAACCACCATGATCCCACCAGATGCCTGTCACATCTGGTTGTTCTTGACCCAGTTCCCTAGTATGGTCGTCAAATATCGAGCGGCTTTTACTCACCCATCCCTTCGCTATCCGAGGTGGAAACTCCAAGATAGAAGAGTTGGATATCTCTAAGCACTCAGCCCGCTCAGAACAATCAGTCATGACCTACAGCTAGTGAATCATGGTTGTGCTTCCTATTTGTATTTCTTCTTGTCTTCATGTTAGCATTTTACCTTACTGTGTATACTGAAGCATCAGATTGCTTCAGTATCTACCAGATTCCATTCACTCATCCATTCATTCCATAGCTTCACTCATGTCTCTCTACTCAGTGTGATTGTATCGAATAAGTATCAGATTATGATTTATCAGGTATCAGGCCAATGCCATGGTGACTCTAATCTGCCCTACAATATCACTACAACTTTGCATGTAACAAGCATCTACTGTTCATCTTTCCTCTTTTATCGTGCTCTCCATCCTTGCTCCCGTTCTTGCTCTCCGCCTGATCTCCCCTCATGCATGACCAAGAAGCGCTCCCTGTGAAGTGATCCCCTACCTGGTGCTGCTCTGCCTAATCTACCTACAAGCTGTTCCAACCGCCTAACTAACTAACGGTCACCCCTGAAGTAACACGTTCCCTCTGCAGATGTCGTTCCTACACAGTAGTTCCGTGCTAATGATAACCGTTCCCTTCGTGCGCTGTGACGGGCTGTGCCAAACTGTGTTGGGCTGTGACTGTGCCGAGCTGTGACTGGCTGTGTAAAGTTGTGTCGTGCTGTGACTGGCTGTGCAAAGCTGTGTCGGGCTGTGATAAGCTGTGATAGACTGTGAGAGCCTGTCTACCACCCCTAAACCTGTGTGGCCTAAGTCTACCATCTGTAAGTCTGCACAAAATTAAGGGTACCCCACAGAACCCGTGAAAGCGTCTAAGTCCCAAACAGCCCTCTAACAACGTCACTCGGTCCTGGAATTTCATCACCTTTAAGCTCCATTGGGGCACTACCAGTGGCTTCAACGTGTAGTGGGGGGCGAGGGTCGACCCCAACTTCATTCTATGGACCATGTTCTGGGGAGGACACAATTGCAGCTTCACCTTCATCTGCGATACGTACTTCATCAAGAAGGTCATCAAAGGTCGGCTGGATATAAGCATCCTCTTCTGTGAACGTAAACGGGTCATACGCATTTTTGGGAGCATCATCGGATCCATCTTCACTATTGGAGGTAGATGATTTCCTCTAAGATGATTCCCTCTGAGGCTCAGTATCGTCACTCATCGAATCTACCTCAGAAGCAGAGTCTTCAGAATGCAAATTCCTCTTATACCATGCTGCAACATCATCCGCTACCCTCTCACGTAGCAGTCGACAATTGGTATACACATACATCAATTTGTCAGCCCTCACGGGATTCAACCTGTTGCGAATCTTGTTGTGAACAAATGAGTAACTATTGTCGCGCGGCTTTTACTCACCCATCCCTTCGCTATCCGAGGCGGAAACTCCAAGATAGAAGAGTTGGAAATCTCTAAGTACTCAGCCCGCTCAGAACAATCAGTCATGACCTACAGCTAGTGTATCATGGGGGTGTGTCCTATTTGTTTTCCTTTCCGCATTCATGTTAGCTAGCTACCTTACTATTGATAATTGAGTATCAGCTTGCTCATCAACTCATCCATTCATTCCACAGCTTCACTCAGATCTCTCTACACAGTGTGATTGTATCGTATAAGTATCAAATTATGATTTATCAGGTATCAGGCCGAAGCCATTGTGTCTCTAATCTCCTCTACAATATCACTACAGCTTTGCATATAACAAGCATTTACTAATCATCTCTCCTCCTTCACCGTGCTCTCCATGCTTGCTTCCGTTCTTGCTCTCCGCCCGATCCCCTCTCATCCATGACCAAGAAGTCCTCCCCCCCTAGTGTTTTTTTTAAGATTGATCCCCTTCCCAGTCCTCGCTTCTCCCTTTCTTCCTTGGCACTAACCGTTTCCCTCACTAACCGTCGCCCGTGAACTAACATGTTCCATTTGCAAGTGTTGTTCCCCACAGTCGTTCCCTGTCCTGCTATCCGTTCCCTATGGTCGTGACAGGTGTCAAGCTGTGACTGGCTGTGTGAAACTGTGAAGGGCTGTGACTGGCTGTGCGACTGTGTTTGGCTGTGTCGGGCTGTGTTGGCTGTTGGCTGTGACGGGCCTGTGTCGGGCGTGTAACCCCCCTCTACAGTGCGCTGCTGTCAACCCTAAGGCTCCTGTTGGTCTCAGTCTGTGCAAAATTAAGGGTACTCCTCAGATCCCGTAAAAATGTCTAAGTCCCTGGCAGTCCTCTAACATTACCCCTTCCCCTCTCAAAAAGCCGTGTCCTCGCGGTTTATTGATTGCGATTAGCAAACCTTTGTGAGTGAGCATCTTTTTGACGTTGAGAGTTTCGTGGCGGACTGTGTGTACGAGCCCGAGGTCTGTCACTGGTTGACGGAGATTGTTTGAACACTACCTGGATAAGTGAGGCCCTCTGGAGGCTGATATCGAGGTAATCTTTCGGCATAGGAGACCCCCGTCGCTTCTTCTCTGCCATCTGAACTGCATAGTCTTCTCCCATGTCAAAAGAATCCGCTGAAGAAACAGTTGTATCAGAATCTCATCGCCTCTCAGGTGTTTTAATTTTCGAACTTTTTGTGTAATCCTCTGGGGCATACAATGTTGTCCTACCATGTCTGGAAGTTTATATTTTACAACTTGCTGTAAACGCTGAACAGCAAAATTGGTGAAGACACTGAGTTCCTTGGCTGTCCAGGTGAGTGGGGTACCAATTACGTGTGCATCGTGCAAGTATTTCCATGTCACATGTCCCTTATAGAAAATATCATCAATGCCGAATTTCTGTGTTGACAAATTGTTCCAGGCCGCTTGAAACCATGAACGAATTTGAAAATCCTTTTGCATCATAACTTTTGCCTCATATAGGTACATATGAGGTGGCACTGAAGGTAAGACCCAATGATCCCCACTAGAATAACTCAGAAAGCGCGCTTGCATCTTGTGTTGCTCAATGTGATAACGTACCAGAAAACAAGCAGCGTAGTATAACCCGCATCCCATGACAATACTTGCTACCTCCTTGGTCTTGGTATAAATGAATCCATGTACAACTTGGAAAGCAATTAATTCCCTCAACATGGTACCTGCTTCGTGCCAGTACTGTGCAAAGTGATGATCTTCAATTGGTCGATTGTTTGGAAGAACTTTAGTCCTAGTTGCCACTGGCAGCCAAATGCGCATGATTTGGTAGTAATGTGCGAATGATTGCGGAGGACTAAATTCTTTCCAAGCCAAATCCAACATGATGGGAATTTGGTTGAAGGGCATAATCATAGCCCTACTGTACTCCCTTGCAGCTGGAGTTTTAGGTGGGTTAAAAGCAGCATTGCCCCATACCTCAGGCTGTGGTGGCTGCGGTGTGGTTGTAGTAACAACAGGTTCAGCTACTGGTACAGTGACTTGTTGTAGTGTTGGTGGTGTAGTGTGAAAAGAAGGGGCGTGAATCCCCTTCTGTGCAAGTGTAGTTGTGCTCCTCCCCAAGTCAATTGGAGGGAAGGAAAGGAGATGTCCTCTCAGGTGATCCAACCCTCGTCACTCGGTGTGGGTTTCCCTCAGGTCCTTCATGATCAGAGTTCACACAATCCTCATCCACGCCGCAGGAAGAGAAGACATGGATGGGGAGTCTGTATTGTTTTCACCCGTGGTTCTACTACTACACAACATCCTCTCCCTGGTACACTGCACCAGCCCTGTTACCATGCTGTCTTCAGTGATGCAACCAGCCCTACGTCAGTGATGACCACTGCCCTTGTGGGCAGCTCCCTTGGTCAGCAACAAGTGGAATCCCCTTTGTAATAAGATCACGATTTGGAAGGAGGCAACTCAGATCTGCCATGAGTTGCAGGCCCACCAGTTTGGCCCTTCATGGGTTCATGCTTTCTTTATCTTACCGCCCCAATCATCCATTCCTCTCCATCCCCTCTTGCTGGTCAGCTCTCTCCCTTATGTCCTTTTCTCTCTCCCTTTCTCTTTCCTTCAGGGTGAGTAGGTTCCTCACTCTTTCCACTGTAGCATGTCTATGATGCAATGCAATGCGCATTCAGCCAAGCATCCAGTGCACCCAGCATTGAAATCAACCTTGGTCACACAAGATATAATCAGCCCTTTTATCAGTCCCTCTCTTGCCAATGACAGATGCTTCACACTCTACTTTTCCCAGGTGTAGCCATTTGCCCAAGACAGCTCTCAGCCCTTCTACAGGTCTCAATTTACACACCCTGACAGCTCTCTTTTTCCCATCAACTGTGAACCTCAGTGGTTCACATGCTGAGAGCACCCTGAGAATCAGATCCAAACCCAAACAGATGTTGGTTTTTCTGCCCCATCCACATCATCCCTTCTTGTTGTTTCCAACAGTTCAATCTAACTCTCACTGGTTTCCTCTACCTACTAAGCTAGTTCCACATTGACTGCAATGTGTCAACATCCAGGCTAGATTGTTTGTACAAGCTCATGACGCTGAAACAAGAAACAAGAATACAACAACAGCAACCATTCTGTCCCAGCAACGAATCAACCCTGTTTCCATTCATTTTTCCTACTCTACAATGTAACAGCAGGTGCATCCATCTCCAGTCCATCCTGGTTTGAAGTCCAGTGTCTTCATTCCATTTCCAAAGCTCTTTTTCTTCCTCACATGTCAGTGTCTCTTACTACATACAAGAGACAGTCCAAACTTCACAAAGCGATTTCTAAGTCACCCAAAAAAAAGAGAGAGAACCACTCTTCAAACTTATCTGTCTTATACTCATTGAAGCGGTGGGTCTGCCTGTCACGAAAGCACCTTGTCCTCTCCCTCGTCAGCCATTTCCGACGTTCTTCTTATCGTGATTCCAATCCTCATCAAGGCATGACGGCTCTGCTTCAGCTGCTGGCACATCCTTGTGTCTGCCAACCTCTACCCTATCCTTCTACATGTGCATTTCTTCCCTATGAAGTGATCTGGTCCTACAGCCTTTAAGACAGAGAGCAGATACAAAACTTAATTATAGATAGCTTAAGCGCCATACACACCAGAAGGCGGCACCGCTTCCTCTTGCACAGAATGCCAAGCCAGATCCCTTAACGTCGCTCTTTAAGGCAAGCTGATTCCCTTACAAAGTGATCTGGTCCTAAAGCTCAAAAACAGACAGCAGCTACAAGATTTGATCACAGACAACCTGAGGCGCTATACACACCAGCCTGCATTTCTCATCCCCCAACATCTGCTGAGCCGCTCCATCTCCTCATTAATGTGCTCATCAAGACAATGGCGACAGCAGTGGTGCACCGCCCTTATCACAAACCTGATCCCTCTGGTTTGATCGTTGCTTACGAAGAAGGCGGCACCGCTTCTTCTTGCACAGAAAGCCAAGCAGGAGCTCTTAACATTTCTCTTAAAAGCAAGCTGATACCCTTTGCGTAGGTGGAACTTTCTCAGATATCCTGTGCTGCCAACACCACTGCAGCAGCTGCGAAAAGATACCCGCACTCTTCCCCTTCGAATTTCACATCCTGCTTCTAGGGTTCAACATCATGGATGAAAATCATTCATCCTAGGGATGAAAAGGCGCATGTCATTACTTAGCCATATTTTGTTCTTGGCAGATCAATAGCATAGTCTTTCCATGGAATTACCTCAAGTTATGGACAATTCCTCCCCTTCATTAGCACGAAGGGCACTCCCTTTGTAGTAGTGCCGAAACCTGATGCCAAACAAAACTTGATTTTTACCCCTTGCACTCACACTACATATGTAGTGTGCCTCCTTTTTTTAAGTGTCAGGGTCCTCACTGACCACCTTTAACGGCTGAACACCTATTGGTGGTATGAAGGGTTTTAAATCCCTCCTACTTCTTACCCATTCCTTGTCTGCTCCATCTCTCAACCTGCATCTTCGTGCAGCTTCTCCAGTCTTGGTTGTGCTTCCTGCATCCTTGTATCCCAAAAAGTCATAGGGTCCCTCCCATGGAGATGTCATGGAAGACCTCTTTCCAGGCCTCAACATCATTACCTTGCTGTTCTCCATCAACGTGCAGTAGGTATGCCCTGTTCGATGCCTTCTTTCATAATCTTTTGCCTGTTGACGCTGCCCTTTCTTCACACTCTTCGTAGCTTTGCCTTCATCTCTGTGAGAAGCTGGATTTTCTGCTGCATCATAAGTGTGACCTCTGCTACAGATCCATCAGAATTTACTGGTGTTGTAAGAAAATGTAACCTATTGTCAATTCCCAGCCTGGGAATCCTACCAGTAAGTACCTGAAAAGGTGAGAATCTAGTGGAAGCATGGACACCCATTCTGTAACCAAACAGGGCCTTATAGAGATTCTGATCCCACTCAGTGTCGTTTCCAACTCCTAGGGTGGTGATGCTCTGTTTGAGAGACTTAATGACCCTTTCCACCATACCGTTACACTGAGGCCAGTAGGGGGCGCTATGCTCCCTCTTTATACCGTATTCGTGGCATGTATCTTCAAACTCACCTCCCCACTCTGCGCCATTGTCAGTGAGCAACGTATGTGGGCAGTTATACCTGTCAATTACTTCTTCCTCAGAGAAGCGGGCAGCAAGGGCTGCTGTATGGTCTGCCACTGGTGCAGCTTCTATCCATTTTGAGAAGTGATCGATTGCCACCAGAAAGTACTGTTAGAGGACTGTAGGGGACTTAGACACTTATATGGGATCTGTAGGGTACCCTTAATTTTTGCACAGACTGAGACCAACAGGAGCCTTAGGGGTGACAGCAACGCACTGTAGAGGGGGGTTACACAGTCGTCACAGTCGACACAGCCGACACAGCCCGTCACAGTCGTCACAGCCGACACAGCCAACACAGCCCGTCACAGTCGTCACAGTCGACACAGCCGACACAGCCGACACAGCCAATCACAGCCCGACACAGCCGACACAGCCAGTCACAGCCTGACACAGCCCAAACACAGTCGACACAGCCCACACAGCCCACACAGCCAATCACAGCCCGACACAGCCGACACAGCCAGTCACAGCCTGACACAGCCAAACACAGTCGCACAGCCAGTCACAGCCCGTCACAGTTTCACACAGCCACTCACAGCTTGACACAGCGGTCACGATCATAGGGAACGGAGAGAGCAGGACGGGAACGACTGTGGGGAACATGTTAGTTCACAAGCGACGGTTAGTGAGGGAAACGGTTAGAACTACGGATAGGAAGATAAAGGGAAGAACGGGGAATGATGATGGGGGATTATTGGGGAAGGAGATTCGGAGTGGGGGGAGAGGATCGGAGAGAGGAGGAAGGAGGAGGATTAGTAGATGTGTTATATGAGCTGTATGATATTGTAGAGAGATTAGAGACATAATGGCTTCGGCCTGATGATCATAATGATACTTGATACAATCACACTGTGTAGAGAGATCTGAGTGAAGCTGTGGATTGAATGGATGAGTGAAGGAAGGACGATAGATGATGAAGCAAACTGATACTTAATTATCAATGGTAGGTAGCTAAGATGAATGCGGAAAGGGAAACAAATAGGAAACACCCCCATGATACACTAGCTGTAGGTCATGACTGATTGTTCTGCGCGGGCTGAGTACTTAGAGATTTCCAACTCTTCTATCTTGGAGTTTCCGCCTCGGATAGCGAAGGGATGGGTGAGTAAAAGCCGCGCGACATTTGGCGACCATACTGGGGAACTGGGACATGAACAACCAGATGTGACAGGCATCTGGTGGGATCATGGTGGATGGACCATTAAAGAATTTGAAGTGAATCAAATTCCCTGTGGAACGAAGGAAGAAGAAAGATTGTCCAAACAATTCTTTCAAAGGTTCTTGGAATTGCCAGACGGGTTGTAAAGAAAAATATTCTTAAACGAGTGCATGATGCTGATCCAGAATGGGGTCTGGAGAAAGGAGTGATAAAGATTTATCAGGTAGCCTGTAGAGGAAGAGCACGTTGGTTACCAACATTGGTTTATGTGATAGCATTGCTATCCATTAAACGAGTAGAGTTTGAAGGCTGGGAAGAAAGAAAGGTGAATGTTTATACTCATATGCATGAAGAGCTTGTACTGGTGTTAGGTTCCGGTTCTTTTTTAAAAATATATTAAATTCTTTTAAATCTTCTGGAAAATTAGATGAACTGATCTGATTGGTCATATTTTGTGGATCAAACTCACACCAAGAACAGCTTTTCAGACTTGTTTGCCATATGGTTATATGGTAACAGAGACTTCAAGTATAGCCAAGGGTGCATTGAAGCTTGAAAGAAACCTAGGCATATACGAGAGATATTACAGAAGAGAGTTTTGGTTATTGCCACATTAAAAGAAATGAAAGACATGGGACATGAGTGATGAAAGAGAAGCTAGACGACAGAGATATTCAGCAAAAAGAGAAAGCTATCTGAAAGCTAATTATCCATATCTTTGGGAGAGAGGAATAGACATAGGGGAATCATCTGGACCTCTCACACCATTAAGATCAAAGAGTGCATCACCTATACCGGAAGAACTAGAGTTGGATGCCACTCCTTCTGTTTCTTTGCAAGAAAGATTAAGGGAATTGGTACAGGAAGAAGATCAATCACGAGGTGTGAAAGATCTGAGGTACATCCTTGGATAAAAGACTTGACAGAAATCTTTGATAAGAGTTGGCATGGAACACCAAAAGCAGGAACTCCAGTTTCTGAAGCAGAAGATGAAGAAGGAGATGAGGATGTGGCAGAGCCAACGGAGAGTTCAGACTCTCCAACACCATTACAGTTGAGTTACATGAGTGAAGAAGAAACCCAAGGGCAGAACTTGGAGGATGAAAACAGAGAGAAGAAATTAGAAGAGGAAGAATATGAAGAAGTAGACCCAACAGCTGAGATTGAGACTACAACCAGGACATCCCAACCTGTTGGACCTGGATCAAGTGGAGCACTTGGATCACAGGCCAACGAAGGTGTCGGCTCAGGGGGATCAGGCGGGCTGCCTGGATCTGGCTCTGGGGGGACAGGGAGTGTGGGAAGTAGTGCAACTGAAGCTGGGAATACTGTGAATATCGTGGGGCCAGAAGCAGGGAGTGCTCAAGGGCCACCACTTGGTGGAAGATCCACCACAAAAACAACAGGTCCAGAAGGACCAGCACCAGCAAGGGTGCCAGCACCTGTCAGTGGGCAGAAGGTAGGCCACAGATGGCGTTACAACCAACACGGGCAAAACCACCCTTTCCAATATATTCAGGAAAAGGGGATCCCGATGTACACATTAGCCAATTTGAGCACATGTGTATAGTGAACAATAAGAATGGCGATGATGATGCCAAGATGAGACTTTCCTTGTTCACTTATCAAGAAAGCAAGTGAATGGTATGCAAGATTCCCTGATAATCATTTCCTAACCTGGAATGGCTTGAATACAGCATTTCGAAATAGGTTCAGGACAAGTAAAACTGAGGATGAAGTGTATGGAAGTTTACAACAGCTGAAGCAGAAGAAGCATGAAACTGTTGAAGAGTATATGGAGAAGATGGAATTGATGATGAAAAAGCTGGCTGCAGTACCAGCACCCGGTTTACAGAAGACTTGGTTTGTGAGTGGACTAAGACCAGAGTTGCAGAAGAAAGTGGATATGTTACCCCATAATACAGTGGAGGAGGCATTTGAAACTGCAAACAGAATTGAGCAATTGGGAATGCTCAGGAGAGAGAAAAAGGAAGATGAGGACTCTGAAGATGAGTCAGATGAAGAAGAAGAGCAAGAACTAAAAAGAAAGAGTAAGAGAAAGGAAAAGTTGAAGAGGGATAACTATGAGAAAAGATTGGAAGAAATCTTGAAGAAGTATGCCACAGAGGCTGCAACACATTGGAGGAAGGGTGTATGGTGTGCAAAGTGCCAGAATGAAGGCCATACCACTACAGAATGCCACATGAAGGAGAAACCTGTACTATCTGTAAAATGGATAACCATTCTACTGAGAATTGTTACTACAACAGAAGGACAGCTGCAAGAGAACCTAGGCAAGTGAGGTGCATCAGGTGCAGCCCCAGCCAAGAAGAAGCAATGATCAGGACCACTATGGTAGGTCTGGTGGTTATAACAATGGCATGGAAGGGAGAGGTAATTCAAGAGGGAATTACCAAGGAAATTCCAGAGGCAACTATCAAGGTAATCCAAGGGGGAATTACCAGCCCGGGAATCAGGATTATAGAAATAATCCAAGACCAGACCAAGGGCGAGGACCCAATGGTGAAGAGCTATGTTACTATTGTAATCAGCCAGGACATCGCAAGGCAGCCTGTTCATTCTGGATAAGACACCAGAATGAGATGAGAGCTCCTGTGAATGAGGGCCCAGTGGTGGCAGCTCACATGGTTAGGCCATGTGTTGTACCAGAAGTAAGTACAATGATAGTAACAAGAAGTAAAGCCAAACTAATACCTCCAGTAGAAGAGGAAGAAGATGAGACTGGAAGTGGCAATGATATGCCTGAAGATGAAGAGACTTGGAAGGATGAGAAGGAACTGCACAAGGAAGTGGCAGATACTATAAGGGAAATGCAAAAGAGTACTGATATTCCTGTGGCAGATTCCTCTGATTCGGATGGAGAAAAAGAGGGGAGTGAGGAAGAAAGGAAAAAAGAGGATGCAGACATGCAAAGTAATGAAGAGACTTTGGCTGCAGTAATATGTCAGACCAAAGCGGAAATTACCATTGGACAGCTATTAGCTGTGGCACCTTATTGTAGGCACAGGCTGTATCAAGCAATCAATCGAATTGCCCAAGAGACACGAAACACAGACCTGAACAGCAAGGTGACCAGTTATAATGTGAAGCCGGAAGGGCGAGAACCAGTCATGGACTTTGATGATTCTATGCCAGTAATCCAATTGAGAATTGGAAGCACAGAACTAACTGATGTACTGATAGATGGTGGTTCTGGAGTAAATATCATGACAGACCAATTAAGGAAGAAGCTTGGTCTAAGTAGCATGAAACCAGCCCCATTTACAGTAACAATGGCAGATCAAAGAAGTACGTGCTGATGCAACAGATAACATGACCAGAATTCAGATGAGGAGGAAGGATCAGTTGGATGAAGGTAAATTTAAGACTTTTAAGACGGGAGATTTGGTATTGTGGTTGGAGAAGAAGGGAAAGATTAAAGCTTCTAAGCTTAAATCACCATGGAAAGGACCGTATGTCATACAGAAGATGTATGATAACAACACAACCATGTTACAAACCATTAACAAAGAGATGTTGGGAAGAGTCAATGCCAATAAGTTGAAGGGATACAGTGGTATCCATAACAAACCATTGCGGCACGATTTGCATGTCGAAACACAGAAACCGTCACGGGCTGCACCGGTGATACCAACGGAGTATGGAGCACTTGTCATTACGCCGAGTGTGTATGGCCAAGGCGGAAGGTACAGGTGTTCGCGTAGCTATCACAACCCACCATAGGGTGACACAGTCTATCACAGCCCACCACAGTGTCACACAGTCTATCACAGCCCATCACAACATCACACAGCCTAACACAGCCCACGCGGGTTGCACAGTCCATAGGGTTAGTGACAGGTGGATGCGGGTTAACGTCAGAAAAGTGGCCGGCGGGTGAAAGGACAGCTTGGAAGTCAAACTCGGAGAATGTGCCACGCGGACAGGGGAAGACGGAGGCATGTCTGAAAACGAACACGTGGCCACTAGGGCGAAGCACACCGCGGTGTATATATTGCAAAAGTGGGTGTCATCATGCAAGAAGACAAACTGTACCTAATCGGTACATCAGCCAAAACTATTTGTGGGCCCATTAGTGCATTCAGGGCAAAAGTAACGGAACTCTTCACGAGTACAAAAAAGGGGGACTTTTGCCACATGTGCTGTCCTAGTGGACATTCCAGTGGGAATGTCCACTGAGGGGGGTAAAATTAAGAAGTTACCCAAGGAGGCAACAGCCAATCAGGAGCAAGAATTTCATGCAAGTGGTTCCCTCCAAGAAACAAGAACAAGAAATTCGAAGAGTTATGAGCGGAAGAGTCGGGGTGACTCCGAATAACCAGTGTCTCGACGGGAGGGGCAATCAAAACTATAGCTTTGTAGCTATGGCGGATATTACAGATTATACGCTCGCTTTACTTCTTACGCAGTGGCGCAAGGACGGACGGGTTGAGAGTACATTCCTCTCACTCGATACTTGCAAGCCCCACAGGCTTGCACGCACTTACCCGTTCCGTTATGTGCCAACCATACTTTTATGCTCTACGCCTTGCAAGCTTTCTTAGATCTATTTCAAACAAGGCCATCTTGTTTGTCTGGAATGAAGAGAATTCGGGGAATGGAGGATGTTAGGGTGAAGAGCACCACGATTTTGTAGAAGCAGACAATTGCTACACCTCAGGCAGTGCAGCTGTGGAAGGAGTTGCGATTGGAGGGACTGCTACGCAATGAATGGTCCTTGCATCATAGGGCGTTCATGATACAATTCATTCAAAACTTTGAACCTCAGACGGGAGTTACACAAGTGAGGGGAGTAGATATAGAGATTACTTCCCAATACTTGCAGCAATTGTTTGAATTGCCATCAGGCCGTGTAAATGTCGATCAACACAGGGCAAGATTGCAGATAGGCAATTTGTTCCAAGAAAGGAGTTTCTTGAAGACTCAGGGATACACTTGTACCAAGGCCAAGTACCCAGGGTTAAGAAAAGTTGGTCAGGTTCTGAACGTTCTGTTTGCCATGAAACAGAACCAACAATACCTTAGCAGATCATTCACGGAGGAGATACTGAAAGCCTTGAGGGGGGAAGATGTGGCTTGGGCGGACTTAATGTACAATGGTTTGGTGGAAGAGATGAAGCGGTTACAAGGCATTGCTGCTAAGTCTCCAATCGTTGTGTCTGGCCCAGTGATTGCGCAAATTATTCTTGATTCTTGCATACTTGATACGCGAGAACGTAAGGAGATGGGAGTGTTTGAGGCAGCAACCACTGCAATTGAGGAGCATGGCTCTTCACATGGTGAAGGTGGATTGGAAGGGCGGCACCAGTCCAAGAGACAAAAGAGGGACAGGCCTATAGTGGCCGATCCACTAGCTTCAATGGGACCGTGAAATGATGATGTTTCCATAGCTCTTGTGCAAGATGGGGAACAGCCGCACAGAGGGCTGTTTTTACTGGAAGCATGACCTTTGGAGACGGAAGAAGAAGTCACTTCGGTACCACAGCCATCACAGCCAGTTGACTCGGTTGTTTTAGAGGTCCCTCAGTTAGTACATGTTGTTGCACCAGAGCCTATTGCTCTGGAAGGAGAAGGGTTGGACATTCCTACTACAGAGCAGGTCGTGGCAGAAATTGAGAAGGGTGACCTTCTCTATGAAAACTTTGGCTTGGTCAGGGAACCAGTGGTACCAGAGGTGCAGACTTTGACCAAGGAAATCCCTGCTGTGCATGTAATACCCAAACTTGTGGCGGAGGTTTCGGAGGTAGAATGTCAGGGCACTGCAGCGCCTGTGGAGAATGAGGTCGTTCAGGAAGAAGATCTTGTGGGAACGTGGCCTGAATGGTTGGTGAAACATCACATTGTGGAGGATCAGGGAGAACAGCAGCAAGTTCACCATGAAGATCCACAACAGGCCATGTTTATGAGTTCCATAAGCATGACACTCAATTTGTTGGGCATTTATGTGAAATCCCATGTTCAATCTACACAATTAGCAGCTTTGCGGGAGGAACTCAAGCAGGAGTTTGAGGCTAGAATTGCCACTGAGTGTGCAAACGAGGTGGATTGTGAGGCCAACCTCAAGTTGCAAAAAGAATTGGAGGATGCCAAGGCTGCCCTGCAGCTAGCAAAGGGGAATCTGATTGAATTGCAGGAAGTGAAGGTGCTTCATACAGAGTTGGAGACAGTTCATCAAAGAATGACCATACAATGTGCCACACTAACAACTGCTCTGGAGCAAACTGCGTTAGAATTTAACAGACAAGCAGAGAGATGTATGATGGCCGAAACCGAGACAGTAGAGCAGGGGAAACTTATTGCTGATCTGAAGGCTACTCTCCGTCGCAATGAGGATAATTTCCAACAGTACAGTCAGGTTGAGGCTGAGAAGGAAAGGTTCATCCTGCAGTTGCAGCAATCACTCACGGGCCACAAAAATGAACTCTCTGTGGCTAACAAGGCTTGGAAGGAAGCCAATAATCTGGCTGCTGCCTATGCGGCCCTGGTTGAGCCTCATGTGAAGCGCATGGAGGCTTTACAATAGCAGTTAGATGTGTACAGACTCAAGGAGGAGCAGGCTCTCAGGGGTGCTACACAGGACTTGGTGGATAATCATCTTATGCAAGTATGGCACACAAGGGCCGGTAGAAGGGAAGGCACCACGAAAGCTCACTCAGGGGGAGATGAATGATCTTAGATTACAGGTGCCGAACATTGCCACAACTACTATAGACATGTCTATAGTAGAATAACGGAGTTACAGGATGATGTGGAAGACATGCAAACTCAAGTGGATGACCTGAGTTCCAATATTGACAAAAGAGTCTTTGTTCCTGAGGAGCAGCTGGTGGCTACTTATTTGCATGCCAGGACTCTTATTTTCCAGTCTTCATCATAGGAGGTGCAAGAGTTGCCAGCAGTAGGAAGGACAGCGGAGGGACAACGGCGGCAATATCACAACCTCTACAGCAGGTGGCTGTGCAGGTGGCTCACGCTGTTGATACCATGGCGCCGCCACAGTCTGAGGTTTGGGAGGATGTTGCTTTCAACCCACCTAGGACTTCTGCTGCGCAGGAGTACAATCGGGCTATGATTATGCCCTTCAACCAAATTCCCATTGTGATGGATTTGGCTTGGGAGGAATTCAGTCCTCCACAATCTTTGGCACATTATTACCAGATCATGCGCATTTGGTTGCCAGTGGCAACTCGGACTAAGGTTCTTCCGAACAATCGACCCATTGAGGATCATCATTTTGCAAGGTACTGGTCGGAGGCAAGCACCATGCTGAAGGAATTAATTGCCTTCCAGGTTGTTCATGGGTACATCTACACCAAGACCAGGGATGTATCTAGTATTGTCATGGGCTGTGGATTGTACTATGCTGCTTGTTTCATGGCACGTTATCACATTGAGCAGCAGAAGATGCAATCATGATTTTTGAGTTATTCCAGTGGGGATCATTGGGTCTTACCTTCAGTTCCGCCCCATATGTATCTCTATGATGCGAAAGTCATGATGCAGAAGGATTCCCAGCTTCGTTCATGGTTTAATTTGGCTTGGAACAACTTGCTCAAAGAAAAATTGGGCCCTGATGATATTTTCTATAAAGGACACGAAGCTTGGGAAATACTTACACTGTTCAAAAGTCATTGGCACACCTCTCACCTATACAGCCAAGGAGTTCAGGGAGTTCACTCATTTTGCTTGCAAGCGTTTACAGCAAGTAGTACAGTTTAAGCTTCCAGACATGGTGGGCCAACATTGTATGCCACGTAGGATTCCGGAGGAGCCACTTAAAGTTCGGCCGCCAAAACACCTCAGGGGGGAAGATGATTATGATACTACTGGTTCTTCAGAGGAACCTTTTGACATGGCGGAAGACTATGCACTCCAGATGGCAGAGAAGAAACGACGAGGATCTCCTATGCCTGAGAGGTTACCTCGTTATCAACCACAGGCGGGTCAGACATTTCCATTTGGTGCTCAATCACCTCCATCAGCCAGTGACAGGGCTCGAGCTCGCACACAGAGCCCTTCAAGAGACTCGCACCGTCAGAAGGGTGCTCGCTCACAAAGGTTTGCTGATCCTAAGCAGTAAACCATGAGGACACGGCTTTTTGAGAGGGGGAGAGGTAATGTTAGAGGGATGTTTGGGACTTGGACGCTTTTACGGGTTCTGTGGTGTACCCTTAATTTTGCGCAGACTTACAGATGGTAGACTTAGGCCACACAGGTTTAGGGGTGGTAGACAGGCTCTCACAATCTATCACAGCTTATCACAGCTTTGCACAGCCAGTCATTGGTCGACACAACATGACACAGCTTTACACAGCAGTCACAGCCCAACACAGTTTGGCCCCTGCCACTCGACACCCCCCCCACCAGGGCCCCGCACAGTCACAGCCCACTCCGTTTGGCACAGCCCGTCCCAGCGCACAAGGGAACTGTTATCATTAGCACGGAACTACTGTGTAGGAACAAGACATCTGGCAGAGGGAACGTGTTACTTCAGGGGTGACCGTTAGTTAGTTAGGCGGTTGAACAGCTTGTAGGTGATTAGGCAGAGCAGCACCAGGTAGGGGATCACTTCACAGGGAGCGCTTCTTGGTCATGCATGAGGGGAGATCAGGCGGAGAGCAAGAACGGGAGCAAGAATGGAGAGCACGATAAAAGAGGAAAGATGAACAGTAGATGCTTGTTACATGCAAAGCTGTAGTGATATTGTAGGGCAGATTAGAGTCACCATGGCATTGGCCTGATACCTGATAAATCATAATCGGATACTTATTCGATACAATCACACTGAGTAGAGAGACATGAGTGAAGCTGTGGAATGAATGGATGAGTGAATGGAATTTGGTAGATACTGAAACAATCTGATGCTTCAGTATACACAGTAAGGTAAATTGCTAACATGAAGGCAAGAAGAAATACAAATAGGAAGCACAACCCTGATTCACTAGCTGTAGGTCATGACTGATTGTTCTGAGCGGGCTGAGTGCTTAGAGATGCCCACTCTTCTATCTTGGAGTTTCCACCTCGGATAGCGAAGGGATGGGTGAGTAAAAGCCGCTCGACAGACTTACGTAACCCTGTTTATACAAATGATGGTGCCGAACCTATTGTATAGTCGACGGGACGGGAACATGCCTCACCGATACGACTAGCTCCACCACAATGTCCAAACCGATCCAGCTCCCCATCAACACAACGAGCATTAAGGATCAACAGGGTTGATCTGTTTTCTACACGCACGCATCATTCTGCCCGGGCGGAAGTTGAAGCCTCGGATGATGACAACCTGCCACTACAATTCCATCTTAACTGGCTGTTGTGCAGCAGATCCGTGGTTCCTCACATGGAGGACCATCTAATGCCGGTCCATCTCAGGCAGACCCCCCTCCGGTACTTCCTTCGAGACCGCCTTCGATTGCATCCCAAGTCCATAAACGACAGAGAACTATCCAACCTTTGTAGACGATGGGCCTACAAACCGGCCAGATACTGTGGATGGTATTCAAAATCGTAGTGAGATTCGACCTTAGAGAGAACTACATGTGGTTCGAGGTCGCTTGCAGATTCAAGGGCCTGGACATATGGGGTCGGATAGGGAGGACGATTCCAGCACTGATCATGGCAATGGTGGTGAAGTCTCGGATTTTCAGTCTATCGGAGCATCGGGATTAGGATCTTCTTCGTCCCGCCGTCGAAGCAGTAGAAGGAATTGAACAAAAAAAGCTCTAGGCATGCATCAGCACATTTTAGTGAATATGTTTATATTTATGTAGTGAAGTAATATCAGTGTGATCATTGTCGCTATGAGTATTTGTATTGCTGTTGTGTATGTTTTGGGAAATAAAAGATGTTGTCCATGTGTATACTATCCCAAATGTCGGCCAAAGGCACCGTCACTTGTTCATGTTTGTGTTCGGTGATTTGCTTGTGTAATTAATGTTAGAGGACTGCTTGGGACTTAGACGCTTTTACGAGTTCTGTGGGGTACCCTTAATTTTTGCGCAGACTGAGACCAACATGAGCCTTAGGGGTGACAGCAACATGCTTTAGGTGGGGGGGGGGGGGGGGGGGGGGTTTACACGCTTGACACAGCCCTCACCGTCCAGTCCAGCCGACACACAACACAGCTTCGCACATCCAGTCACAGCCGCCATAGCTTCGCACAGCCCGACACAGCCCGTCACAGCCAGTCACAGCCGACACAGCTTCGCACAGCCAGTCACAGCCCGACACAGCTTTACACAGCCAGTCACAGCTTGACACAGCTTGACACAGCTTGACACAGTACATGGGGAACAGTTATCATTGACAGGGAACGACTATGAGGGAACGTGTTACTTCAGGGATAACGGTTAGTTAGTTAGGTGGTTAGAACAGCTTGTGGGCAGATCAGGAGAGCGGCAACGAAAGAGGGGACACTTCACGGGGAGCGCTTGGGGTCATGCTGGAGAGGAGATCAGCGGAGAGGAAGAATGAGAACAGGAGAAGCAAGAGAATGACAGTAGATGCTTGTTACATACAAAGCTGTAGTGATACTGTAGGGCAGATTAGTGTCACCATGGCATTGGCCTGATAACTGATAAATCATAATCTGATATTTATGCGATACAATCGCACTGTGTAGAGAGACATGAGTGAAGCTGTGGAATGAATGCATAATTCACTGGAATTTAGTAGATACTGAAGCAATCTGATGCTTCAGTATACACGGTAAGGTAAATTGATAACATGAAGGCAAGAAGGAATACAAATGGGAAGCACAACATGATTCACTAGCTTGCAGGTCATGACTGATGTTCTGAGCGGGAGCCTGAGTCTTAGATATCAACTCTTCTATCTGGAGTTTCCACCTCGGATAGCGAAGGGATGGTTGAGTAAAAACCGCTCGACATTTGACGACCATACTGGGGAACTGGGTCATGAACAGCCAGATGTGACAAGCATCTGGTGGGATCATGGTGGTTGGAGAATTAATTTGATGTGAATCAAATTCCCTGTGAAACTGAGAAGGAAAGATTGTCCAAACAATTCTTTCAGAGGTCTTGGAATTGCCAGACGGTTGTAAAGAAAACATTCTTAAGAGAGTGCATGATGCTGACCCGGAGTGGGGTCTGGAGAAAGGAGTGATAATGATTTATCAAGTGGCCTGTAGAGGAAGAGCACGTTGGTTACCAACACTAGTTTATGTGATAGCATTGCTATCCATTAAGCGAGTACGAGTTTGAAGGTTGGGAGGAAAGGAAGGTGAATTTTTATACTCATATGCATGAGGAGCTTGTACTGGTAAAGAATTGGATTCCAAAGGATGTTCTGTGGATCAACTCACACCAAGAACAACTTTCCTTCTTCCAGACTTGTTTGCCATATGGTTATATGGTAACGAGACTTCTAGTATAGCCAAGGTGCATTGAAGCTTGAAAGAAGCCCAGGCATATACGAGAGATACTACAGAAGAGAATTTGATTATGCCCACATTAAAGAAATGAAAGACATGGGACATGAGTGATGAAAGAGAAGCTAGACTCCAGAGATATTCAGCAAAAAGAGAAAGTTATCTGAAAGCTAATTATCCATATCTTTGGGAGAGAGGAATAGACATAGGGGAATCTCTGGACCTCTCATACCATTAAGATCAGAGAGTACATCACCCATACCGGAAGAACTAGAGTTGGATGTCCTCTCCTTCTTTTTCTTTGCAAGAAAGATTAAGGAATTGGTACAGGAAGAAATCAACCACGAGGTGAAAGATCTGAGGTACATCCCTGGATCAAAGATTTGACAGAAATCTTTGATAAAGATTTGGCATGGAACACCAAAAGCAGGAACTCCAGTTTCTGAACGGAAGAAGGTCAGAAGGAGGAGAGATGTGGTCAGAGCCAACGGAGAGTGTTCAGACTCTCCAACACCATTGAAATTGAGTTACATGAGTGAAGAACAAGAAGAAACCCAAGGGCAGAACTTGGAAGATGAAAACAGAGAGAAGAAATTGGAGAGGAAGAGTATGAAGAAGTAGACCCAACAGCTAGGTTGAGACTACAACCAGGACATCCCAACCCGTTGGACCCCCCTGGATCAAGTGGAGCACTTGGATCACAGGCCACAAAAAGGTGTCGGCTCAGGGGGATCAGGCGGGCAGCCTGGATCTGGCTCTTGGGGGACAGGGAGTGTGGGAAGTAGTGCAACTGGAGCTGGGAATACTGTGAATATAGTGGGGCCAGTAGCAGGGAGTGCTTAGGGGCCACCACTTGGTGGAATTCCACCACAACTACAACAGGTCCTCAAGGACCAGCACCAACAAGGGGGCAGCATCTGTCAGTGGACAGAAGGTAGGGCCACAAATGGCGTTACAACCACACGGGCAAAACCCCTTTTCCAATATATTCAGAAAAGGGGTCCTTATGTACACATTAGCCAATTTGAGCACATGTGTATTGTGAACAATGAGAATAGTGATGATGCCAAGATGAGATTGTTTCCTTGTTCACTTATAAAGAAAGCAAGTGAATGGTATGCAAGATTCCCTGATAATCATTTTCTAACCTGGAATGGCTTGAATACAACATTCCAAAATAGGTTCAGGGCAAGAAAAACTGAGAATGAAGTGTATGGAAGTTTATAACAGTCAAGCAAAAAAGCATGAAACTGTTGAGGAGTATATGGAAAAGATGGAATTGATGATGAAAAGCTGGCTGCTGTACCAGCACCAGGTTTACAAAGACTTGGTTTGATGGACTAAGACTAGAGTTGCAAAAGAAAGTGGATATGTTACCCCATAATACAGTGGAGGAGGCATTTGAGACAGCGAACAGAATTGAGCAATTGGGAATGCTCAGGAGAGAGAAAAGGGATGATGAGGACTCTAAGGATGAGTCAGATGAGGAAGAAGAGCAAGATTTGAAAAGGAAGAGTAAGAGGAAGAAAAGTTGAAGAGGATAACTATGAAAAAAGATTAGAAGAATCTTGAAGAAGTATGGGCACAGAGGCTGCAACACATTGGAGGAAGGGTGTTTGTGTGTGCAAAGTGCCAGAATGAAGGCCATACCACCACTGAATGCCACATGAAGGAGAAACATTGTACTATCTATAAGATGGATAACCATTCTACTGAGAACAGAAGGACAACTGCAAGAGAACCTAGGCAAGTAAGGGTGCATCAAGTGCAGTCCCAGCCAAGAAGAAACAGTGATCATGACCACTATGGTAGGCCTGGTGGTTATAACAATGGTATGGAAGGGAGAGGTAATCCAAGAGGGAATTACCAAGGAAATTCTAGGGGCAACTATCAGGGTAATCCAAGGGGGAATTACCAGCCAGGGAATCAGGATTACAGAAATAATCCTAGAGCAGACCAGGGCGAGGACCCAATGGTGAGAACTGTGTACTATTGTAATCAGGCAGGACATCGCAATGCAGCCTATCCATTCTGGATTAGACACCAGAATGAGATGAGAGCTCCTGTGAATGAAGGGCCAGTGGTGGCAGCTCACATGGTTAGGCCATGTGTTGTACCAGAAGTAAGTACAATGATAGTAACGAGAAGCAAAGCCAAACTAATACCTCCAGTAGATGAGGAAGATGATGATAATGGAGATGGCAGTGATGTGCCTGAAGATGATGAGGCTTGGAGAGATGAGAAGGAACTGCACAAGGAAGTGGCAGATACCATAAGGGAAATGCAGAAGAGTACTGATATTCCTATGGCAGATTCCTCTGATTCTGAAAGAGAAGAGAAGTGAGTGAGGATGAAAGGAAGAAAGAAGCTGCAGAAATGCAGAGTAATGAAGGGACTTTGGCTGAAGTAATATGCCAGTCCAAAGCGGAGATTACCATTGGACAGCTATTGGCTGTGGCACCTTATTGTAGACACAGGCTGTATCAAGCAATCAATCAATTGCCCATGTGACAGGGAACACAGACCTGAACAGCAAGGTGACTAGTTATAATGTGAAGCCGGAAGGGCAAGAAACAGTCATGGACTTTGATGATTCTATGCCAGTAATCCAATTGAGAATTGGAAGCACAGAACTAACTGATGTACTGATAGATGGAGGCTCTGGAGTGAATATCATGACAGACCAATTAAGGCAGAAGCTTGGTCTAAGTAACATGAAACCAGCCCCATTCACAGTAACAATGGCAGATCAAAGAAGTGTACAGCCATTGGGATTGATAGGAGGAGTTAAGATACAGATTCAAAAGATGATCTTTATGATCACAGTAACTGTGTTGAAAATGGATGAAGTCATGGAAGCTTACTCCTTATTGTTGGGACGTCCGTGGCTGAAACAGGCCAGGGTATTCCATGACTGGAATTCCCAGTTACTAACTGTGCATGATGGGATGCACAAGATACAAATTACCACTAAGAAATCTAGTAGATTACCTGCTACGAGAAGACCTCGAGGAGTCAGGGAGTATGACTGGAGGGGAGGACTTGATGAAGAGCAGGAAGCTACCCTGTTCGCTGCACACCCAGAGTGGGAGCAGGTTGCAGAGATGCAGCTGGAAGGCCTAAGTTGTTTAAAAGGTATCTGCTGTGGTGTAGTGACAACAACACCAATTGAAGGTGAAACAAGCAGTTACCCACCACATTTCTATGAAGAAATAGAAGGAGAAATGGAAATCCTAGAGGAACCAACCACTGTGAGTTTACAGGATGAAATGGTGACTGGTTGGACAATCACAGCTGATGAACAGGTGAGAGAAGTGAATGTGGGAACTGAAGAGGAACCGAGGATGGTGAAGGTAGGGGCTGATTTGGAGCCAGAATTCTTTGAGGAAGCTAAGAGTTTGTTCATCAAATACAGAGATGTATTTGTTTGGAGCTACGAGGATCTAAAAGGGATACCACCCGAGATCTGTCAGCATAAGATTGAACTGGACCAGGGTTAGTACCAATCAAACAGGCAAGGTACAGAATGAATCCCAACTATGCACAGAAGGTTGGAGAAGAGATCAAGAAGTTGGCTGAGGCTAAGTTTATATACCCGATAGAGTATACAACTTGGTTGTCACCCATTGTGATAGTTCCCAAGAAGAATGGTAAACTGAGAGTTTGTGTGAACTATAAGAAGTTGAATGCTTGCACGAAGAAAGATCCTTTCCCCTTGCCATTCACGGAAGCGGTACTGGACACTGTGGCAGGCCATGAGATGTACTCATTCATGGATGGCTTCAGTGGTTATAATCAAGTGCAAGTGGCAGAAGAAGACCAGGGAAAGACAGCTTTCATCACAGACTGGGGTGCTTATGCATACAAAGTCATGCTTTTTGGACTTTGTAATGCACCAGCAACCTTTCAGAGAGTGATAAGTGAATCTTTTCATGAGTATCTGGATGATTTCATGCAAGTGTTCTTGGATGATTTCAGTGTGTACAGCTCTAAGAATGAGCACTTGCATAAATTGGAGTTATGTTTGGCCAGATGCAGGATGAGAGGTCTGGGCCTGAATCCAGAGAAGTGTACTTTCTGTGTGAACTCAGGGGTGCTTTTGGGACACATTGTGTGTAAGAGGGGACTTCTTGTGGATCCCAGGAAGGCAGAGGCCATTAAAGCCTCTCCACCACCAGTAAATGTTAAGAGTCTAAGGAGATTCCTTGGACAAACTAGTTATTACAGAAGATTTGTCAAAAGGTATGCACAGATAGCAGCACCATTGAGCAAGCTTCTGAAGAAAGATGCAGTGTTTGCATGGACAGCTGAATGTCAACAGGCTTGGTAGATAAAATATAGGATTTTGGGAGGACGTAGCCTTGGAGGGGAGCGTTCTTATGACTCCAAGAGAGAGCCAAGCGGGCCTGTGAGCAGTGAGCTAGAGGCGGAGACCTCGAGAGACAAGGGATGAGAGAAAGTACTCTGTCCTAAAAACTCAGCTACAGTGCGCCTTTGTGTCAGAGCCCAAGTTAGAGGATGACTTTTTCCACGGAGGGAAAACGCACCAGCGCCTTAAAATAATGTAAAGGGGTGAAATCTGGTTTGGACCCACCAGTGGTTATTTTATTATTTATGCATGCATGTTCTAGACTAACAAATGTAGTGGCAGGGATGAGCTCTAAGCGAGATTCATTCATCCGATAGGGCCGTGGCAGTTCCCCGCGGCAGGGAACGGTTCTCGGGTGTTCTTCGGTTCTCATTGGGTTCCCACAGGGTTCCCAATGGCATCTTTAGGCGTCAAGGGTATCTTTGGATTCCCCACATGATTTCCCATAAGGAAGGTATTTTTTCTGATTTTCTTAATTTCTTTTATTTTCCAGCATTTCTGATTTGCGAAATTGCTTAAATAGGATAGATGCACGTGGTGCACGTTATAGCCTGAATGACATTGATTAAACTGATTGAACTTATTGAGTTGATGGGCTTAGAACCACCTTATTGAACTTGGTGAACCTATTGGATTATGATAAGTATTTTGGCCATTCCTTTGCTAAAACAAAGTATTTTAGGCACTGGGGTAGGAAGCGTTGGCCCTTCCATCAGAGATGACTTGAACTTAAGCACTCGGTGAAGGAGGGGCATTGGGAGAGGAAAATTTTCCCTCTTCTTCCTAGGCTCGGTAGGTGCTTTGTGAAGGGATTAAAACATGTCCCGGCTATAGGCGCCTCGGGGGCCTAGGCGGTAGGAATTGGACAATAAAACACAAAGACTTGGAAGGCAGTTACTGAGTAGATTGTAGGATACCGTAGGACTTAGAAACGCAAACTCGCCCTGTGAAGAGGAGTACGTGATTTCTTTTTGCCGGTAGGACTTAGAAGTGATCATAGCCACCATGTACGACCACGGACCCCCTGCACTAACCGCAGTCAGGTAGGCGGTTCAGTGAGCCCAACCTACACCGCAACTTGTCACGACCCCCCTAGACTAATATGCCGTCACCCTGACCGCGCGCGTTCAGGGCTCGTCATGGGGATGTCCAATCCATCTCTCTCCACAGTAAGCGACTCGGGTGTAATAGCATGTCCGGTTTGAGTTACCACTGGGGCAACTTGATTAACTTGCTGTGCTGATCGTGGTACTGAAGTGACCTCTTCCTCCCTTCAGGCTTCCAACAATAACAGCCCATCGTGCTGCTGCATCTCATCATATGGAAACATCATCGTAAGGATTCCTTGTGGCCAGTGGATCCGCCACTACAGTTGCGTCCCTCTTCTGTCTCTTGGACTGGTACTGCCTCCCTAATCTCTCTTCACCTTGTGAAGAGTTGTCAACTGCAGTTATGGCTGCCTCAAACACCCCCATTACTTTGCGTTTTTGCGCATCAAGCAAACAAGAATCAAAGATAATATGTGCAATAATTGGGCCAGACACAATGACAAAAACTGGAAGCTCGATATAGGCCATTGTGCTCCCGAAAAACATCGCCATGTGGTGACCTGTTATGTGCAAGACCTGGTGGAATGTTACAAGGTTATTTGTCTTCATCGGCCAAGTTGAACATAACCTGGACCACACCCTTTCTTCTTGATGCCCTTGCCGAAATGGGAAGGCAATGAAGTGGTAGGGCTTCTTTTTTCTCTCACAAGTTTCAGCTTCTATTTTTCCAGGGATCTATTTACATGTGCTCTATCTTCACAGCATTGACGGTTATTAGCATTTGCATTAAGTAATCTTACTGGTGGATTTTGTAGTGGTTCAGCAAGTCTCATATTGGAAAAAACTACTTAAGTGCATGGACTAAGGAGATGTGCACCTCTACTGGTCTAGAAGGCACATTTACTAATAAGATTGGGAGAAATGTTGGTGTGACGAGGTAACATGAATTGTTGTCAATTCAACAGTAAAAATATATTTCCACGCTAAGAATTGTTTGTACATTTATAAATGGTCAGAGTTAGTATGGGTTCTTTTGTATGTGGATGCAATTTTTCTAATGTAATTGTGCCTACAATATTTTGGATCCTAAACTGATGTGTGGATCTTATGGTACATTACAGAATTGAATTCTAGTGGCGCTTCTGCATAGCACGCCATGGCTGTTACAAGACATCGTGACTTGCGCTCCTACCTGAGATATGATAGAGACATGTGAGGAGTTCGAGATCGAGCATTGCAATGAATAATATGTGGGGAACTGAGGAATGGCCGACCGTTGAAATACGAAGAAGCTATGGAGGACGAAACTGTTCAATACCAAAAAATTAAAGTAAGCTAACATGGAATATCTAATGTCATTGGTCATGCATAAAACATCATAATGTTTCTTAGATTAGACGATTATTATCCATTTATAACGTGTGTTCTCTATACAGGGAATGGCTCCAGATGGTAGAATTGATGAGCACCAACATGGAAATTCCTCTAACATCAGCCTCGCAACATCAGTGGAGAGCGACGATTATTTTGCAGACGAACCAATATTCACCACCAGTACAAATATATTGGAGATTCAGGTTCATGCACCATCGACACCATCTACTTTTGTGGAAGCTTGTCAAGGTGTGGGTCCAACATATCCGGTTGAAGAAACATTTTCTGCATCAACTGACGATATCAACCATCATGTAGTTGCTGCTCAGATCATGGTAAGACTACCAACAACAATTACGGATCTGGAGTATCGCAAGATGTTTCTGTACCACCAATGGTAGTCAAGGCACAAAATGAAATGAAGCTCAAGAATGAGGTGACGATGAATTCTGGTCTGATCCTGCTTTATTGAAAGAGGTAGATGATGCATTTTTCAAGTACCGTGACAGATGTGAGAAACTGAAAATGGAATTGGGTACTACATCCTCGGTCACCAACAACAGCTCAAACGTCGGGCACCACTTCCAGAATCTTACAAACTGCAATATTACACTGAATATAACGGATCCATCTACCGCTGCACAGCTATTGAAAGATCTTACTAAGTAGGACTACTAGAGCTTAGTTGATTTGATTTGGACTATGTGGACAAAATTTAGTACATATGCCCTTGCTTGCAGCAGACTATCGATCAACGTAAAATGGCCTCTTAGGCTAGGTTGGACCTTTGTTTTGCAATTTAGTGACAATTTCTGATTCCAAATGGTTCCTTAATTTCTCTTGCAAGTTGCGGAGGGATTGAATAGACTTTACTTTACTTTACCTTTTGTAAAGATCCAGTACTATAATGGAAAGGACTGGCCCTTTAATTGGTTTGTGCCAGAACTCACAAAATACTGAATTTGAAGTTGATTTTATGATGAACTCAATATTAAAACCTTCCGTTCCATGATTCGGAAGATAGACCTTCCGTTCTAAGAAACGGAAGGTAGTGAGACCTTCCGTTCCGTGAAACAAAAGGTGTTCTTGAGATCCTGGCAGGGCATTCCCTCAAGGGAGGTGTTGTCAAAATACAAAGGATGAAAAGCCAAAGGGCGTTACGTGTGCATTAAGTTCTTAGATTATTCCTATTATCTTCCGAAAGAAGGTAAAGAAAATTAAAAATACTAGAAAAATCTCTTTATTATCATGGTAACTAGCAGGTTTATTGGAAGGTAAACTGGTAACAGGATAAGCGGGTGGTAGGCCACAAAGCGAACTTGTCGCGATATTGGACGGCGTGATGGTGCCGTAGCTGTGGGGCAGAATTTGGGAACTGATTTGTGATGAGTCTGCGATCAGATCGCATAAATTGGGCCTCGGATTCTCATTTCACATCCTCATTTCACATCGTAGTCACTGCAGCTTGGCGGTTTGAGTGGCTTTTCTTTTTCCCTACTCAATCACTTACAGTGGTGCTGTCGACTTTGTTGTTGGTATGCTTTATGTAATTATCTCCCTTGTGAACGGTCACATGTTCGAAGCTTTATCAAGATAAATTCTTGTAGTGAACGATGTAGCTAAAAACTCTTGGTCAAATTGATGTCTAGTGGATCCAATTTCCTAAGAACCTTGCTGGATGACATGCCCATGACATGTCAAGGTCAGATCAGTTTAATTTTTCAACTCTTCCTCTAGCCTTCGAACACGTGTCTGTTAATTTTTCAGGTCATTTGAGGTGAGCTAATCCACCGAGATTATCCATCGTCACCACTTAGCCCGTCAACACCCAAATCATTTTCAGAAAGGATTGCTGACGCTGTGAAGAGAAGTTTCGAGCGCAGGAACAACATTGCACGCAACATCAACAGGTCTACAAAGTCCAGTATCAGGTAGCGGAGAGTATGTGATGGAGATCTCAATCGGTACCCCTCCACAAAAGTTTTCTGCAATTGTAGATACTGGAAGTGATCTGGTGTGGGTTCAGTGTATGCCTTGCACATCGTGCTACCAAACAACTGGCGCAAAGTTTGAGCCTAAGAACTCAACAACATACAAAGAAGTGGATTGCAGCGACAGTCTAGGCCAGGTATAGCTTAGTGTTGTATTTGGCGTTCCAAGAAAAAAGTCTTGAATTCCAACTTGTTAACTTGCTTGGTTGTCACTTGTTGTTCGAACGCCAATATGCAATGCGGGCTCCACAGATAGGTGGGGATGGTAGTTAATAAACCAAATGCGATTTCCAAGCCAAATTCGTGAAACATTTAAACTCTAGACTTTTTTTCTCAGCCCTATATTAATTAACATTTGGAAATGCCATGTGATTGTCTCAAGGACCTTCCATCTCCAGAATGTGGATCCTCCTGCCAGTACACGTATCAATATGGAGACCAATCCACCACGGCTGGGGTCTTTGCATCACATCTCCGAAGAATATATGACTGGTTGTCGTTGTGGCGCTGGTCAAGCTAACCAAATAGTAAGAGAAAATGTTGGTTATGCTTGAGCTCAGCTGGGAGGGGAGAGAAATATGGCCTTGACCTAGACCCACAAGTCCTCCAACGCTTGAAAAAGTCCCCTAGTTGTTATGCCCACACCCGAAGGCAACGTTGGGGATTCCAGTGTTGCCCAGGGTGACCGTCTCATATACCCGAGGTGACAGCTTCATCAGGCATCCAATACACCCCTCTGATGCCCAATTTTAACAATCCAACATTTTACTACATGGCGGTGAACGGCATTAGTGTAGGAGGGCAAGACTTGAGTATCCCAGAGATAAACTTTGACGATTATGGAGGAGGCGTTATTCTTGATTCTGGAACCACACTCACCTACTGGATCCAAACCATTTATGACGTCGTGAAGCAGGTTAGTCTTGTCAAACACTTTCTAAGATATTACAATCTCAGCTCAGCTTGAAATGTGGACAATGCTTTAGCCTTCCTAACTAGTCATTAAACGATACCTTGTGGTGTCTTGTTTCTCAAGTGTTTCTCATGGTATTCGATAATCACATCCAAGTCTTATCATCTTAATAAGCTGACAAATATGTATCACTGTTGTTATGGCTACAGGCCTTCTAAGGTGCAATCACCTACCCGACTATTGATGGATCTTCCTACCAACTGGACTTATGCTGTGATGTTTCTCAAGTGTCCAATCCTACCTTCCCAACTTTGGTTCTGCACTTCGTTGGCCTTGATTACACTGCTAAAAACACATTTCTATTTGTGGACGACGCCAACACAATCAGCTGCTTGGCCATGGCGAGCAGCCAGGGCATCAACATCATCGGTAACATCCTGCAGCAAGATCACCAGTTCGTTTATGATGTTGCAAACCACCTGATCGGAATCGCTGATGTGCAATGTAACACCTTGTAATTCCAATTGATAAGTTTCTATGCAAAAACCTCCTTCCTGTACGTAACACGTCTGGTCGTTGGGATCACGATTTGTGTACTATGACGTTATTAATTACTCTATAAAGCTCTACATGTTACTATCAAGATATGATTTCGCGTCTTGTTTGTGCAAGCTGTGAAGCTGGCCGTTGGCCTTTTGGCGATGCGTGTAGTTCTAATCTCTATCAGACTTTCAACTTCATTTCCTTCCTTTGGCATCTTCAACTATTTTTATGCAATATCCATAACCCACAATGCGTAACATTCCTACAGAGGCCTTAGCTTCCGCAGTGTGTCCGCACGTGTGGATCAACTCTTACCCAAAAGTAAATTTTACTAATTCACACACAACTGTTTGGCTTTTGTTTAACTTATGTTTAACTTTTATACATTTAGAGCTCTGGACAAAAAAGTACAAGAGATCAAACAGCTGTAGCTCAGCTACTGTGGATTCCAGTTTGGAAGGGCACACATTAGAAAAGGCCCGGGAGTTTAATGTGAGCCCAAGGGTCCTGCCTGCGTGGCACCCCCCATGCCCCCAGATGCACCCACTTCGCAGCTCCTGCGCGGCTCGCGGTCCCAGCGGCCAGGGACCCCCTACCCCCCATCACCCCCCGCCCCCCGGCCCGTGCCACCCGGTCCCGCCCCTCCAACCCCCTCGCCCCGCCCCGCCCGCTAGAAGTCACCGCAACACATGAATCATGTCAAACATACACCCATACATTGCAGATGTCACATGTGGTCATGATCCTAACATGATGACCATAGTGGGAGTGAAGCCACCAGATGCATGGTTACACATGGCTACACATGTTCGAATTTGAAATCTGAAATTTGAAATCTAGTATTATTTTATGGACACGACCGATGAGGGGGGTTTTTGGAAGTTTCCTGAAACTGACTCTCATTTGGTTCATGATGCAGACTAGGTCCTCTTGTCTATTTTTTGTACTAGAGGCCTTGATGTTTTTGGCCATAGCTTCTTCCCCGTTGTGTTATCAGGAAACGCAGGTTCATTCTCTCAACCATATGACTTCAGCAACAACGATAGATCTTACATACTGTTTAGCCACCATCTTCACGGCACTTTCTTTAACTGACAAATTTCAATAAGCAATCTTGAATTCCATAAGATCCAAAGAGAATGTGTGTCATTTTTGTGCTCAAACATTGCTGTAGACCCTCAGGCATGGAACCTAGCAAGGCATTTTTCAAGCTCACTCTCGCTTTAGAAATCAACGTGAACCTCTGGAAACTTGAACGTCTTCAAGCCTATAATTCTGGAACAATAATCAAAATCTTTATCCATGTGCAGGTTTTGTGCGTGAGAGACGAAATCCACACTATGGAATATCTTCATACGCACTCGGGACCTTGCTATTCCGCCTGCCTTTCCTTTTGGTGTCCTCATGCATTGTGTACTTCCTCGTGGAGCTGCATGCAGGATTTGGACACTTCATGTATTTCGTTTGTATTCTCTTCTTCCTTCAGTCTGCTGGTAGTTGAGAGCTTAATGATGGCGATGCAGCTATAGTTCCAAACTATTTTGTGGCCATGGTTGTCGAAACTGGATTTCAGGTATGCATCCTGCCAGTGTCTTCGCCATAGAACAAGCATTGAATTTCAATTACCAGATCTCAAGTGTTGCTTGCACATCTGTAGTAGGGGACATCATCGTTACAACATAAGCCATATGTTGAAATTTTTTGGCAGATCATTTCTATTGTGCTCAGAACATGATCTGAACAAAAAGCTCACCACAGTTAAATATGTAAATCTGTGTGCGGTAGTCTTCAAGTTTTGGCATAACCTCTACAAATACCAACACAATTTCTAAATGGACATTGCATAGCATATTTCTGCTAGTTGGGGGCTAGTTCCGACTTGCTCACGACATTCCAAGGCCTATTTGGACATATCGAGTGTCATACATCTCCTTCCACACATATTCTATTCGGGTAACTATTAGCTCCATCTTATGCTCTGCTTTTCTAGATATACTATGAAGGGCTTAGCTCTATTCTGGTGGTCTGGGTTGTGTTTCATCCTTCAGCATGCAATGCTTTTTGTAAGTATGTTGATTGACTCTATCCCCAGTTTGGTTTGGGCAAAAAGAGGAAAAGAGGTGTGAGAATAGAAAGAACTGAATTTCAAGCATACCCATGTTGCAGAGAGAAACCCACAAAATTTTCACTATCCACATGGATGCCATTTTGGATTTGATAGGGCATGTTTGAGACCGAATTTAGGGGCTTAACGGATCTTGACAACAGTCTCCAACTTCCAGGCGCAATGTAGAAATTGGAGCATCCTGGAAAGTGGAAAGATGTGGTTATTCTCTTATGCATGGCTGTATTCTACCATGTTGTGTTCTATGCATTCATTTCTCTATACTGGTACATCCAACCCCTGCTGGATTCCTTCAAGCTTCAACGACAGCAAAGATGAAGACCCTGAAGCATGGTGATCTTTCTTGGCTCAAACCACTGTTGCATTCTGGTGAGACTAGACCATTGAGAGTCAGGAATCTGTATATTACTAAGAGTGTAGTCTCAGGTGCAAGAATATCTATAAGAACAAGTTGATCGTTTGAAAAAGCACTCCAAGAACATTTTGAGGATCTTCACTTTGGTGATCACACAATCCATTTTGAGAAATAATTGGGCTATGAAAGCTATGAAAGCTCCTTTAAAAATATCAACCTTTTGGGAATGTCTTCCATGCTGAGCTTGGCAGAGAGGCAGCATTGTTATCCCTTCTCAAACCTCAAAAAAGATAAAAGAAACACGTAGTAGAGAGAAATCATTGCACCGGATACAAAATGTGGTCATTGTGGTCATTGTGGTCATTGTGGGTAATCCACATGTGGTCAATGTGTCAATGGATTGACCATGCACATTCAACCTTTCAATGTGCATATTTTATTGTCTTGCCTCGCGAAAGTTTAGGCTTCCTCTGTCAACATAGAGGATGACTCTGTCATGTGGCTGAGGGAGGGGAAAGATGTGACTACAGCCAGGCCAAGCCCAATCTCAGTTTTCTTAGTCAGCCCAATCTCAGTCATCCAACACTATGTTGGTGTAGGCAATGTAAAATCCCTCTCAAGAGCTCAGTTCACCAACTTTCAAAATCTCAAGGCAGGCCTTCCTCAAGGCTGAGCCCTGGGTTTAATTGCTGGGTAGCTCTTGATGCAGTTTGTCATGTACCACAAAATTGTGGACCCGGTTGCCGATCTCCATGTAGTAGGAACCTGGTTGCTTTCAGACACCTCTGATTTTCATCATTGTTCTTACCTTTGCAGTATCATCCCACCTGCCATCTGCGGCATAAATATTTGATAGCAGCACATTAGTAGTAACATCCTGTCGATCCTATCTAAGAATAAATTTTGCCGCTCGTTCTGCCACGTCCACTTTGCCATGAATTCTGCAGGCACCAAGCAAGGCTTTCCACACCACCACAAATTTTGGTTGGACTGGCATTTCGTTATTGAAGTCCTCAGCCTCAGATTTAGGGGTTTTCATCGATTTGCAAACTTCGTGCTCATACTTTTGCCCACTACATCGGTGTAACTATAACTTGATTGTTGCCAGAATGCTCTTATGTTCCATAGAATGTAGCCAGTGATGAACAATCTAACTGCTAAGTAATACCAATGCCTTTAGCAACATGGGCTGCAAGGCTATAGGGCTGTCTTCGAGTACGTTGCTTTCTCCTTTAGCAACATTAGCACCTCTACTTGAAGATGAGTTTGATCTCTCATTCTTGCTGTTTTTGGGGGGCAACATTAGACCAGCGTCTGCACTGCTGAGTATTAATTATAAAGTTATGCCTAGATTATTCTCCACTATTCCACCCACAATAGGATCGTGCTCTAGGGAGAAATGAAGGCCTGTTGTCTCAAGGCCCTACACCAACTCGGCCTGAGTACACCACAGTCAATCCTCGTCCAGCAATGGTTGTTTGTAGACGTTTGTAGAAATAAGGACATGAAGATTCATAGAACATCAATACAGCTCCACAGGTATATCGACGTACAAAACCTCTATTTCTCTTGTTGCAACATGCATCTCACAGCTCACTTGAACCCTAATAGGCAAACCATACATTTACTATTGTACCTCATGTGGCACGAACACGAGGGTGTCCTCAGGTTTGAGTAGTGTATCAAGCTCATCTTTGACAGGTCCAATCAGTACTCGGTATAACTTCTCGAGCACTGTCCTCATAGCCTTCTCTTCCTGTCAGTTGAAACAATTAGGGTAGGTTATATAGCATTGTTTGACTCTGACCATCAGGCCAAGAATATCTCTGACAAGACAGAACAGTTCAAAAACAATGAGGAAGAAGTAGCCATTTCTGACATCAAGCTCTTGATTAACTTCAAATAAAAGTTACATCATCAATAATCTGGTGTATTTTTCGCCTCTCCTGGGCTTCGACAGCCAGTCTTTGAATCTTTGCAACCAGACCAGGGATCCAAGGATTGTAGTACTCCATCCTGGTTCCATAGGGATTTATTGCAGAAAGGAGCTTGTGCACTGCTGCCGCTTCCAATGTTTCAGCCCTGCACGGCCAATAAGGTCCACCATGCAGCCGAAGTGCTCCACTATAAGATTGAGGCCATGATCTCGACTCAGAGAATCGAAGTAGTGTCTGCCTTCATCCACTAGGCCCCCATGGCTACATGCTTGTAGAACACTTAAAAAGGTGATACCATTTAGCTTGAAGCCTTCCTTTTGCATACCTTCAAATAGTTGCAGGGCTTCCCTACGAGAACCATGTTGGGCATATCCTGCAATCATTGTACTCCATGAAACCACATTTCGTTCAGCCATTTTGTCAAACACTCCCTTTGCATCCTTGACACTCCCGCATCTAGCATACATGTCCATAAGGACAGTGTCTAGAATGACATCTGGTACAATTCCAGCTTTCATGATGTCAACATGGACTTCTTTGCTCTTTCCGAGAGCTGCCAGGCAGGCACAAGCATTGCAAGCAAAATCAAATGTGACCTGGTCAGGCTTCGCCCCTTCCCAAATCATTTGCTCATAGGTCCCCAAAGTCTCCTCCAGCACCCATGCTGGGCATATCATGTGATCATCACATTCCAGGACACCAAATTTCGTTCAGCCATAGTGTCATTCGAACACTCCATTTGCATCTTCAATGCTCCCACATTTCACATACATGGCCACAAGGGTACTGTTCAGCCTGGTATCTGATACAATTCCAGTTCTCAAGACGTCAGCGTGGACCTCTTTGCCTTTTTCCAGGGCTACCAAGCTCGCACACACATTGCAAATGCAACCAAACGTGACCTGGTTGGGCTTCACCCCATCCCGCATCATCTGCTCATAGGTCTCCAAAGCCTCCATTCCAAACCCAGGTTGGGCATATCCTGCGATCATCGCACTAAATGACACCACATTTTGTTCAGCCATTTTGTCAAAGACTCCCTTTGCATCTTTGATGCTCCCACATTTGGCATACATGTCTACCAGGGCAGTATCCAGAATGACACCTGGTAGAATTCCAGCTTTCATGATGTTAGCATGGATCCGTTTGCCTTTTTCCAGGGCTGCCAGGCTCGCACACGCATCGCAAACGCAATGAACGTGACCTGGTTGGGCTTCACCCCTTCCCGCATCATTTGCTCATAGGTCTCCAAAGCCTCCATCCCACACCCATGCCGCGCATATCCTACAATCCTAACACTCTAGGACACATTTTGTTCACTGTTGAACACTCCCTTTGCATCCTGGATGCTCCCACATTTAGCATACATGTTCATCAGTGGCAGTATTCAGAACGCAGTTAAACCACTTTACTACACATCTTGTCCACGTCGCATCCACGTCATACTGTAATTAAATCACTTTACTACAAGTCATACCTCCTTGGATCGAGAGGGTGGGTTCCACCACAATACCGTAGTAATCAACAATCATATGTCGAATATTTATTTTATTTTGAGAATTTCATTTCAACATATGGAATATTCTTAAATATGCTTTATTATCATTCACAAAGTTCCTTAATTTCACAAAATCAATTTCCAAAAATTTCAACAATTTTTAAAATATTAAAATTTGTGTCGAAGTTGCCAAGGTACTATGGTATACTGTTTTCACTGTGTCAGGACCAGTGAAACCTATTTAACTAGGTGACTGAATCGACTCGACGGATTTCACTGGTAACGCCAATAGTCAAAAAGTTGCAATCGACTCAAAAAAGTGAACACATACCCGTGCACAAAATCTCCCTGGAGCTTCCTGATATCCCCACGTCAGGGCAGGGCGAACACTGCACAGAGGTATCATAATGTTTGCCTCCATAACCATCATGGACCGCTCACACGCTCACGCGGGGGGCTCACGCCGTTGCATCGTTGTAATCTTGATGGCTCTGCCCTTGTAATCCAAATCCGTGTCCTGAACCTCTGTCTGGACGGCAGCCGCCACGACAGGTTCTTTGCCCTTCCTCCTCTTATTCTGCTCGCCACATGAAACATAAGATACAGGTGTGAGCATTTCCAAACCATGAACAATGGACAATGGACATGCAAGCACTACTTCGCAAGAACTATATCCACTGTCATCGTCACAACAGCTTTCAATAGAATGACCAGTGGTTACAACTGAAATCTGGGTGCCTGCGAGCCCTCAGTATCAGGCTTGCGTCAACGCAAGCATAACGTAAAGGTTGGTTCGAATTGACCAACAACATTTGGCGCCCACACCTGCAACAGCCCATGGAATCCAACTAAATGAAGCTTTCACCATCAAACATAACACGTGCTTCTCAACATGGTGAGTATTTGGACAACATCTACAGAGGCACTTTTCAAGAGGCAACCCAATAATAATGCTTTTCTCACATACCTTAATCGTCCCATAGCAGGACAGAAGGAACTGCTCCCAGAAGAGGAGGTCCATCACCACATCCTCATGGCTTTGAAGCCTTTGTAGGCATGCTCTTCTGGATGCATCCCAAACCTGCCATCCCACATTACAAGGTTCTATGGTGATCTACAGATGGTGAAGAACTGCAACAACCCACCAGATATAACGGGAAACCTTCAACTCAGTGTGTAGTTTAGACATATACCCGGATTGATTTGTCTGTGAACCCGAGTATAAGCGGCTGTCCTTGACAAGCAGCGTCATCACAGGGCCAGTGTGGCCAGACAAAGATACCTCTGCCTCAAATGAGTTTCTGGCAGGGCTGAATCTCCACTCCAAGATATTCCCATCCTGACCAATACATCACCAAAGGGGTGAGCAGAGAAAAAAGGAGAAGGAAACATTTGCATATTTATTGCTCCCCATGAGCTTTGACCATCATACACAGACAGACACAAATTGCCTCTAGAGAGAGATGAGAAATAGGCAGCTTACTTGAGTGCCAGCAAAAAGCATGCTGTGCTGATGTCTGCAGATTCCATGGCTGTCCACCCTGGTGCCTCAGTGTTAATAGATATGAAATTTGAAACCGGCTGGAGGGTCCATGATACATACGGACTAAGAATTTACCTTCACCTCATTGATGAGGCCAATAAACAACCATCCAGGTGCACTTAGCAAACCACCAACATCTCCTCCCATCTGCACCACACTGGTACAATAAAGCCAACAAACACCCCAGGTCTTTGATAGAGGCCTATCTTACCCTATCTTCATTGGTTGAACAAGAAACAAAGACGGGATGAAAGTGAATATGTCGTGCTTAATGCTTACCATGCCCGTGCTGCAGTCCCACATATGTACTTCATCTTTCCCACTGGTATAAAGGTGGGAAGATCCTGCTGGCCAAGTTATGGCTCTGATTGCCTGCCAAATCCCACGGAATCCATTGAAACCAATATCAATTGCAAGTCCAGTCGTCCTCCATGCAAGAGGAGTAGCCAGGTAGACCTTTCTTGCAACAAAGAGATGATCTGTTCTTTCCCTGGATGAAGCAATGCACATCTGCATATGTAAAAGCAGTTGAAGTTGAGACTAGGGCGAACAGGTTTAATGCCATGGTAGGCCCTTGTCCTGAAAGAGGAGGGCGCAGTGGCATGCGTGATGGCGTGAACACTGGGGTGGTCACTCAAACTTTCCTTGTGACACGACAGTGCGTAGAGAGATAGCCACTCGTCGCTCAGCCTTTAATGGTGCAGAGCATGGCGCGGAGTGATCCGCTCGAATTCTCGCAGGATACTGCCCTCCAGGAGCAGGATGTGGGGTTTAAGCTCACTATGGTACAAGACAGCTATAGCATGAACTTACCACACAGTGCTCACTTTGCTGACAACAATCCAGTTGCAAGGAAGTGTTGTCAATGTCGAAGCCTGGATTTTCCAGCATCGGTATACCCCGAGTTGACTGCAGCCTGCTGCTGGAACCCCCAATGTGACCCAGATGTCGCACATGTGGCTGTGATTGCACTGCCAGAGAGATTGTACTCATAAGACGTTGTTTGCCGTAGCCTTGTGGCCATTGACCCCGCGCCCAGTTTGAGCGGGAACAAAAGGGACAGAACCTACCTCTGTCAGGGGCTGACGTTGGTAGTAAGACTTACCTCCATATAAAGAATTAATCCGGGTTTTCCAGATATCCTCTAGAAATCCCTTCACACAAGCATCAATCTGCTGTGTGTGATTTGCCCAAAAACTAGGCCTCAGGAGGGCCTGGGCTTTTGGCTCAGCCTCGAGACTTTCAAAGTTGGTAAACAGGGGTACAGGCACAATTCCCTTAATAGATTTGAAGAGAGCGTCTCTTTGGTGAGAGAACCCCGGACAGTGTATCAGAAAATGAATACTGTCTTCAGATTGCCCACACAACGGGCAATTGCACTCTCCCTTTCCTCTCTGCTTCTGTTTGCTGTTCAAAGGTAGGCTTCCTGCCCTGAGTTTAAATTTCAGTCTAGTGCTGAGAGTGGGTAGACCCTTGAGGTCATCCAAGATGTCCTCCCCCATGTCACAGACTGGAAACAAGTTCAGGGAAGTTTTCTGCCTAACTTCATTTTCATCAGACAATCTCATGGCAACAGACATGGCTGAGGACACTACAGCCTCTAAGTCAGATTTATCCAGCAGGGTCAAGACTTGCGGATCCAGGTCCTTGAGGATCTCTTCTACTCTCTTCTGCCAGGACTTAGCCTGTTTGACAGGGCGGTCCTGTTTCCAAGATATAGAGTCGATTAACTTAGGATATCTGGTGTTGGGCATATGTTGCAGCTGACCCCACCATCTGACCTTGAATTCATCTCGTCCGGAGCTTAAGGACGGAATGCCAAACTCACCCCGAACAGCCACATTGGCTGTTTTGGAGCATGCTGACATACACTCCTTAAGCACCCCCACTTGAATGGATTCTAGAGACTTAGCCTGGTTGGAGTTATCAACCCATATAGCAGATCCGTACTCCAAGGCAGGTCTAATAACGCGACAAAGCATGGTTTTCTTAACCTCAGAGTTGACCCCTCTGCAGTGGAAAAATTTAGTGAGCCCCAGAGCTTTGCCCTTGCCAGTTTGAACAACTTTCCGGATATGTGCATCCCAATTACAATTGGAGGAGAACTCAACGCCCAGGTAAGTGTAGGAAGGGAGGACCGGGATCTCTTGGCTACCCCACTGCCACTTAAGATCACTTCCTCCCTCTCCTCTGTCGTTGAATGCTACCACTGCACATTTGCTGACATTAGCCTCTAGCCCCCAAAGATCAAAGTATCTCTTCGCGCAATCAATCAACTCCTGGAGATTGGTTGGAGTCTCCCCTATGCCTGCGAAGTCATCCGCAAACATAAGGGCTGGTATGGTGGTATCACCCACCCTTAACCCAAATCCCTCACTTTCCACATCCTCGAGGAGTTGATAGTACATCCTTGAGCTACACCTTGGTCTATGTCAAAGAAGTTGGACTTCTGTCCGTTAACAGTGACACAGCTTTTGGTGTGAGCATACAAGTTGTGGACAACTCTCCACATCTTTCCCTTGATCCCACAAGACCAGAGGCGGAACCATAGGCCATCTCTCCACACTGTGTCATAAGCCTTTTTGACATCCAGGAAAAAGACATAAGTGGGTTTCCCTTCTTTTTTCCTTCCCTGGATAATCTGGCTTAGAGTGAAGATATGATCCACACAGCCCCTGTTTCGCCGAAAGCCAGCTTGGCCTTCGTGGAAACAACCTCTAGACTCCAGATCAACTCGAGACGAGTACTTATAACTCTGCAGAATGTCTTGCCAACAGCATTGAGGAGCGTGATGCCACGGTAGTTCCCCGGTTCTTCTCTGTCACCCTTCTTGTATAGATTGACAATGACCCCCTGTCGCCAGCGAAAGGGGATCATTTCAGTCTTCCAGATAAGGTTAAAGAGGAGAACTAGGGCCTCTATCATGGGATCGCCACCGTGCTTGATAAGCTCGTTGACAATACCATCAGGTCCACCAGCTTTATATCCATTTAAATGTTCAATTGCTTCCACAATCTCAGAAGAACTAATGGGAGCATTATAAGCCATTGAAATATACTCCAGTTCATCAGGGCTGTTTTGAATCATAGGAGGAGAGAGAGAGGGAGGGGAGGAGAGAGAGAGGGAGAGGAGGAGAGAGAGAGAGAGGAGGAGAGAGAAAACATGGAGAGGGAAAGAACTAGTTGTTGGCCTTTCCCTGGTGGACATTGGGAACGACCAACCGTTAGCATTCCCCAGGAAGAGATGACACACTTGTTGTTGAGAGAGGTTCATGGAGTTTGACAAATTTCTCAAAGCAAAGCACTATGGACCAGTAGGGACCAGCAATGAACACTCATCACCTCAAATGCTCTTTTGGAACTGAATGTGAGGCGTTGTGACTCGACAGAAAAAGTTTAGTGCAGATTGTGGAATGTGCGTGCGTGATTGAGCTCTCCGACCTCAAAGTAAGTCACTGGTTACCTGGCAATTATGAATTCGAATAAGAGGGTTCATGCAAACTTCTGGGCAGCCTGAACCACTTCTGGGCATTGAGGCCTCATTCCATCTTCCTGCAGTCTATCTCCATCCCAAAAATTATTTTTCTAATATTTTCTTGTTTTAAGGAGATAAGGACAACAGAGCACGTAATTTAACCTTACTAGAAATCCTCTTCACCTTGCTTCCTCCCTCAGACACAGCACCAGAAAACATTGCAATGCAGCAGCCCTTGCAACTCGGTCTCCTTACCTGGAGCATGAAGGAGCTGTTCGCTGAGAATGAAGTTGTCGGCTGCAGGGTCGGCAGAAATTGGGTGCTACGCCACTTCACATTCTTGTAGAGTATGAGGGTGAGTAAATTTGCATGGCAATGTGACGTGTTCACACCAGAGCAGCAAGCCTTGAAACTGTTTAGTAATTCCTAAGGTCAGTGATCACCTGGTTTCTTTGTATAAACTGGAAATCAAATCCCTTTTCTTTTGTTTTGTTAAAAAGTACTCAAATTGTTTCTTGGTGATCCTGGTCACCTCTAACATTTCATTTCTATCCCTGTGCATGAAAATTCAGTACAAACTCTACTACCTAGAGCTTAAGAAACTATGCATGTTGAAGTCATTCAATTTTCAAGCTCCTCTTGGATAGAGTGTGATGGTGAAGACCTCGCCATGAGAGGTACTGCGTTTTGAGAATATAAATGGGCACCCAGATGTTTTCACACCTTGTTAGGAACTTCAATATCTCTTGAGAGCTGATCTGGTACGGCACTGCTCATGTTCTTTGTTGCGTTTTGTTTCTTTTTTCTGCAATTCTTGTTTGCAAGACCACATTTGAACATTTGAACCGTGGCAGATTTTCATCAAACACAGAATTCGGAAATTATGGTGAGAAAGTGCAGTGTACTGTACTCAGTAGAGGTAGTGAGATACCTAGTAGTTGCGTTGAGGGAGTAGCCCATACACATTTCTGTCTGTGAGGTGGGGCTTTACCATGTTCGGGTCCTTCTATCCTTCCCCACCCTCCCGGCTCACTTCCACAAGTTTATGATACAAGACTCGGTATTTCAAAGTCTATCAGTGTCGTCACACACTAATTATTATTCTCATATAGCAATAAGCGTGATTGATCGGAAAGCGAATATGCTCACAACCCCCAGACACACAAGTCCTCCAATCGAATGTTAAAGCTCTACGACTGCTCTACAACTCCATCTCTCTCGGTTGGTTGTTGTGGGAGTTGCAGTGGAGGTGACTGATTCTTAGTGAACATGATACATACCACGGCAAAGTAAAATGACAAACTATCACAAGATTCGATCAAGTGCTGAGAGATTTTCGTGAGCCAAGGACATCACGTCGGATTCATAACTGGTCAAGCAATGGCCCCACGAAAGAGGCTGGGGCTACGAGTGCTGCTGTCACCCGGACAATATTTGCAGCAGCAGCATCAATTGAGATTGCTCTTAATAATCTCTGCAGTCAAAGTAATCACCTTCTCAAACCATCATGAAAGAGCGTCCTCCCTCAGCTGGATAACCCCCGAGAAAATGCTAACTGGTCAAGTGAGATTGTTGAAAATGCAGTTGTGGTGCATGTACAAGTACAGCTTCGTTCCAAGAGAATCTGTGACTATTAGGCGGAGTATAGCTAGTCGACATGGTAAAGAGTGCTAGCTGAACCTTCTCTTGTGCAGCACTTTCTTTCCAACTCCAAGATCACCTCGGCAGGACTCCATTGCACGCCGTCCACAACGGCTCGGTCCAAGGACTCCTCCAATTAATTCCAAAAGGGGTCGAGTACAAAGACTGTAAATGCACCCGGTGTTGAGCCAGGTCAAGTCAGATTGTTGAATTTCACTTTGCAGAGAAAACAAACTGTCTTATCCGTTGACGAATACACAATTGATATCACATCCAGAGGGCTTGCAAGTGACATGTGAAGATGTCCTAGTCTCTGAAACTTCGTTACCCCCATGGGATGATTTCGAACTTGGCAAAGTCAGAAAGAAAAAAACAAACGGATGTGTTTGATTCATGGGGCCATTTTGAAGTAGCACTTAAACAGCGGGTTTTTGTCCTCTGATTTTTTCGCGAGTAAGGCTTGAAAAACTTGTCTCATGGCTGCAAATCTTCTGGACGTTTTGGAGCTGGTTCTAAAACAAGAGCAAGGAGCACGCAACTTAGGCAGCACTAGTCAGGCATGGTATGTGCAACTGTAGCCTCAGCAACGTTGGCGATGTTGGGCACCCTCGAATTCATGTTTTTTACCCCACTATTGCCCTGGAAGAAAAATACAATAGTATCACCGCAGAACTTATAAAATCAGTCACTACATAGTAAAGAAAGTAACAATACTAGAAAAAATTCTTATTATCAACGTGACTAGCAGGTTTACTGGTAACAGGATATGCGGGTGGTGGGCGACAAAGCAAACTTGTAGCGACATTGGGCGGCGTAGCTGTGGAGCAGATCACGCTGTCTCTCGGAGCTGTCATTTCACACCACAACACAATTCCCTGAAGTGTGGCTTCGGCAAGGAGGCGACAACATGGACTCTCTCAACACACTTCGCAGAATCTGGAAACGGATCTATGATCAGATCGCATAAATTGGGGCCTCAGATTCTCATTTCACATCCTAGTCACTGCAGCCTGGCAGTTTGAGTTACTTAGATCGAGCTTAGATCCAGTTTCTTGAGCGTGGGAAGTAATCTAGTCTCGCATTTGCTTTCTTTGCGAGGGTCACTGATGTATAAGACTAAAGGGGCGTGATAGCGAGAGACACGGTCCAAAGAGTTAAAATTCAATACTACTCTTCCAGAGCGTCTTGGTTCCTAGAAATTTCTTTTCTCCGTGCACTTGATCCAAGAAACCCAACGGAGGAAGAACAGCATGGCGTCGCTTACTGGAACTTTGTTCACGGCGCTCCTTGCATGTTTAGTGACTGCTCAATGTTATGTTGCGCTTGAAATGGGAGCAATGCCTATCGACCTTTCAAGGAGAGGCCTACTTCACGAGGGAGATAATTACGTAAAGCATACCAACAACAAAGTCGACAACACCACTGTAAGTGAGTAAGTTGGGGAAAAGAACGAGATCTCACCTGTTAGAAGCTTTATCAAGATAAATTCTTATCGCTAACAATTCTTGGTCAACTTGCTGGCTAGTGGACCCAATTTCGTAAGAACCTTGCTGGATGCATGTCAAGGTCAGATCAGTTTAATATTGCAACTCATATTCTCGCCTTCCAACATGCTCTGTTAATTTTTCAGGTCATTCGAGGTGAGCTGATCCACAGAGATCATCCATCGTCGCCACTTAGCCCCTCAACACCCAAACCATTTTCAGAAAGGATTGCTGACGCTGTGAAGAGAAGTTTGGAGCGCAGGGACAACATTGCACGCAACATCAAGGCCACTGTAACAGGTCTGCAAAGTCCGGTATCAGCTGGTAACAACGAGTATGTCATGGAGATCTCAATCGGTACCCCTCCACAGAAGTTTTCTGCAATTGTAGATACTGGAAGTGATCTGGTGTGGGTTCAGTGTTTGCCTTGCACATCGTGTTACCAACAAACTGGCCCAAAGTTTGAGCCTAAGAAATCAAAAACATACAAAGGAGTGGGTTGCAACGACAGCCTATGCCAGGTAATAGCTACTTATTGTATTTGGCTTTCCAAAAAAAAGGTCTTGAATGTCTGGAAAAAGGTCTTGCTTTGAGTGTCAAGTGCTTGTTGTTCCAGCGCCAATATGCAATGTGGGCTCCACAGAGAGGTGGGGATGCATGGTAGTTAATAAACCAAATGCGATTTCCAATAACTCTAAAACAAAAACTTTAAGACTTTTAGCTCAGCCCTATATTAAACATCTGGAAATGCCACTCAAATGCCATGTGATTGTCTCCAGGACCTTCCTTCTCCAGGATGTGGATCCTCCTGCGAGTACACGTATCAATATGGAGACTTCTCCAGCACTGCTGGGGACTTTGCCTATGAGACGGTCACCCTGGGCGGCCCGGGAATCCCCAAGGTTGCCTTCGGGTGTGGGCATGACAACCATGGGACTTTTGCAGGCGTTGGAGGACTTGTGGGTCTAGGACGGGGCCCTATTTCTCTCCCCTCCCAGCTGAGCTCAAGCTCAGGCATTAAAAACATTTTCTCTTACTGTTTGGTTAGCTCGACCGGCGCCACAACGACAACCAGTCCCATATTCTTCGGAGATGTGACACCTTCATCAGGCATCCTGTACACCCCTTTGATCTCTAATCGTAACAATCCATCATTTTACTACGTGGCGGTGAACGGCATTAGTGTAGGAGGGCAAGATTTGAGTATCCCAGCGGGCACCTTTGACATCAATTCTTCGGGAAATGGAGGCGTTATTCTTGATTCTGGAACCACACTCACCTTCTTGGCCCCAAACGCTTATGACCTTGTGAAGCAGGTTAGTCTTGTCAAACACTTTCTAAGATCAATACAATGTCAGCTCAGCTTGAGATGTGCACAATATTTGGAAATGTGGACAATGCTTTAGCTTTCGTAACTAGTCAGTAAACGATATCTCGCGGTGCCTTGTTTCTTACGATATTCGACAATCACATCCAAGTCTTATCGTCTTAATGAACTGACAAATGTGTATCACTGTTGTTATGTCTTCAGGCCTTCCAGGGTGCAATCACCTACCCGACTATTGATGGATCTTCCTACGCACTGGACTTATGCTATGATGTTGCTCAAGTGTCCAAGCCTACCTTCCCAACTGTGGTTGTGCACTTCGCCAACGTCGATTACACTTCCCCCCCTGAGAACACATTCCTGTTTATGGACAACGCCAAGACAATCATCTGCCTGGCTATGTTGCCCAGTCAGGACTTTAGCGTCATCGGTAACGTCCTGCAGCAAGATCACCAGTTCGTGTATGATGTTGTAAACAAGCAGGTCGGATTCGCTGCTGTGCAATGTAACACCTTGTAATTCCAATTGATAAGTTTCTGTGCATAGGAACCACAGGCTTGCTTGTACATAACACGTCTGGTCGCAGGGGATCAGCATCTGTGGACGTTTAGAACACTATATGTACTATGAAGTTATTAATTACTCAATAAAGCTCTACGGACATATTACTACCTATCAAGATATGAATACGCGTGGTTGTTTGCAAGCTATCAAGCTGGCCATTGGCTTTTGGGTTGTGCGTGTAGAATCTCTATCAGACTTTCAACTTCATTTCCTTCCCATCTTCAACTATTTCTGAAAATCCAGTTCCGGGGTCGTGTCCAGGTATACGAACATGGGTCCAGTTTGCATCCGGGTAGCTGCTGGAAAATATTAGCAGGTTCAAGTGTCTGGGTAAACATTCGATTGATGCCCATCCCGTGTCCTAAACTGCAGTTTGGCACCTGCTGCAGCTTTCACTTGAACCAGTGTAAATGGGGTATCACTTAATTCTCATGTGACTCAACAACTCAATGCAGTCTTACACCATACTGTCGCCGAGCCCAACAAAATGAATCAAATGAGGACCATTCTATCCCTGAATCTGGCTGGGTATCCTAACTCCTGTGAAAATGAAATAGATGTCCCACAACAGCTAACTTCCAGATCTTCTGGTTGACTCGTCTATTTTCTCTTTCATTTTATATCAGACTGGCAGTTCCAAACCCTTCGATTCCAAAAATGGCAGAGGACTATTGCACACCAGATGCCGCGCCAGAAAATTCTACCTGTCTAATACAGTGGGCATTAAAGAGCAATCCTCAATGAGGTTACACAGTTTTTTCTTTAGCCTTACGGATTGCTGTCAGATTGAGATAATGTTGATCAAGAGGTTCAGTAAAGGACACATCAAACCTCGACAACAAAGGCTTTTACATTACTTCAATGCAGCTACCAGTCAATGACTAACGAGTACCATCGGGCCATTCTGGTTCCTCAGCTGCCACCTTCACTGATGTCTTCAGCCCATCACTGGCTCCCACCTCCTCAAACCACTTATCATAGATCTCCTTGTCTTTGGTGCTCTTTTCTTCCGAGGGGGAAGAGCAACCCTTGTAGGACTGGTTGGCCTCACAGTAGCGCAGCAGCTCATTCCAGCATCGATCCTGTTAGTCACGTTCAACTTAGTAAGATTTATTGATTCAACTTCCTGATAGTATTCTGAGATCAGTGCAGTGCAGGATAGCTGTCTTAAAATCTGAAAAAGTAGACCACGGATGAGCCAAGGGATACTGGATCCTGTTAATGTTTGTAATTAATTCTGCTGATGGGGTTCTTAAGGTGCTTAAAAGGGGAACCTTACTCCCCTCTAATGAAGGGATAAATCGTTGCACTGTGAAGATCTCGATCCCTCCAGGGCCCCTGAAGAAGACCTTAACAATTGCAAAGTTCGCACTATAAGCATGACACTGTACTCCTACATCATAAATCTCTAACCTACTCCCTTCTACAACTCCATAACAAAATGCAAACTGTTATCCTAAACTCAAAGCAGCACCAACCCATTTGCCGCTACATGCATATCCAGTGTCGTATACTCATCAACTGTACTTGCTGCAGTCTAATGGCCGTAGCCCTTTCACAGAAGTGGAGGAAATAGAAGAGAGAGAGTTACCTGACTGAGGACATGTGGATTACCCACAATGATCAGAAGGGCTTTTGCTCGTGTAATAGCCACATTGAACCTCTTTGGATTGGTTAGGAATCCGAGGTTGTGCTGCTTATCAAACTCCACATGTTCCTTGCTGGATCGAACAGTTGAGATGATGATCACACGTTTCTCTTGCCCTTGGAATGATTCAACACTTCCCACCTTGACTTCTCCCAAGTTCTGAGCGGCCAATGCTTTCTTAAGCTTGTTAACCTGCTGATTGTATGGTGATATGATGCCAATGTCCTTGGCACTAACCCTACTTCGTCGATAATCCTTTACTTTCTTGACAATCTCCACCACCTTGCTGGCCTCTTGTGCATTGAACCACGAAGGACTACTCCCTTCTCTTTCATCCCGGCCTTCAATTCCTACAAAGAGAAGAGGGAATCGCTTATTTGACAGTTCCTCCCAATCAGAGAGAGAGTTGCAGCTCTCGTCAGCACATGCAATTAGATCTCCATTGTAAAAGAGTCGTGAGGGGAGGTCTAAAATTGCTGGATGTGAGCGGTAGTTTCTCAGTAGCTTAGTCACCAGACATTTGTTGTAGCCAGATTCTCCAGGTGTAGTGTGAGAGGCAGGCGAATAGAGGGGCAGGTTTGAGATCCGCTCCAAGTAGGACTTGTCGAGACCAAACTTTTGTGCAAGCTGAGACCGAACCACAGGCCCCAATTGCTGGTGGTCCCCTGCTAGCACCACAACTGTGCTTGCATTTGCAAGATTGGCAATGGGAACCATAGCTTCAGGCTCCTTTCCTTGTCCAGCTTCATCCAAGAAAATATGGGTAAAGTGTCCAGCAATTATCTCCTGGGCATCCAACATGGCAGCACTCCAGTATGTTGAAACAACCACCTTATATTGGAGCAGTGCTGCTTGATCAGGGGTACAGAAGAGGGAATCGTTACACAAACAATATGGTAGTAGGTTAGGGGGGACATCATCTAGACTCCGGGTGTAGGCATTGAGGCGAAGAATCTCACGCTTTTCAATTGCACCAATGAGACGCTCTAACAGCAAATCTGAAGCGCTGTTAGAAGGGGCACAAGCAAGAATTCGAGACTGTGGGTTACTTTTTCTCAGCTGAAGAATGGCTTCTACCACTGTCACAGTTTTTCCTGTCCCCGGTGGCCCAAAAATCAAATATGGAGGGGCCCCTTTGCACTTGAGGATTTCTGCGACGGCATTCATTTGTTCAACATTGAGAGCCCTGTTGAATGGCACAATCTTCTTCACCTCTGCAGGACTTGTCTCGGTTCGACCAGGTGGAGTTGGAAATATAAAAGAGTCAACCAAGTGTCTTGCTGCATTGATTGCTTGATGGGCGCGCCTTATGTTCACTCTACCAAAAGAGAACCGGACATCAAAGCGGGATTTAGGGATGAAGATCCCATGAAGAGTGTCACTAAACTTGAGGTGAACTTCATCTGCTTGCACCTTGTGAACGTAACCCTGATCCGCACCGCCAATGACTCAAGATGTCAAGCAAAACTTCACTAAAAAACTGCAAAGAATACATAATATCCTTCTAGAAACTGCTGAGAATCATGTAAAGCTGTATTCAAACTGAATACAAGACTGACAATCACCCACACCGTACAAGTAAATACTGAGTTGCTTCTATTCACAATAAAGGGGAAGCTCTGTTCCGTCAATAGCTACTCATGATCCTACATCAGAAACCATGACAAGTTGGAGTGCAAAACATTATGTATATCCAATTATACATCATGAGCCTGTGAAACACCCTTGTCAGCATCATAAAGACAAGTAATTTCAGTTTGAGAGAACAACTTGAATCTTTAAGACTTCATGACGGGAGACTCAAGACTCACCTGAAACTCTCGTGCTGTGCTTCCAGAAGGCCTCACATAGATCTTGTCCCTAAAAATAACAGAAGGACGTCTCTCTGACAGCCCAGGTACCATGAGTGCCAAATACTCAACCCCAACTTTGCGCATCGTGACATTTTGCAGATCATAGGCACGGATGTCCACCTGTTTGTTCCCTCACAATCAACTAGAGAAAACAAGCTGGAAACCAGAAAAATCATAGGTGAATGATAGCAAGTCCCTTGCAAGTGAAAAGAAGGAAAAAGAGCAGAATCATGACAAGTATATTCCATATGGTGAACTACAGAGAAGACCCAGGCAACCAACCTCCATCTGAATCTCCTCGGCAAACTCAAGAGTGGAATAGTAAGCGCAGTAGTTTTCTGTCCGCAACCCCTCCAAGAGGACTGGCAAGGTCTCCTTCCGCAAAATCGCATCCTTGATATTCTGTGGAATCGAGTAAAAGTCCAGCCTCTTTCTAAAGAGAGGCAAGGGAGGGGGTACTCCACGGACAAACTTGACAAAGCTCCGAATTCTTGGCTGTGGCAACCGCACATAAGGCACACTAGGTGCTAATGTCTTGGCAATCTCATCTTCGCAAATTAGAGAAATATATTTGACAATTTTTTGTGTGCCAAAATCGATGAGCAATACTGCTTTATGCAAGCCCATAGACGATGCAACACATGTAAGCTTCACTGTGAGGTGCGAGCCAGGGCTGATCACCCATGGGCCCCCAGACAGAGCTACACCTGGACCTTTTGACGTGGAGCACGAAACGTCAGAGGTAGGTGGAGATCTTCCAGCAACTGGTGGTGCTTGAGAGGGTGAAGCTAAAGAGAGACTGAAAGTATCCTGCGGATTCACAAAAAGCATCCTCACAGCCAGTAACTTCACGTGGTCTGTTCCATTATTAACAATTGAAATTGAGGCTGCTTCTTTTGCTCCCACGCTAATTGTTTGGGGCCGCTCATGATTGGGAGGAAAAGGTTGTGAAACAAAGATGTCCCCACTTGCCTCTTGTGAAGCCCTCCAAAGTCGGTCTCTCCTCAATGCAGAAAGTTGCTTATACCTGGTTGCTTTGTCCCTTTCTCCATCTGTCATTCCATCCAATGCAAACTCACTGTCTATCTCTTTATTCAGATTTGCCATGCCTCCCTCCAATTTCCCTTTTCCACCCCCGGACACTCCCGGTTGATCTGCAGTTGTTCTTGGCTCCCCCTGACTTCTAGGTAGGCCCCCCTGTTTACATGTCGGCTCTCTTCCCAGAAGCTTCTGGTCCCCATCCTGAGGAACTTGACTGCTATCATGAGACTGGTGACCCTGCTTACTACTACCCCAACCACCACGCTGGCTTCCATGATTATGACCATCACGAAAGAAATTGGGTGGTATACCCTGACTCAAGGCAGACCTATGCAAGCCTGCGCTCTTACCATCTTCACATACATTGGTATGTGGAGGAGGCCCAGGAAGATGGTGGTGTGGTGAATGGATAGGAAGCACATTTCCATGGTTACCCCTCTGAACCCTAATGTTGTCTGGAAATGGCCTGCCCTCTCTCGCTGTGTGGCGCCTTTCATCTTGAGAGAGAGAATGGTATGCTTTCGGTCCAAGCGAAGGAGTTGCACCTTCACCACCACCGCTAGAGTAAGGAGTTGAGACTGGACCACTTAGTGAATAATACTCATCAGAAAGGAATCCATTTGCTCCACTGGAAGGCTGAAGTTGGTTTTGTGAGGCCTCTCGATAGGAGTTCCTATGCGGGTCCCATGAATGAACTCCGAAACTTCTAACTCCATTTTTAACATTTGCACCAATCTTTCTCCCACCATATGGATTGCTAGGACCTTTGGAGTCAAGTGGTCTAGTCTTACGAAGGTCATCTCCCCGGGTTGAAGCGCCACTTCCTTTGGGCACTCTCTTGACCGCAGAGCTTGGTTGTGCAAATACTTGCTCGAGTAGCTCATACTGCTGGTCAGGAGAAGTAGCATTCGTCCCATCTCGACTCTCTTGAGACGACACTGAAGGTAAAGGACCTTTTCTGGCAGCATCCTTTGGGCTTGAGAACTTTACTCTACTATTTTCATGTGGGAAGGGAGGACCCGTGGCGTTTGAGGTCCTGCCAGAATCTGCAGTTTCTGTTTTGTCCCTCCCACTCCATACAATTTCCTCCTCACCATCACTTCCACTGGGACGCCATGAGCTCTCATCTCTTTGTCTTTCATCTCTTCCAGACGGTTGTTCAATTGCTCGGTCGCCCTCTGAAGAATGCACTCCAGTTGGTTGCCATTGCTTGTTACTGCGGCGTTGCCGCCTCCGATCTTGTGCTCTGGATTGTCGCTTACAATCCATCCTGCCATCCATGAGATCGCCCAGTAGTGTGGTTGCTGCCCATACAACCACTTGATCCTTCCATAACTCAATTGCACCTCTCCTCTTCAAAGAATGCAACAGTACCCTCGAATTCCGGACAGTTGCGGAGTTGAGCGCTTCAACACTACTGCCCACAATCCGGTTTTCGATCTTAGGGTTGTTACCGACATTCCCACAACCCAATTTCAGTGCTTGGGACCTTCGCAGATGAGAAGATCCTGCATAGCTTTATAAAAAGACCCAAGTGGCGAGAAGGAACACAGAAAGAACAGAGCTTCCGATAGGACAGTGAGGGCTGACAGAAAGATCGGTGTAGGCCAAAAGCTCAAGAAATCATCACACTACCATTTTGACCAGCAGTAGGGTAGAAACTAGACCATCATGACGTACCAAAGCAGTTGATTGACAATAAATTCCAGTTACTGTTACCCTTAAGTTACCACCATTCAACACATCAGTAGATAGCCCTTCAAATAGGCTACATTTGTCTAGTTGGCAATACCGTCCAGTTCTCATTATTTTCTGACCCTAAAATGGATTTTAATAAAGTTTTATCAAGGTCTATGTCCTCTTTTCTTGCGAAAATAAATTAAAAAATGTTTTTTTATTTTCAATTTTAAATGGAGATATTGCATTTGTCCCACCAACCTGACCCTATGTGAACCGATCTAGGTTCACTCCTGTCGGTAAAGATATCATTGGAAAGCTCTGTATGTGGCCTATCTTTTGTGGTTGGAACAATTTTCAAAAGAGTTTATCTACCTAAAGTAATTTGAGGGTAAAATAAGTGCCTATCATCGTGCACCAGCGGTATTGCGGAGCCTCTTTTTTGAATCCATCACACTTTTCTTGGATATTGTTTGTTGAAGTCGTGGGTAGCAGTGCGGAGCAATAAGATGATAACATAATTTCACATTACCGTATGGTAGCTTAGAGAAAGGGGACTCGGGAGGAAGCCCTTGAGAGCTTTATTGAAATTATTGAAGGGAAAAAGATTAAAACCCTTGTTAGGCCCGAAGGCCGCCATGGACTCTCATTTGGTCGACGATTCCGGCATGCAGTGAGAAGTGTTTATTCAGCAATTGAAGGTTTGCATAAGGGCCCAACGCGCGGAGAATCGTGACAATAATCCAACAAGCAGTAAAGCTAGAGGAGTCCAAGTGAGGATTTGTAATGTGATTCCTTTTCAAAATTAAAAAAATTAAAAATCAAAAATTAAAAATCAGGTTGAGTAGTAGTTTGGGTCTCCATTAATTATCTTTTTAGTTGTCCGGGGCTGCATAGGTACACAATTTCGTTAATGTATTCAGACTGTGAAGGATTGAGCCCAGGCTCTGACTGTAGCCTGGCACAGTGAGGCTTTTGTCCATGAGCTCACTAGTGTAACTTAGTTTTGACTCCAGACAGTCCGGAAAGCCGTAGTTTCCACTTGTTTTTACTAGAGTTGGTAAAGTAAAGTAAAGTAAAGTAAAGTTTGTTTAACGTCCAGTCAAAGTTGGTCTACAGTCAGAGTTTAGACCAACAACCAAATCAGTAAACAATAAAGAGAAAGAGAAAAACATGGCTTGACTACTGGAATATGCTTATATACTTCTGGACCTTCTTTTCTTTCATTTTTCTGGGCATCAGTACATTGAAAATATCCATGAAGTACAACTAGCACAGCACACTGAACAAATTCCAGCTTCAGCTTTCAGCAGGCAACACAAGAGTGTCTAGTTGGGTAATTGTTCAAGTGAAGCGCAGGGAGCGCTTATCAAGCCTCTCTTGCCACCCGTTCATGGATCTCTGGGCAAATCAGGAATCTTCTGAATTGGAGTACTCTACAGTTTCGATGGTAGAACTTTACCACTACACTCGCCAAAGCCCACGACAAACCCGTCCCCCTGCAATTGAAAGCGAGAGAAATTATGATTGATTATTGTAATTTTTTACCTGCTGCAGAAACTGGGCACCCAAGATGTGACTCATTCAACTTCCTTTCTGGAAATCGAAATGAAACTGGAGGTACATGAATGCCAGCTCCAGGGAAGTCATACAAGAAAACTATGTTAGACACATCTTACAAGAAAGGGGAAAACAAAGATACAAACCAGGAATAAAACAAATAGCACTCACCTTACACAAACCAGTCATGATCACCTCATCGCCATCTTTCAGAAACTTGCGGGTCCCTCCATGTTCCAACAGTATGTCTTTTGTCCCTGCCCATGACTGCTCCAACAAAGACCCAAGACTACCTGGATTCTGCAGGAAAAAAGCTTGTTTAATGTTCTCAGCAGCTGTCACCCTCATTACCTTGAACACTTAGACTGGCGATAGAGTTGCAAGTGGTGCCATAACAGCAGACTTGTCCCGAGCACTGTAGTATACGAGATGGATGAAAGATGCAGAGGCAATGACATGGAAATAAACTTACTGGCCCACTTATTGTTCCTGACGCGAACAGGTCACCGGGACATAGGTTACAGCCATTTGAAGTGTGGTGTGCTAGCTGTTGACTTACTGTCCAATACCTGCACATCACTCAGTCATCACGCTTATCATTTGCTTTCCTTCTATTGATCCATCTCTACTAAAAAGGAGGTCTAACGGGGACAGTATGTCGTGCTTACTATCAAATTCCCACCAGTCACCAACCAGGTTGATTGTATTCACTGAAATATTCTGCCATCCTCATGTGATAAAGCATTTCTTGCCAGACCGTCAGCATAGAAACAATGTTCAGAACCATAAACCCTGGTTGGAATCGACTGTCAGTCGGCATTAGCAGAAACACTTACAGGTACTTGAAGTTGCTTTGGCAAACAACCGAGGCATGTGTTTCCCCTTCTGGCCTTATTGCTACCTGCACCCATTTGTCCTCACCGCAAAAATTATATGCATGCACACCTTCAGATATTCTCTTGGAGGAAAGCGAAAGACATTGACATCCGAAGCTGATTGCAACTCTTGCCAAGATGTCTCTTCTGGTGCTGTAATATCACAAGCAATTGGATCCTCCAGTTCATAAATTTCAACATGTCACTCTGAGATGCTGCCAGGCTCAAGACGTGACATTCCTCAAGCTCACCTTCAATTCAAAACCCTCAAGACTTGTATCAAAGTGCACAGGGAATTGCAAGCAAGAAAAGCGGAGGTACATAAGATGAAAAAATCGGTGATTGGATACAGTACGAAGAACCTGCAAAGGAATGTCAAATGTCGTCCGGTTGGTCTCCCGTAAGTACGACAAGGGAGCTGGATTCTGCATTTCATGAGAAATGTCCTCATTGACATTAATTTAGTAGACCACAGTCTCCGTAGTCTCAGAGCAGATTAGCTTGCATTTGCAGGCTAGCTGGCATGGCAAACAAGGCAGTCATAAAAAATAATGGCAGTTTATCTTTCATGTCATCCATTGATGGAATGGTTGAATAAGGTTCATATTGCTGCCAAACTTCCTTATGGTTCCAATCACAAAGCGATACTGCCTCTATTAACACTTTATGAAAGCCATAACCAACCCTGCCACCTATGTGAATTGACTGACCTGCACTGGTGCTTCAACAAGGAACGGCTCCAGTGCTTCCATTGTCACAATCCATGGCGAAATCGTGGTCCCTGCAGTCAACACAGTTAGCTCAAGTTAGGTGAGATAAAGTCTTCAGGTATTAGGACATGGACAGGATTGCCTATGATTAACCCCAGACATGGATTTCCATGAATGGCATAAAATGAGAGCAATATATGGCATTGATTCACAGACATAGCCATGCAATCGAGTTGCAAGTAAAGGCCCAGTGGGAGTACCAGCATATGCTTGCCAAACACTGCAAATGTGACTCTCTGACCCTAGCTGTCTAGTACTCCTAACATCCTGCTTGGGAAACCGAAGTATACGCACCGAAGTTCTTTCCAAGGAACGGACCGAGAGGAACCCCCTCCCACTTCTGTACATCTCTTGCTGGGCACTCCAATGACCACAATGGACAGCATCAGAAGAACTATTACTTCATCGATCATGATTTAAACAGACAGTCCACAAACATGTGTGTCAGGAATATGGTACTTCAAGTAACAGTGGAACAAAAAAAGACTCCCACCAGTGAAGGTCTCTGATCGCATTTGGAAGGCAAAGACCTGAGGGTCTGTTCAAAGGAGATGAGGGGAATCCAATGCTTTGTGTATGTGGGACACTACAACAAAATCTGGACAGGATTAGCATAGGAAAATAAAGGACATCAAGATTTTCTCAGGGGTGTCCTCCAGTCAACCAGGAAGACTCCGAGGTCAGTGAACATCCAGCAGCGCCGCATCACAGGATAAGTGTTCTAATGATGATCCCAGAGCCAAGGCTTTTCTTTGTAGTGGTTTTGAATCTTGGATGAGAAACACATACCACTCCAGTCGTTCATCAGAACAAACCCAAATATGTGGTCCAGGGCTGCATCCACACTCACAGGGCTGCCCAGCTCATTCCCGGGACCCACAAACACAGCCTGCATTCCATTGTAGCCTTTAATCCATATTTGCTCGTCGTGTATCTATACCCAGAAGCCCATCCTCAGGGCAACAACAACTCGGCTAAATTGGAGGTTGTGGTCTCATTCTGTCTGGAGATGCAACTTTCTATTGGGGAAACAAGCCTCCCCAGATGTTTCCTGTCTTCTTTGTCTGATAAGCTCCTTGAGCTTCCTGCAGAGTTCCTTTCTCCCTTACCTCATCTGAAACTACACATCTCTGGTGGATACAGACCACAAGACCTTGCTGATTCAGATGGGATTTGGTCCCGAGCCAAGTGACAGTTGCCCTTTCTAACAGCACACATCATGCTCAAAAATTACAGTGTAGGGCCAGACCACCCACCATCTCAAGCTCAAAATCCATGAGTGCTGAAGGCTTGAATATTGGTGTTGACTCCCCTTCTGGTGGTACAGTTTGACCTCTGCAGCCCATCCAAAAAGCATGTTAAATCTTATGTCTGCTTCCAATTACAAGTTTCACAAGTCAGATTTCCAACGAGTACTATCGCAAACCAAGGAGTAGCCAGAGTGCAAAACACCCTCCGTTCATTTCATAACTCGGTCCTTGCCAAATGTTAGTTACAATCAAAGTTGTTGCGGAGAAGTTCCAGTCCAGAGCTTCCTAGACCTTGAGCACATTGGAGAAAAACTTACTAGGCCTGATTCACCAGATGAGTGAAAGTTTTACAACCTTGTTACAGTCATTTCTTGATTTCAGAAACTAGCTTGCGAGCTTGTCACATTTGACTTGGTGGGAAATTGTTGGGAGCCTGCCTGAATACAGGTTCATCCAACCACAGCCATTCTTTCCATGCTACTCATGTGATGCAACTACAAACACACACAGGTAAAGCGAGAAATAGTGAGTACCAGTACCTTGGCCGCACAATGTTAGATCCTGAGACCACCACTGAGGACGCTCGTCCATGATATGCAATCGGTAGTTGCAACCTGTTGCCATAGCACCACAGGAATGATGCTTTCATTGATTGTGACCAAGATGTAGCATCCCACTAAGAAAGGATTCAAACGGTGATAGCATGCATACAGACTTCAAAGAGCCCCAACTTGCCCAGGGGATTTTTTTCATTGTGAAAAAACGAACCCAAAGCATTAAGTTCTCTCATTTCAGAACTTCAAGACCTATCATTGACCCAGTGACAGCAGAGGAATTTCGAGGGTTCTAGTTCTGAACAAACCTGATCTTTCACCAAGCCCCTGCACCTCTGACTGCAAAGCCCAAAATGGAAGGAAGGTGTGCAAAAGGTGGCACAATCCAGCCCTAGACTTGAGCAAGAAAAATTAGCGAGTGCAAGGTAGAAGCAAGAGAGTACCAGTGAGCAGGAAGGGCATTTTCTTTGCCCCGGAAGATGGTTCCAGTATTGATGGCATGCTCTTTTGATGAGAAGAAGTCAGTGTAGTCACCTATAAGTGCTGGCAACTCCATCTTCACTTGGCTCTATTCCCCATAACCCAGTAACCATCATGAACTCGATACCACCGACATACATTGTCTGGTGCTGGTGCATGACAAGTACAATATTACCCTTAGTAGGGACTGCCAGAAGACAGGTGCAGCAGTCATGCACGTAACTTCTTGACAAATGATACAAGTGAATTGCACCATACTAAAGGAATAGCTTGGTTAGCTTCTCTGTTGAGCCTTGTAGACAAGCCTACCAAAGGGAAGAAGGCCTTGGACCTGAGAACTGCATCATCACGCAGTGTGGGCTCATCGGCTGCACATTGAAACAAGCAAGTGATCATCACATTTTGCCATTGACCTTTAATGCTTCAAATTTCCCCAGTAGTCCCCAAAGATGGAATGGCTATGCAAATGCTGGTCTATGCAAATCAGGTGACTACATCCTGGAGCTCCTCTCTGCCAAAGCAATGTTCGTCTGATCCAACTTACAGCAGTCTACCCATTGCACTATTTAAGAACAGTAACAGCTGAGATATCCCCTGTCACACAACCATATCTGATTGGGAAAGGGACAATTCTCGACCCTCTACCCCAAGATTTTGTAGGACTGGCACAGCCCATACCAGAGAGAAGTTTTTGAATAGTGGTCCGGGCCTCCTTCCATGCTGGCCTTCCCAATGCCATGAATGAATTGAGGGATTTCTACATCAAACCAGACATCTTATTATTAGCCGCCACAAGCATATCTCACCAATTGATTGGTTTCAAGAAAATCTCAAATGTCTTATGATGTCGATCACTGCAAATTTGCACTTACAACATGGGAAATAGCGCAGAATGCGACTAGTGCATTTGGGCAGCTGAAAGGTAGCATCTTTGTGGAAAGCCACTGCCCTAGAAGGGTGAGAGGACAACCACAGATTGCCGTTTTCTGAGCACGTCCGGGGAGCATTTGCTATCATAAGCTCAAGGATTCGAAATTCTTTACTCACCAACCAATTTCCCGCATGCAAACTCATGGGAGGGTAGAGTAGCGGAATCATTCCAAAATTCCCAATTGCACTTACTTCTCAACGTCCTGCGCAAGTTCATTCTCAAACTCTGCAAATTTCCAGCTTTAAACAATCATAGAAGGCTACAGTACCTGATAGAAAGCATCAGATTGGGACAGCGAAGGCCCATTGAACAATCCATGGCGGGCAAGAATGCTCAAGTCCAAGACGTACTCCCCAATCGCCACACCAGGCCTGGCCTCCTGGTCTACACTCGGCTTGAAAATCCCATATGGAAGATTCTGCAACGAGAAGTGGGATTCGGGCGCCACCTCCACAAATGAAACTGCTAGCTTTCCCATAGCTACACGCAGCTCCTTTGGGCAGGGCCACAAGATGCAAGCTTATACAAGACAAGGACGCAAGCAGAATTGATTTAACAGGAGACCCAGCCACACACAAAGGAGGACTCTAAGTTACGCCTGCACAGTGGAGTCCACGGTGACGGCGACAGAGAGATGTAAGTAACAGCTGCCTTCGTTCCCACAAGTCCCTTCACGTTTTTGCTGATGCCGTTAAGCAATCGTGATGCAAACACCAAACTGACAGCAACCCAACAACAAACGGAGGCTCAGCTGTGCCCACGACCCACAATCTGTCAAAACACTTTGGGCACGTCAGCCTAATTATTCATCCAGTGGACAACCAAGTTGTAGCCCATTCGTAATGGGCATATGCCACCTTGGAAGTGGTTGTGGGTTCAATCCACCCTTGGTGTCACAAAGGTGTCCATTGTCAACAGCGTCCACCTTCCTGCTGTAAGGTAGTAATCCTTCCGGGTCAAGAGACACCATAATTTACGTTTCTTCGGAAGGCATAATATATTAGTAGTATTATGATTCATCCAGCCAATACCTCCATGGCTCCTATCTTCTATATGTCTCGCTACCTAGTAACTTTATGCCATGATATTTTACTTGTCCATGGACTCCCTATTTCGTCAACAGTACCAACATGACCACGCCCCTCCCTCACATTCATATAATATAATTCATATTTTATCATGATAGATATCCTGACCAATCGATTATGTATAAACATGAATACTATGAATCTCTCGGTTTAGCCCTCCGTCAACATGGATGGAATATTGGCCCTTTGAGCGATTTTTTTTTTAAATTTGAAAAATAGCACGAGTGGCTATTATGTTTTGCAAGAAATAGCTATATATTCTGTTCATCCATTGAAATTTGGATATAATCATCCTCCTATATACTTTCATCCATTTATATCATCCATATCTAGCAAATTCATCCATTATTATTATTTCTTTGTAGAAGTTTGACGATTTCATCCATGAAAAAATTAGGAATTTACGACAGAATATTCCATTTTACTTTTTTGAGGTTGCCATTTGGCGATTTTTCGCCAAAACAAAACACTGCCTTTGAGCCCTCTCCTACACAATGTTTTTGTTTTCAAATTTGGAAAATAACAGGGCTTCTGTCCCCTTTCATTAAAAAAAAACAAAAAAACAAAAAAAATAGGAGTGGCTACTGGGTTTTGCAGAAAATAGCCATATTTTCTATTCATCCACTGAATTTTGGACAGAATCATCCTTCTTTGTACTTTTATCCATGTGAATCATCCATATTAGGCGAATTCATCCAAGATTTATATATTTTTTGGAGAAGTTTGGCGATTTCATCCATGAGAAAATAGGGTTTTTACAACAAAATGTTCGTTTTTTTTTAGGTCGAAAAAGTGCAAAATTCTGCCAGAATTAAAAACACTGCTCCTACGTATCATGCACTTCACAGTCATCACATCACTTACAGCCTTAATCCTAAATAAAAGAAAAATTGAAAGTGGCCAATTTGCCTAATTGGTTCCGAGTCCACCTTAGAAATGAGGCCGTATCCACAAAGGGAAGAGGTTCTTATTTACACTAGCTCAATTCGCATCATACATACATATATATATATATAAACAAGAAACAATTTTCTTTTTGGATCAATAGGGACCTCTTGACATTCAGGTCCCTCAAGTTTTTGGGGGGATGAGGCCGGCCCCCAAAGTGGGTGTGGTGTTGAACCACTTATAACAACTCTTTCAAAACTCAGATTGTGACAAGAACCATTTCAGTCCAGTAACGTTTCAACCTGTCCTTGATGGAAGCATATTCACAGGTTTTCTTTACAAAGGAAGAACTACCTTGTCTCTAGCACCTACAAAAGTCAGCAGTGAGCTCTGATTCAACTAGCACTAGATGCACAGCACCGGATACCACTTCCGGTCGACCCAGCCACCACGCCGTGCACTAATTCTTGCACATAGTTCTATCTAACGTTCTCCAGACCATCTTCCCCACTCGTTTTCTTCCCTGCTTGTCCCTGCCAGAACAATACTTCTTTCTTCATGTACATGTGACTTTTATGAACCATTGACCTCCTTGACAGGTGACCAGCCACTTAAAGCTGGCAATTGTCTCTCAAGGCCTTCACATGGCACTGCCTCAGCTTTCCCCCACCTGTGATTCAACCAACCCCATAGTCTTTCCACCCATAAGCAGTTCAGATTTCGCAGCGTAGCTACGACGTGAGCCCAGCCCTCATGAGCCTAGGAGTTGAGCTCGCGCTTGAACAAGCGTGAGCGCAACCAAAGCTTGTGGATAAGTAGGCCCTATAGGCGAGGATGGCAGATAAAGGGCCTATTGTCGTGGAAAAACATAATTACTATGTAACATTGTTGACATGGTTGTACAAATTTGAAATGTAGACGCAACGACGGCGACGGATGGCAATCAGCACTACTGGCCTCAATTCTGCCACCGTGCGCAGCGTCCCTCACCTTCTTATCTACCCTCACCGTCGCCCAGGTACTACTTCTGCTCTTGCTCCTCTCAAGTAGAGGGATGACAACTACTATAATGAACGTTTTGAGACTTTTAGGGGAGTAGATTTTTTTCCCACCTACAACTGACCTGTCTGTCTGTTTCTGTGCAATCCTTTCTACCGCACGACATTCTCAATCCTAGAGCTCTTAAGGGGATGGTAGTGACTGCCCCCGTTCCTCCCTGTTTTGTTGGTTGTATAGAAGCTTTTAAGCGGAGGAAGACATGCGGTTGTTAACGTAGAATTCTCCCTCTCTCTCTCTGCCTCATTCATCCATGCATATAAGCTTTTTGAGCTTCTTGTGAACATTGTCTTTCGTGGAAACAACCTCTAGACTCCAGATCAGCCTCGAGACGAGTACTTATAACTCTGCAGAATGTCTCAAGTGCCAACAGCATTGAGGAGCGTGATGCCACGGTAGTTCCCCGGTTCTTCTCTGTCACCCTTCTTGTATAGATTGACAATGACCCCCTGTCAACAGCGAAAGGGGATCATTTCAGTCTTCCAGATAAGGTGAAAGAGGAGAACTAGGGCCTCTATCATGGGATCGTCATTGTGCTTGATAAGCTCGTTGACAATACCATTAGGTCCACCAGCTTTATATATCCATTTAAATGTTCAATTGCTTCCACAATCTCAGAAGAACTAATGGGAGCGTTATAAGCCATTGAAATATACTCCAGTTTTTTAGTGTTGTTTTGAATCATATGAAAGGTTTTTCCAACTGTGTCCCTCCATTCAGCAGAAGACCCCTCACTATTAGACCTAGAAGTTCTGCCAATGATACTGTAATGAGTTTCAAAGGTTTTGACAATGTCAACCGATGAAGTCACCACTGCACCTTTAATAGCTTCAGCGCTTGTACTTGCTGACCGTTTTTGGGCTTGTACAAACGTTGAAGGGCCAACCAGAATTAATTCTTGTCATTACCACCATGGTGGTTTGAGTTTATTTCACTGTATAATTTGTCCCAATATAATTTCTTCTGAGACCTAACAAGCTGATTGATATCTTTACGGAGCTGGTAATACCTCGCCCACAATTCTCTGTTGGTTTTCAAATTGCAGCACTCTTTATAGAGGGCTTGTCTCTCAGCTATCTTGAGTTTAATCTCATTGGTCCACCAAATTAACAGCTCTACCGCAGACAATTAGTTTCCTCCCAATATATGGCAATATAAAGAGCTAGAGAGAGAGAGAGATATAGGGAGGCAACAAACCCGCTACAGGGCAGCTAATGTGCTACGCAAAAGATAAGTATAGGCAGTCACAACTCACCTTGAATGCAAACACACCAAAGATCGCATGGAATATTGCAGACTCTCTGGAAAGAAATGAATTCACGTTTCTCATTTTTAGAACCATTCACGCACAACCTCTGAACAGAAAGGGATATATTAATGACCACAACAATCACTGTCACTACATACACTGAAACAAACTCACACCGCTTACTATAAGAAAGCCAATTCCTTGACAGTTCTTTGATATGATGTGCATTGTTTCCCAGGATTGGTAACATATGTTGAACGTAAATGAATACTCACTAGAATAGAAAGGAAGAACAATAGACCAGTTGTAAGAAACGGAGCAACGACATGCTCAAAAGATGCTCATACAAGATTACAAGATAGAGAGTACACACGAGCATATATCTAACTACACCAGATCAGAGAGATGCCATAGCCAGTTAGGCGAGAACACATTTTGGCGGGAAACAGTTTGAATCCTATGATCTGATATACTAATTCATCTATGTGTCCAGCGAATCATTCATCGTATACACAATGACATTCAACACTTCCACTCATTGTGGATGCACCAACTCATGATCAAAGAAAAACTGATCAATGTAACGTGAACCTTCCACTCATTGATCGCAGGTAAGCCCAAGCAGAAAATGAAAACGATTGAACTTGTCTGCTGGTAGAGCTTTTGTAAGGATATATGCGATCTGGTCATGAGTGCCAATGTACCACAGTTGAACCAAGCGACGGATCTGAAAATCACGAATCATGTGATATCGTATATCGATATGCTTGGTTTAACGATGGTACTCGGGGTTGTACACAAGCCTTATAGCACTCTGGTTATCACCAAAAATCATGGTAGGAGCAGTCTGTGGAAACCCAATGTTCTCCAACAGTCTCCTCAGCCACACAACTTCCTTTGATGTCAGTGATGCAGCGACATATTCTGCTTCGGTAGTCGATCCAGCTACACATGCCTGCTTACGGCTAATCCAAGTAACTGGTGCTCCGTTCAAAAACAAGACACCCACTTCTTGACTTCCTGTCATCGACATCTCCTGCAAAATCAGCATCTGCGTATGCCATCAAAGTGTTCTCCTCATCCCCAGCAGCATAACATAACTTGAAATGGGATGTACCTCGTACATACTTCATGATCCTTCTGACAGTATTGCAATGTACATGCTTCGGCTTGGTACAAAATTTTGCAACTGTTCCCACAACAAATGTGATATCATGATGACTCCCTAGCATTGCAAACCTGATGCTCCCAACAATATCAGAAAATGGAAAATCTAGTTCTTCATTTTGAAGATGAGCATCCAAGTTCAATTGCACATTGGAATCCATGGGTGTAGAAGCAGTGTTGGCTGTATCAAAATCATATTTCACAAGTATGCGCAAAATATAATGAGTTTGATCAATGAAGATCATCCTCTGCTCACGGTTTCGGGTGATATGCAGCCCAACATAACAATCCGCTGCTCCTGTTGTAACCTCAAAAACCTTGTTGAGATGATCAACCACATAATCCAGCCTCTGTTTATCTTTGCAACCTCCAAGCCCATCATCCACAAAGATGGCAATTGCAAGCACAGGGGGCTTCTTGTTATTGATGTACACACAATGATCTGTTGTCGTAGGCTGCAGGTCATACTGGATAAGAAACTCATTGAACTTGGTGTTCCAGGCACAACTTGCTTGCTTCAGCCCATAGATACTTTTGAGCAGTCGATACACTAAGCCTGGGTTCTTTTTGTCCTCAAAACCCCGTGGCTGTTCCATATAAATTTCTTCCTCCAAATCCCCATGCAAAAAAATTGTTTTCACATCGAACTGTAGCAGTTCATATCTTTCACTGCAGCTATAGATAAGAGTGTCCTGATGGAGTCAAACTTGGCAACAGGTGAAAAAGTTTGCTCATAGTCAAATCCCATATTCATGAGAATATCCTTTAGCAACCACCCGAGCCTTGAAGCGGTCAATGCTTCCATCAGATTTACATTTCACTTTATATATCCATTTGCTCTTCACAGCCTTTCTTCCTTTGGGCAACTCACATAATTCCCATGTAGCATTCTTTATCAGGGATTGATACTCATCTGTCATTGCCTTATCCCACTCTTCTCTGTGGTCAGAAGCAATAGCTTGGTCATAGTTCTGAGGTTCCTCTATTAATTGTTGTACTGCACATCCAATGGAAGTATATGTCCCTGGTTGGGCTACCCAGTCACAAAACGATTTGGGGGTCCACGTGACCGTTTTCTAGGTACCTCAGTATCGATCTTTTCATGCTCATGATGACTATTCTCCTCTTGATAAAAAATAGAAGAACTTCCACTGCTCCCACTGTCTGCATCAACATGCTCTTGAGCGATTCCGAGATCAACAACCAACTCGATGGATGTCTCGGTTGCCTGTGAAACAAAGTCGGGTGTAGGCACCGTAGGTCCTTGCAATACTTATTGTGCTGACCCCTCAACTTGATGGGGTACATCTTCAATGAGATGTAAAATTTGCATTGGCTGCTGTTGTGATACTGCAGCTTCTGTATGGACATGTGTGTCCTCATGAAAGATAACATCCCTGCTAATAATAACCTTCTTCTTCACTCTGTCCCAGAGGCGGTACGCTTTACTTTCAGCACTGTATCCAAGAAAAATACATTGGCTGCTCTTAAAGTCCAATTTGCTTCGAAGCTGCTTTGGAATGTGCACATAAGCATCACTTCCAAAAACACGCATGTGTGCTACATCAGGCTTTCGGTTGCACCATGCTTGTAACGGAGTTATCCCCTCTAGGGTTCGTGAGCCAGTTCGGTTAAGAACATAAACTGCAGTCTGAACAGCCTCTCCCCAAAATTTCAAAGAAATGTTTCGACCATGAATCATGCACCTAACACTCTCAATAAGTGTCATATTCTCTCTCTCTGCTACTCCATTTTGCTCGGGAGTATAAGGTGAAGTAAGTTCATGTTTAACGCCTTCTTGGTCGAGGAAAGATTTTACCACATTTCCAGTGTACTCTCCTCCTCTATCACTCCTTAGTTTGAGAAGCTTGTTGTCTGTTTCCCTCATTGACTCAGCTATCATCTTCTTGAGACAAGAAAGAACCTCAGATTTTTTTTTAATACAGTACACCAACGTGTATCCACTATAGTCATCCTTGAACAACACAAAGTATAAGGCTCCTCCTACCAAAGCTACACTCATGGGACCGCACACATCTATGTGATAGAATTGTCCTGGCTTCTCAGCTCTCTGTCGCTCATGAGTTATAGGAAAAGATTGCCTATGGTTCTTCCCATGTGCACATCCAACACAGAAAAGATCATCGGAGTCTTGGTCTGTAAACTTCAAACCAGTAATCAAACCCTCCCTCTCCATTTTCTTAATCATATCAAAATGGACATGACCCAAACGTTCATGCCATCTTTTGATAGTACCTCTTCTAGTGTCAGTAGTTGCACTGGTGATTGCATTGGCTTGTCCTTCGGGTACATCGACCTTGAACTGCATTCTCCAGAGTTGGCCATCTATGACTTCTGCTACTCTGACCTCTCTCATTCTTCTTAGAATGTGGACATTCTTTGTACCAATGTCCTTCCTCACCACAACCATGACAGGTTGTTTTCTTCTTCAGCTCAGTGATTCTTTGTGCTCTCTCATTGCGTTGCTTTGGTGTGAGGTTTTTCTTCTGGTTCTGTTTTCCACTACCACCATATTTCCCAGCAAAGAATGCCTCGTCTCTCTCTTGGTCAAAGAATGACTGATCATCTGCTCTGCTCTTGATTGTTATCTCTCTCTTTAGAAGTCTAGCAAGAAATGATTTCAGTGTTTGCTCTGCAACAGGTACACTGTCCCAGGCTAGCAACAATGGATCATAACTGGGTGGTAATCTGACCTTAATCTTGGTAAGCAATTGTCTCTCACTAATGCTCTCTCCTAGGTCGTTTAACTTTCTTCTTAGAGCGGAGATGGTACTAGTGTACGAAGCAATGCTATCCTGCTCTTGCATATGGCACTTGTAAAATTGCTCTTGCAGTGTGTAATGTTCTCTTCTGCCGTCTGGTTGTGTATCATGCTTAGAGTTCCCCACATATCAGCAGCTGTAGTACAATTAATAAGCTGCACCATATGAACTCTGTCGATGGACTGCACGATGCTTATCGTAGCCACTTTATCACGCTTCTGCCATGCAGCTTTGTCGGTTGCTGCATTCAACGTCTATGTCCCTTCCACGATTGACCATAGCTCTCTGGCCTGGAAGATGAACTGCATGTGGAATTTCCACAGATGATAATTTTCTCCATTGAATTTCTCCACAGCGGCGATTTCCTTCACCTCTTCCTTGTTATTCATGTTGAGTTGTCTAGTTCTACAGCATCTATAACTTTAAGATGTCTACACGATGTTGCAAGAATCTGAAACAACCTCAATCAATATTCCTTTGAAAACCAAGAAAGTACGAGAAATAAAAAAAATCTACATCATCTACACTGTTGAGACTCTTACTATGCTCAGTAAAACGAAAACTCAACACTAAATCTGTAGCTCAGTCGCACGACCAGCCTCAACGCCTGCTTAGTTTATTCCTAAAAAATAAACTACTATCCTTTCAGACTGTTTGTAGAAATCTATGTTCCTTTCAATGGATCACTTGTCAAAGTACCGTGTGTGGGCCCATAACCTGTTGAACGTAAATGAATACTCACTAGAATAGAAAGGAAGAACAATAGACCAGTTGTAAGAAACGGAGCAACGACATGCTCAAAAGATGCTCATACAAGGTTACAAGATAGAGAGTACACACAAGCATATATCTAACTACACCAGATCAGAGAGATGCCATAGCCAGTTAGGCGGGAACACACTTGGGCGGGAAACAGTTTGAATCCTATGATCTGGCATACTAATTCATCTATGTGTCCAGCGAATCATTCATCGTATACACAATGAAATTCAACAACATAATTCTGACCAAATATCACATGGAATTCTGCAGGGGAATGTTGAAACTGTTTCATCCCCTTCCATTTCCCATTCTTCCACCCACCCCAGTCTAAATCTGGTTATATCAACCAATCAGTCTCTGAAAAGAAAATCATTCTTCTCATTTTTAGAACCATTCATGCACAACTGCCTGATACTAAGGGATATGAGAATGACCACCACAACCACTGCCACGACCTACACTAAGATAAACTCACACCACATACCATAAACAAGTCAATTCTTCGACAGTTCTTCAATATAAAAGCATACATTATCTGTGAGAAGTCCTTCACTGACATGATTTATTATGACTCTGACATGACTAGGGATGTAGGTTTGTATCTCAGGATGGGGAGTTCACAATTCTGAATTAATCATGTTGCGTCCAGGTTGGGTAACTGCAGATGAACAGAGAGATGCTACATTCCAGGTTGATAGAGTTGGATAACAACAAACTTGATCTGCACTTGTGAGTACCTAGAGGTAGATCACCTGTATAAGCCATGAAAAGTTTGAGGATTCAAAATGATAAAATACTTGAACTTGTTGAGAAACTAGTTAGTAATCTGGCAACTAAAAAGACATTGTCTCTACAGGAAAAGGAATGACGTACTGCATACCTCTCTATAAAGTCCAAGGTAGCCAAGTACCTAGGTGATACCTTGCTTTTCCTAGCAATATATCTTATTACTGGTATTCTGGTGGTGCCTTGGGCCTATATGGGAGTAGTTTTCAAACCAAGAGTTACCTCTAGTCAGCATGTGCTTGTCGAAATGGAAGTCTTGCTGAGGTAGAACTATCATATCTTGTTGTGATAGCCTCATGGTTGTAGATTTGGCACCCAGTTTGATGAAACCTTTGACAAAGAGAGTGCTGTCTGTGTGACTGTGTGACTTGCACAATGATTGATGATTTTGAAAGATCACTATGTTGATGATGTGTTTTGCAAAACACCTTATAAAAGCCTGATCCATTGTCTTTCATGCACTCTCCCCGGGACGTGGACCAAGTTACCATACTGTGACATGTTTCGGGACTGTGACTTGACACAGTCCATATTCAGATAAAGGACTTGCTGCTCATCCTCCCCCGAGGCGCCAGGTTCTGCCTAGGGGACGATCTCCAGCCTAGAGGGGCCAGTTGGGGGTCTAGACCCTTGCCAAGGAGCTAGCCGGCCGACTGCGCAACTCTACCTTTCGCCATCTAGGAGTTTCTACCTTTACCACTAGAGCCACCACTCTTCTTTCTCTGAGTAAAGGCAGGGCCAATAAAAGTTGAAGGAGATAGTTAACCCTGAATCTCTCAAGCGAATCGGGTCGCTTGCTTGGGGAGATTCGCGGGAGATTCTCCGCAACATCATAAGATGCTCTCGGATGGGAATGAGGTCTAAACGAGAAATGTAGATCTACCTCTTAGGAAGCCTCTCCTCAAAAAAATAAAAAATGGCATGGGCAAATTTTGGCCCGTTAGCATTGCCCAAAACGAGCTGCGCTTCTTTGAGTTGACTGGACAGGTGGCAGGTACAAAGCACTAAACCGGCTGTAGTCCCGACTTAGGTTGAGGCTACATGCGGCGGCCCACCCTATGTCACTTCATTTTTAGGTTGGACGGGTAGCGCCACATTGCGGGCAGGATTGTTGTCATTTCTTGGCAATTTGTTATCAGTACTGGGTCATCAAAATTCGAAGATCTAGAGTTCACATATAATGAGGTTTGCCCTATTGTATCAAGGACTTGGATTACCGTCACATATCACATGTGTGCATTGCAATTCTTGTTTGCCGGTATGCCATATGCAGGGGAAGAGAGCCCGGCTCTCTTTATATACATACCCTCATAGGGCGGTGGGACACTTCTAGAAGGTTGCCTTGGGACACATGTCACCCCTAGGTGACACTTGCTTCCCCCATGGCGCGTTAACCATCCCCTATTTAATAGGTCTCACTTTCCTATCTTTTTTTTTTTACCCCCTCACATGGCAGTTATTAATTCAACTCTAGGTGTAGCATACTATAACCCCCGCTTCCTAATTCCTGGACCACCCTCCAATTTCTTGCATGCCATTTGGAGCAAGCATGCGACCTCCATATTTTTCTAAAGGGACATGGGTCAAAAATTTATTGGGTGGAAGGGAGTTGACTAGAATTGCCACTGATGAGTTGCATGCTGTGCTTGCAGTGCAGGCCCAAATGGTTCGATGCTACTCGAGCTATTGGAATTTTGGTTTTCACCAATGGATTCTCTTGAAAATTTTCTCGATGCTTATGGATATTGTAAGACAGCCCCTCGCTAGAGGGATTTGTGTAATTATGGTTTTTGGGATGACATGGTCTGGAGGTAAGCTTAAGGCTTGAAAGTGCTTTCTAGGGATCGACATGTCAACCCTCACCAAAACACATATAAAGCAACATATGCAGTAAAATGTTGGTTTGATGTGAAATTTGGCATGCACTTTGCATTTGTAATATACATTATGAGAATTTGGGGTAGCCCATTTGGAAAATTCAAAAAGCCCCTCAACATGCTTGGTCAAAGCAAATAAAGGTTTTTTTTTTTAAACTAAAAGAAAAAAAAAACTTTCCCAAAAAAACAATATAATCTCTCAAACTCAATAGTGAAAATTCCCAAAATTTGGGGAGATGGTGTAAAGGCCATGTAGGCATGTATGTGTACAGTCAATTTTTGTGGATGAATGCTGGTAGGTGGTTAGTCCCCCCCTTAGTTCCAAGGGATAGTGATTTTTGGGAGTGAAAAAAATTACCTTGTAAGAAGTTAAGGGTTAAGCAAGGTTTAAGGGAAAATGTATAACTCCTATGACAGAGGTTAAAAAACATAAAACCCCCATGAGACTAGTTGTACTCATGTCATGCTCACACTATACCAACCCCCCAGCATGGACTGTACTGTGAGAGTGTATGGCGCTACCCAACCTCAAAGTGAGGGTCAAAGATTCACAACTTGAACCTTCTCACACGGCACGCCTTCAAGTTGGCCATCATAATTATGCAATGGTCGCCTTTTTCTGAAAATAGGGAATGGAGACCAAATATGCACTAACGAAGGTCACATTTTTGTTGTTGTTGTTGTTGAAAGGAGACAAAACTCCAATCAACTTTATAAATAAAATGTGGTGAAACATAAACCACCACTGTAAGGCTCGGTACAGAAGTCGAGCAACACATTCTACACAGGGGGGAAATAGCACTACAAAAAGGGGGAGATTGCGTTTTGGGTGTTGGATACATGAGTTTGTGTAGGGTCTGTGTAAAGCAAGGGACTCTGGGCGGAAAACAATGACCCAAAAATGAAAAGCATCATACTAGCTCCCCCATGCAGGATCGTCGCACTCAGACAGAATTAGTTTTTTATCTGTTATTCTTATTATAAATATAAATAAATAAATAAATAAATGTTTTCAAGGGATATTTTTGCTTAGAAGTCGCCCGGGCCCCAACATGCAGCGGTCTGGTATCAGGTTTAGGACACTGGTCCTACTTCTATAGCAACAAGATAAGTACGTAGCTTTCATCCACAGAAACGTCCTTTCATTAATACGTGGCGCCAACCTCCGGGTCAGAGGTCGGTCAGCCCCATAACCGATGTTAGAGCTGACTCGCTGACGTGGCGTGTTTCTACTGGATTTGAGGAGGGGTGCTATATGTGGTATACTACGATCTGCTAGATTCTAACTACCTACGCGGCTCGGTAGGTCCTGGCTCCCTGCTATATCCGGTGGCGGTAGGTATGTACAGGACTGGCTCGCTGCCCTAAAAACCGTTTATGTCCGGTAGCGCTCGAGAGAAGCCCCTGCTATCGGACAGCAGGTCACCATGACACCTCGCCGCTAACGCGGCTCGGTAGGTCCTGGCTCCATGCTATATCCGGCAGCAGGGGCTCCTCTGGAATGCTACCTAGTCCGTAAACCACGGCCGAAGACCCGATTTCTTCTCCGTTGACGGATGAGAGTTTTCCATTTTATGGGGTTCTTCGGGAAACCATTCTTCGGTCGATGTCCACGGATGGATGTCTCCGTCAGACAGCTCTGCTGACAGAGACGTCGCCGTCACCGACGAGGGGAGTGAGCGCATACGTAGTAAACACAGACGACGATTGCTTCTCGAGAGCTTTGTGTATCCGTGGGTGTGTGTCTACTTATGCGTGTGATTGTTTCTCGCTTGTCCGATTGCTTGTTTGGTTAGCTGGCGGGCTACCTGTACACGTGAGTCGTCTAGAGATACGTATACGTGTGTATCTCTCTGTCTTGAAACTGTGGGAGCTGAGACCTTTGCAATGTCACGATGTGTCGTTGCATATTTTGTTTCCATATAAGTGCTCATTGTGACAGTCTGTCTCTGCACAAGAGCTGCGCCTCTTCTGTCTGCGAGATTCATCCCTGATTCTGTCCTGGTTCGTCGAGAAGACTAATCTCCTCCACTCTTCCCCACAGGCCCTCTTCCTTCCTTCTCCTTTGTGAATACTCATTCTCGTGGTTTTTTCACCCCCCTGTCGCACTTGTTGGAGTTCTCTCCCTTTGCCTCTTGGTATTTCCTATTTCTGAATTGCATTGGTTGTGGCTCGAAGTATAACATCCACAGAGACCGCTGGTGTCACCTTGGTGAGGGCTGTTACGGCGAGATTCCGTAGGACATTGTGAACTGTTATTACATCTCTCTCTGTCTTCCCCCTATTGCCCCCTCCCAGAAAAACTTAAGAACTTAAAAAACATTAACTCTAAGTTTCCAGTTCGTTTGCCTGGTCACTTCACACCAGCTCGTTGGGAATCTTGAGATACGAATGTGGTAATCATCAACAGTCTTGAATTTGTCTACTTACGGGAGGCGAAGTGATTGGGAGGAAAGAAATTCAGCATGATTTCATGAAATGCGCACCCGCGTAGACAGACTCATATCAATGAGGGAGTGATGGCCCCAAAAGTAAACCGCTTCTGAGAGCTGACAGTTGCAGGTTTGGTGGGTAACACAGCTCACCAGCAAATCCTTGCCGCAAGTCAGAGTCAGATTGCAGCCGGAACTATCAGTTTCGAGTGCAATCAAGGTTATGCGAGGGACTGTCTTAGAAGGTTCTACTGGAAATTAGATGAAGCATATGTGACTGATTGGGGTAAGGTGATCACTTGTTACATAGCACATCACAATGTCGACTAGAGTCTTCTAAAGCCAGTGCCATTTGTATAGCAAAAAAAGATAATCGTGGCGTAGACCAGTAAGACGCTGGAGGACTTTTAGATGAAGAGTCCACTGAAGATAGGATAAATGATTGTGAAGTCAAACTAGTACGTAGTACTGTATTTCTATTTCATGATCTTTGTCCCTTCAACCACTTCAGGTGTTCATGACTTCTCACTATCAGGTGTTATATCTTGTCCATCATTGAGCTGGAATCACTAACACATTTTCGGAATGGTTTGGACGAATACCAACACATCAGTGCACCAGTTCCCAAGCAAAATGCCAACAGCTGAGTGTACCATGTATAAGGCACTCCTTATGTACGTACAGCCACACAAGTATACTGACTGGGTCATCCATTTCAAATGCACCTCCTAATTGCATATTGGATTCATCTTTTGTGCTGCCATGTAAGTTTCATGATCTAGAGTACAATGAAAGCCATAGATCTCTGAAGCTGACGGATTAGAGTAGACTGGAACTGACCCTTCTATTTTGTTTTGAAGTATGTGAGGACAAGCTTGCAAAATTCTGTCCTTTAACATAAACCGGGTTTCCCCCTTGAGAGTGATATGTTTGGATCTCAAGCAGCAAGGTCCGAGTTAAAGATGAGCTAATTGACACTTAACATGGCGTTTAATTCAGTCCCATATTGCCATCTCCTTCATGCCCTTAGAAGTATTTTGAAGACAATCAGCTTTTCAGGCAGATTGCCTGTGATAGTGTCATTGTGCAACCCATACGCTAGCAATTTTAAAACATTCCTTGTCAATTGGGAACAGGTTTGGTCCTTCCACTGATCACCCTTGGTACAAAATAGTAGACAATGGGACAGGCAAATAATCATGATGTCCTAGGTTGCAAAGCTGTGCCCAACATAACAAGCTAGAAGACTATTTTGGCAAAGAGCATGTCATGGAACTCCACCCACCTTCTGTAGGAGGTTTGCTGAGAGTGCCATCGGATTGCCAGCCCTTGGGCCATTCTTTGGCTGGAAACTCTACTCACTCAAGACTCATGCGAGCATTCATTGCACATGATATAGCCAGTTGCATGGATATGCCTTTGCGATACGAATTTCCAAGTATGCAGAGATCTTCAATTTCCCAAAAAATATGCACATCAGGGTCCCCAAAGAGGTGTAGCCTTTTGCTGCAATGTGCTTGGCCAGCCTGCACTTGACCTAGATTTGATGCCCTAGGTCGCTCGAACTTCCTTCATGCTCCGACTCGACCTGTCCTCTAAAAAATTAAACTGTATTGTAACTACTGGAATGCTCGTGGTGTCAAGACAATTTAGAGGTTTGTGGATTGAAAGTGCATAATTGTTTGTGTGCACAGCTGAGAATCAATCCCCAACAGATTGTGGCTTTTGTGGCCCTTGATTTTCCGTCAGCAACTGTTATACAATTACTGCCACTGTTGTGGTAAGAGTCTGCAGCATATATATACTTCAAATCTTATTAATGCACACCATTGTCGTGTTGTCGCAGGTTCTCATTTCAGAGGCTGACTTTGAAAGTCCAAAGGTCTTTTGGAATTTTCTAGAGCATCTGGCTGGCAAAATGGGATACCCCACAGGGCCTCCCATTTGTGGAAGCTCTGATGACCCCACATGCCAGGTCCGAGTTCCTGATATGCTGCATCGAGGCCCGATCACGGTGTTTGCTTTCTGGGGCTTAGTGTTCATTGCCTGCACTAGCTTCAGTATCGTCAAGGCATGGCATGTTAAGAAATGGCCTGTGAAACCCCTCATAATGGGAGTGAAGACTGGAAATCAGGAGAACATGGGCAAGTCTGATTCACAGGGCAAGTTATCTAAAGGGGACAAAGGTGGGACACAGATGGTCATTGATGTGGAAGGACAAGGTTGTCAGCTTCTGCAGTTTACAGGCTATAAGGCAACTCCATTTGGAGAGACTTGCTTCGGGTTGTGTATCCTTATGTCCATCCAATGGTTTTGCCTTTACTTGGTGGTGCTGATAGACACATATGATAGATGCCAAGTGACTGGCATTGACAACTTGTGCTTTTATGGGACCTATTTCATTTTTGGGACTTATAAACGGAATGGCACGGTCAGTTCTTTCTCCATACCCTTTCATCCCCTTTCTTGGAGGGCTGGGCAGGTGAGAGAAAACTAGAGTTAGAAAGAGCAACTCCGAGCCTCTTTATGCTTTGATCTAACACTTCATATGAAAGCACACATTAAATCCAAAACCTCATGGCAATTTGTATGACTATCCTGTAAATTTATCTTTCCATTATTTCAGGAGGCTCACCTTCTGTTGTTGGATGTCCAGGTGTTTTTTAGTCTCTGGTGTTTCTCAGTTGTTTGGTTCACAACGTGGGTATTGAACAAACGAGTAGTGCACAACTGGTTTCGCTTGCCATGCCCTCTATCACGTGCAGAGGTGGTGCATGTGTGGGCCTGGGATCAGCAGGAGATTTTGTCTGTCAATGTGACTGCCCTCGTACACTTTGTCCGCAAAGTGAAGGTGCGCATATCTAGCTCCTCTCCCTGGTTGCTCTGTATTCAGCTCCTGATGTTACTTTGCAAACTCAACGTCAGGGGTATGGATTTGTTTGAGGTGAGGCAGACCTGAATGTACAGAAACTTGACAAGGAGATGAAGCGCCTACCTGTCCCCCACCCAACCTTTTCCAACCCCTCCCTTCCTCCAAACTCCAGTGCAAGCACAATGCTGAGGCTTTGGTTGGTCAGATAATGGTTTCTGCTTGCTGTAGCTTTAGGCTTGGACTCTTTTGACACTAAATTTTCCCTGGGTTTGCAGTTCCATGTTGAGAACTTGCACCAAAATCTGTCCCTCACAGACAAATATGTTTTCAAACAATCAAAACAGAAAGATATGAGACAACTAGTGAATCAGTGTTCTTCTCATATCTTAAGGTATAGGACCTCCATAGATTCATGCTTTATTTCTTTTTCCAGGATAAACTGACTCGCCCTGCGCAACGGGGCCACTCTGAGACCATACCAATTCGTAGAACCAAGTCCGGTGAGCTCTATTTTCTGTTTCAAGGGCAGCGTTATCTCATAGAGGGGGCTTCTGTGAATCAAGCAAACTTCCATCAGGTATGCCTTCTTTCAGTACCCTAGACAGTTTTGCTGTACGCCTTCTTTCAGTACCCTAGACAGTTTTGCTGTAGGGGTTCATTCATCTTGCAAATTTATAGCACTTCCCATAAAAAACAGCTCTCAAACTGCCTGAGGCAAATGTTCTCATTGTCATGAAGAGAAAGTCCTTCCTCTTGGTCAAACGTTTGCTCACCAAAGCAAAGAAAGAGTGAACGCAGTGTAACTTGGCAACAGTCCAGATCTGTAATGACCTGAAAGTGCTGTAACTTGTCACCAAGATCCAACACTTGTCTTGTTATGTGTTGTATTCAGGTATCACTGGGACTCTCTACAATGGTTGCTGAAGATAGACATGAGCGACTTGGCCCTAATGAGATCCCGTTCAAGCCTGAGCCCATGTTGGTATCCATTGCAGAGGAGATGTTCACCCTATTTAAAGTGTACCAGTTTATTATTTATGCAATCTGGCTATGGTTCAGCTACTTATTTGTGGGGGCCCTTCTCTTCTCTATTGTGCTACTCTCGGCTGCCATCACCATCTTCAATCGCCGCCGGTCCCAGTTTGCCATTGCCAAGGTGTGCTAACCTGTGAATCCTGCAAAATCAATTACTAGGTGATTTACCCAGTGGCTATAACTAATTTGCTGTACTGTTCTTCCCTTCAAGCCCCTCCCTCTGGCCTCTGGAGGAGGAAAGGAGGCGTTCCATATGATCGAGTAAATCAAGAGATTTAGAAATAGGGATAAAAACCTACCATCCTGCTGGTAATCACTCAACAATGGGTCTAGGGTGCCAGAATAATCTTCATATCCAACATGAAATGGAAGAAAATTCTGTCAAGTGGATTCCCTGTGAATGCCATCAAAGTTTTGTGTATCATTTGAGTAACAGGCTAATCATGGACGTCAACCTTGTATGTGTCTGTAGCTTACTGAGTATGCAAGTGACGTGGATGTGAAACGCAATGGGACATGGATGAAACTAGACTTTCGCATGCTTGTCCCCGGTGATCTGGTCAAAGTGAGAAGCAATTGGAATCTTCCCTGTGACCTTTTGATTGTCCAAGGTACTTGAATCTCAACATCACCCTCCAAAAGCGAGGGGAAGAGAGGGGCAGACTCATGTATTCATCCATAATCACCTTTGCAATTTTGCACGTTTCTAGCAAGCACATACATGTATGTGCAGAGAGTACTGACAAGCCACGCATGTCATATCGTGTCTTGGAATCCAAAACTGGTCCTAGGTAGTGGTGTTGGTCTATATCCAGAACACCATTGTGCACACTTGCATGCTTTAAAACTGTATACCTACTGAGGAATCACATCTAAATGACTGTAAGGACAAGTTGACAAAGACACGGATGAGGGACATTGGCTCACAGGTCGAGGTGAACACCCGGTGGTGGGGTCTTGCATAACCTTCCACAGATGAACTTGATTTGTTGATCCATAATACAAGCTCTGCCAGCAAAAATCATCAATGCTCACAACGTTAGCAGTTATCAATCACTGGCCCCAGATTCAGTTTGGCATGAAGTATCAAGGCTTTCTGCGGACGTCATAAAGTTCCATTTCATTTCATTTCATTTTTTATGTTGGTACAATGTTGCATATTAAGGTATTTGCTGTTTTATCCAGGGGTCTGTGTCTGCAATGAGAGTAACCTTACAGGGGAGGCAATGCCTGTGCAAAAGTACCAGGCTCCCAGCAACTCAAGTTTTTATGAGCCTGAAGGTCCTGGGGGTGCCCGACACACACTCTGCTCTGGCACAGAGGTGCTGCAGGCAGGGAGTGGAGGCATTGAACAAGTGTTCGCAATTGTCACTTCCACAGGTTACCAGTAATTCCCTCTTGGTTGACCCTGACCTAGCTAAGTGGTCACCTTACAATATGCAAATTGCTATAGTGAGTAATTCAGTTCTGCTTTCATATAAGGAAGGAATGGATTACTGTGACACAGTCCCTTTTGACCCAATGTTGATTGGAAAACACAGCAGTGTGGGGCAATCCTAACTGTTGCTTGGTGGAGAACTCAGCAATGCTCACCTCGGCTTGAGATATAGGTGTCATACTTTAGCATGGCTATGTTCTTTTTCCTCTAGACTGATTGCAATAAGTCGAACTTCGCTTTAGAAAAGACTTTGATGCAAAGGGTATCCTCAACTTCAGCTGTTGCCGAGTGCATGTGAACCTGGTTTAGGTTTATGTGAACTGAAGTGAATTCAAGAGAAGTGGACTTAGCCAGTAGACAAGGACAAGGGCATGGAAGCCAATTCTTCAGCAGACTATTTCAAATGCCTCTAAGCCTTTTGATTTGTAGTGCTAAACTCTATGTTTGGGTCGATGTGTTATTAGGAATGAGTACGTCGAAAGGCAAGTTGTTGTCCACCATACTCTATCCTGAGCGAATGGTTTTCAAGTATGACGAGGAACTTCCAATAGTGGTGATGCTTCTTTTGGCATATGCAGCTGTTTGCTGCGCACTCTCTCTAACATTCCAGGTCAGTGTACCTTGTTATGGACTTAACAAGTCTCAGTTGGTTCTGAATGAATATTTTGCCATCACCCTGCATTATTTCAAATGAAGCATCTTAGAAGAGTAGGATGCTCTGCTTGGTCTCAGCATTCACATAGCCTGTCACTCGATAATAAAATTACCCAAATTGTGTGTCCACATCTGGGGTCGTGGTGGGGTTCCTTGTAATCGTCCTTTCTCATTCTTTCAAAAACTCTTGGACAGTATCGTACGGGGCAAATAAGCATCTGGGTTACCAAGTGGACCTACTGCATAGCCATTATGAGTCAAATTCTTTCTCCTCTGCTTCCTGTCGCACTTGAGATTGGACAGATCTATGCTGCTGGACGCCTCAAGGTACATCCCACTTGTATCCCTTCAATACATCCTTTCTGATTTCATAGAGAAGATGGTTTAACGTTGATAATTGTATTGTCATCCTTAGCTTTAGGGTACACTGCTCCTTATACGTAGGATGTTTTCAAGTGATGAAGTTTGTTGCACTGCTGTTTAGAGATTCTTTCTTTCTTTTTGGCTCTGGTTTTGTTGTCTTTTACCATTTTGTCCCATAAGCTCTTTGAGCTTACTGTGGACATCAGAAACTACCATTTCATTTCATTTCCCGTGGATGGAATTTTATGTCCTTCTTCCTCCCTTTCTTGTTGTTCTACTTTGTCCCATGGGCACCCGTGGATTTATAAAATTTCTCTCTGGCTTTCTTTCTTAGACAATCACTAGAGTAGTAGTTGCATTTGGGCTGCTTCTGGCTTCGCTCTGTCTTTTATTCTTTCTTGTTTCTTGCTCTCCTTTTCTGCGGACGTTATAAAGGTCCATTTCATTCATTTCTTCTTCCCTTTCCTCTTCATGGACCGAGACTTCACTGATGCTAGTGTCCGTATGTTTTCCTTTGAGCTTCCCATGGACCTTGTAAAGTTCCTTTCCCTTCCTTTACTCTGTCTTTCTATCCTTCCCCCTCTTCCCCTTTTTCAGCTCTACCAGGTTGCAAGGGTTTATGGCCTCAAGACTACGGCTTACAAAGACAGAGTTTCTCTTATTCTTGGCTTTTGGTTTTCTTTCCTCTCTCATGTTTTCTTCCATTTTGTCCCATAAGCTCTATGAGCTTTCCGCGGACATTATAAAGCACCATTTCATGTCATTGCATTTCTTATTTTGGGAGGAAAAAGGGCAGAACTCCCAACCCATCCTTTCTGATCACCTTCTCTCAATTTGTCTTCCTCTCTCTGTCCAACATCCAACCTGTAATTGAATCTGTCGTCTGAGCAATAAGTAAATGTTGCCTTTCTAAACTTTTATATCCGGTGCAGAAGCGAGGAATTTTTTGTGTGAATCCAAAGCGAATTGCAATTGCTGGAAAGATCCGGGTGTTTTGCTTCGACAAGACTGGGACCCTAACAAACAATGGCCTGGATTTCATAGGCATTCAAAGTGTTCTCCATGATGGTGATAAGCATCCGTCATTTGGCCCTGTTTTGTCACCCCAAAATATGGAAGCAATTGATAACATCACTATCAAGGGACTGGCTACCTGTCACGCAGTCACCAAGTTTGGGGAGCAGTTTGTGGGGAATGAAGTCGAGGTAGGTTGTATTTGTCCATTCCCATGGTGCGAGATGTTTATTCTGCTTGCTTGAGAAGTCTTGTATCTGCATCTTGTAAGTGCTTCTCCCCACCTCTATCTCTATGATGTCACCCCTCTCTCCCCTTCTCAAACCCTAAAGAGTAGAAGGTCTAATAACACATTTTCAATGTAGGTGAAAATGTTTTCTGCAGTTCGCTGGGACTTGTTGGAAGGAGGCACCACTGCACAGGAATATCCTATTATTTCCAGCAGAGAGGGAAAAAAGTACACAATTGTGAGACGGAATGAGTTTGAGCATGCCCGTGCCACCATGAGTGTGGTCATCCAAGATGGTGCTGGAGAGCTTCATGTCTATTGCAAAGTGAGTGCCAATGCCCCTTTCTTTAAGATGAGTACCATTTCATTTTAAGATGAGTGCAAGTCTGCCTTCAAGAAGAGGACTCTGGCTGAAGCCGGTGTAACTAACAGCCACTTTGCCTTGCAGCTACTGCCCCCTTCCAGGGGTGGGCTCTATGTCTGCTTTCAAACCTTAAAGAAAGCAAGAAAGACAGACAGACCGACAGACTGACTGAATGAGTTCCAGCCTTCAAAACCAAGGCCTCTCAAGGAAGAGCAGTCTCTGACAAACATACTAAAACTTTATGTCACATCTTCCCCATCTATATTTGATAGGAGAAAGAAAGAAGTGGTGTATGTTCTGTACTCTTCAACCTGGACAAATCCTAGTTTTGTGATATAGGAGACATTTCAAAGGCCTTAGAGAAGGATATCTATTATGGGACCAAGAGAAACTACCCATGGGAAGGAAAAGTTAAATAGAAATGAAATGAAATGAAATGAAATTTTATAACGTATAAAGTTAAAGAGAGCAACGAAATGAAATGAAATGGTGCTTTATAACGTCCGCGGAAAGCTCATAGATCTTATGGGACAAAATGGAAGAAAACATGAGAGAGGAAACAAAACCAGAGCCAAGAATAAAAACTATTGCTCGAGTGATTGTCTAAGGGTACCTGCACGAGAAAGAGAGGTGTTCAATTCTAACTTATCCAACCCTACGTAGGTAATTCAATCTCCTGCAGAGCAGAGAATAGTCAAAGCATGTCATGCCACAGTAGGCGTGAAAACCAAATTCCGAGGACAAGTGAGAGGATAAGTCCCCTTGAACTGGCTTGAAACGGTTTTTGGGATATTGAGTGCTTATGGTTCATGCATCTATGCAGGGGTCTTTTGAAAGGGTTCAGGAATTAAGCACTGCAGGTAGAATTCCCACGGAGTACCTGCAGACTGCTAAGGATCATGCTCTTGACGGCTGCTACGTGTTGGGCTTAAGTTACAAGTCTCTTCCTCCCCCTATTATCTCTTTTGTTGTCCATCTATTTGCTCTCACGTTTCTATGGTCTCTGTACTCCACGTGTGAACACCTTTTAGCCTGGTTTTTGAAGGACTTGTGATTGCAAGCTATGTCCAATTGGCAAACAGTAACATGAGTGGTCATTGTGAGTACCAGGAGCCTAGGCACTATGATGCCCTTGGACAAAGTGAAGTCGTTGTCCCGTGATGAGCTTGAATCCAACCTTACCTTTGTTGCCCTTCTTCTGTTTCGCAATGAACTCAAACAAGACACTCGGGGTGCGATTGAGGCTCTCCGCAAGGGTGAGGTAAGTGCCCAGGCTTTCTAGTAGCAGACCTTTAAGCTATGTCATCAGTCAATGCGGACTTGCTGATGTGTTGTGTAAGAAGTGTGTCCTCTTTCTTGTCACATGACATTGTGGCACTTGTCAGAACTTGCACTGCTGGAAGTACTGGGGCATGATTGAGGTAGCTTATTTATGGCAGTTAAATTGAGGACGTTGTCATCTATGATGACTTTGTCCTACTTTGAATGTACGTTTATGAGAATTTTGCAACAATGGCTTAGAACCTGCTTATAACCTCAACTATAATAGTATGCACGTTAACCAGCATTGTGCTTGGCGTAACAGTTACTTTCCACTTTGAAATTATGTAGTGTGTCTAAATTTTGGGAGTACTTACCAGGTGCGATCATTGATGGTGACTGGTGATAATGCGCAATGTGGGTTTTACATTGCCAAGGAGTGTGCCATGGTCACTCAACATGTCCAAGTCCTGTTAGCTGACCTTGATGCGGCAGGCAGGTAATGAAGACTCATATCTTAGCCCCTTCCAATGCAGTGGTGGGAGGCAATGATTGCTTCTGCTAAGTAATTGCAAAAAGTGCACCACAACCAGGAGGAATACTATTATTGTTATATCACATACTGGCAGCCAGGCCAGCCCAGGATGATATCTTCCTAAAGTAGTCTTGGTTTGTTCCCTGTCCCATGGGACCCCATGACCCTCTGTGGACATGAAAAAGTTCATTTTTCTTTTTTCTTTCGTCCTGGCTTTCTATCTTGTTTCAAGCCAGTTCAAGGGGACTTATCCTCTCACTTGTCACGGGAATTTGGCTTTCATGCCTACTGTGGCATGATATGCTTTGACTGTTCTCTGCTCTGCAGGAGATTGAATTACCTACGTAGGGTTGGATAAGTAAGAATTGAACCCCTCTCTTTCTCGTGCAGGTACCCTTAAACAATCACTCGAGCAATAGTTTTTATTCTTGGCTCTGGTTTTGTTTCCTCAATCATGTTTTCTTCCATTTTGTCCTGTAAGCTCTATGAGCTTTCCGCGGACGTTATAAAGCACCATTTCATTTCATTTCATTTCTTCTCATTAGCTGTGTTCAATGCCCCTTTTGTTGACCAGCGTAACATGGCAGCCCATGGTCACCACCAGTGATGGAACTAGCCATGCATCGAGCACAGATGAGATGTTGAGGGTTCATGGCAAAGGCCTGGAGGGGGGCCTCACTGAGCTGGCTGTCACAGGGAAGGCCTTCAACGTGCTATGCAAGACAGGCAGAATGGACAGTCTTCTGTTCTTCACTCGCATTTTTGCACGCTTCACCCCTGCAGATAAGGTAAGATGCTGTTTATGGCATGGTGGGAATAGAGTTTAAGGGACATAGAAGACTTCAAATTTGATCAATTTCCCCAAGACATGAGGTTGGTTTGTTTTCCATCGTTACTCCACGCCCCAACCCAACGGTGTGGATAATGGGTGTTTATTTCTCAGGATGAGAGTAGCCGGGGTCCTGGCCAGGACTGGGCCGTGAAACCACGACTGGGCTCTGGAAAAAGAAGGGCCCCCAATAACCAGTCACCACAACCAGAAAACTAGAATTCTAGTTCAAGAGATTCTCTAAGTGAAGAGCCTTATGTATATGCTGCAAGGCATCTGGATCCTCATAATGGAACACCTCTGTCAGGTGTTGACTGTAGCGGCCCAGGATTTAACAGTAGAGAGGAGAGTGAAAGAAGAGATGTTCTTCAGTCTCAATCTTCAACCTAAAGCTTATTCTATCTGCCAGTCTCTATCCTCAGGTTCTATGAGCCACCCTCAATCCTCCCAATGCCTGGAGAAGAGATGGAGAGAGCAAATAAGTGATTGGGCTGTAAGATACTTTCCTCAGGATGACACGAAAGGTGTGTCATTAGAATTATAACCTAGTTGTGAGGTGTGTCACCGATCTCCTGGTCTGCTTGACATGGTCCTTCAGCTCTTGCCTAATGAGTCTTGATGTTGGGCTTTTAAAAGAAAGCAAGAAATGAAATGAAATGAAATGGGACTTTATAACATCTGTGGAAATCTCAAAGAGCTTATAGAAAAACAGAAAAAGAGAGACAACAGCAGGTCGTCCTTTGTTGAAACCCATAACATGCAGTAACATGGAATTGTGGGCTCAGGTGAAGGTAGTGGACATGCACAGGGACCGTGGCCTTGTGGTGGGCATGTTGTGGGATGGTGGCAACGATTGTGGTGCTCTTCGCTCAGCCCATGCTGGTATTGCCCTCAGCGAGGCAGAGGCCTCTGTTGTGTCTCCTTTCACCTCCAAGGACAAAACGGTTTGTTCTAAGACTTTCCCCCCTTCTCATGATTTTTGTTCACCTCAACTCTTTGTTTGTCACTAAATTTGTCATTGGCCTTCTCGATATTCAATAAGGGGGTGTATGGCCTCAAGGCTGCAGCAGACAACGTCTGATGAGTACATTCTATATTCAAGAGGTGTCACCATTCCAGATTTAGCATAGATATCTGAGGGTAGAGGTTTATAGTTTTTGCACTGCCACAGGTGCCAAGTAAGCCTTTGATTAGCAGTACTCATGGCTCAACGAGTGGACACCTTAACTTGAATTCCAAGCTCTCAACGTTGAAAAGCTTGCACTAGCCAAATTTAGAAACAGAAATTTTAAGGATGGTGGCATATAATTGAAGGCGATTGTTGAACAGATCGCATCTGTTGTTGAATTATTGAGGGAAGGCCGCGGGGCTCTACATACATCATTTGCGTGTTATAAGTTCCTCATCATCTATGGCTTGAGCTTTTCAATTTTCAAACTCTCTGCAAATTGGTATGCTCCTTCCCCAGTTCACAGAGTAGCAAAGCATTGTGGTCAATTGACTTTGGCTTTTCCTCACATCAGAGCAAGAGTTATCTTCATAATCATCCAGGCAATGTCGTACATCAGTTAGATCTGAATGCAACCCATACTAAGGTGGGGCTTGGATCACAGTCTGAAGCATGCCCTAACTGTGACTGAGAGCAGGTATGGAGTCATTCCATGCCAAATGGACTACCTCTTCATTGATGGTGTTGCTGTGCTGAGCTTGGGCTACTCCATGACCCTCAGTAATCCTGCAAAGAAACTCAGCAAGGTTTGAAGCCACACTTACTCTATATGAAGTATGAACTCTGTATATCTTTCCCTCTCAGAAGTGCCTTGCCTCCTACACTCCGCCTTCGGGTCACGTAAGTGTAGTTCTTGGTCCTGTTCTGTCGCCTTGCCATCATAGTTCTATGGTCTGTTCTATGTCCCTTGCGTCCTTTGGATCTCCCATAAAGAATATTTTCTCTCTTTCTCTCACTGAGGTCTTCCACTATGAGGATCAGAAATCCTTCGCATACCTGCACGAGGCCGTCACCCTCAGACAATCCTTCGAGCAATAGTTTTATTTTTGGCTCTGGTTTTGTTTCCTCTCTCATGTCTTTACCCATCTTTGTCCCATAAGCTCTATGAGCTTTCCGCGGACGTTATAAAGTACCATTTCATTTCATTGGTTTCTCTGCTCTGAAATCTGTTTGGGAAGTCAGGTTTCGAATTTGCTCGTGCTCTGTCTCCCTCTAAAGTTCATCTCTTTCTTGTTTCTTGCTTTCTCTTGTCCCTGTACCTCTTTGAGCTTTGTCGGAGGTTATAAAGTACCATTTCATTTCAGCTCTTATAGCACTTCATGTCAGGCGAACCTGGAAACCAGCGAATACAACAAAACTACAGTTCTATGAAACGACATTATTGGTCCTCCATGACCTAGAATCTTGCGGCCCAATTACCTGTCTGCAGCTCTATCCCCCTCTCTTTTGAGGCCACTTGGGATGTTAGGTTGAGACTAGTAGGTGGACAACCTGCAGCAACAGTATTGCCTGTGCCCCGCTTGCGCCCAAAAAAAATGAATAACATTTCTTCTTTCACTGTCCTTTCTACTATGAGATCTGTGGAGCTCCTATTGCCTATTCCGAGATAGCCAATCTCTGACAGTGGTCTTCCATCAGAGAAGGTTAGCAACATCTCTGCATGAGGCGTTGTCTCTTAGACAATCCCTTGAGCAATGGTCGTTTTTGGGTGGTCGTGGAGGGCCCCTCTCTCTTTCTTGTTTCATGGTTTCTCTTGTCATAAATTCTTTGAGCTTTCTGCAGACGTTATAAAGTATCATTTCTTTCTTTTTTCCTTTCTTTCCTTCTTCTTCTCCTTGCATGTCATTAAATGCTCTTTTCATGTACAATGAACATGGGTTGGAGGGGCACTGGCTCATCCCGAAACTCCGTACCTACCAAGAAATTTGTATCTCATGTCTACTTGTCGGCCACGTTCTGCACATCTATCACCAGGGCTTTGGTAAATTTCTGAGTCGGTTGACACAGCTTCCAGATCAAGACGCGTAGATGGGTCGTCATACCTGATGAGGATAGGATTTGTCCATTGCACCACATGCAGGAAGTGGAGATAGAACATCATCTCTATTCCTTCTTCACTGCGTGTACTAAAAGGTTTGAGAGAGGTGCGACTGTTGGAGGTTACTCATCATGGGAAGTAGTAGAAATGCTTAGCTGGCTATCTCCATGAGACTGAAATCTAAGGTTCTCCTTGTTGGTTTTTCTGTTTTTTCACACACTCGTGTCATAGCTTTGCTGGCATCAACAATCATCAAAATTGGGCACAATAAACTGCTCAGACTGATGAGATGGTTGATCATGGCAGGTGCGACCAACCTCCAGTCTGCTAGGACCACAGAATGTGGCCTCGGTACTTGGGGTTTGGATCATCAACCTTGTATTTGTGTTGGCTGCTCTCTCCTTCATGACTGCCCAATCCGACTATGTCAAGTGGCCTGCCAAGTATGTTCCTTCCGGGCCCAGCCTCTTTTTCTTATCAGTATGCCAACTCTTGTGGTAACTTCAGAGTCTGATGTGCCTCTGTTAATCCCTTTGATGGATGCAGTAGACTCAGCTGCACTGACAGATCTCTAGCCTCATCTACATGGTCCGTCACATATCTTTACTATTCACTTCTCATTGTGTAGCTATGGTGATCAGGGCAATTACATGGCTTTCCTTTCTTTTGACTGTCAATGCTGACTCAATGTAGAGCAGTGGATTTGCTGTATCTTATTTTCTCCTGTTTTTGGAATGCCTGTGAAGCTGATCATATGAGGCCTCATGACGTCATGTGGTAGGGAAGGTACAAAACTCCATATCTCTGTCTGGAAATTTCTTTCTCTGCTGGTGTCTCCTCCTATTAACACGCTTCTGCTCCCTGGTATGGCAGACTCTCTCATGGTTCTTCATGGTGGGTGCTTGGTGACAACTGGGAGTCGACAGTCATATTTTTCACCATTTACTTTCAGTTCATCTCCTCTGCTTTTATCTTCACCTTCGGAGCCTCATTTCGCCGACCTGTCATTTTCAACTACTATCTGCTCGTAAGTGCATCTACTAAGTTCGTTCACTTTATTTTCAACACGTCATTAGTTTCTTTTGGTACACTCTATGCTACAGGGAAAAAGGTCTAGAAATGTTGGTGACGTTGATTTTATATATACCTTCCTTAAGAAAGAAACTCTTTCCACCTTTTAGACCCGTAGGGCTTTCTATCTTTTCCCGTTATCCGCACTATTCTCTAATCTCGTACCTGAGGCTCTTGAAGGAGACTGTTCCACTTTGCTGATAACACTCCCTGATGTTTCTGTGCTCAGGGTGCATGGGTTGGCATACTTACTCTGATGTCAGTAGTGCTACTACTGCCCCACAGTAGCTTCACACATCTCTGGCATGTCGCCAGTGAGCCATTCAATAGCCTCAATTCCAAATCGCCTGTATGGGTGGCTTACCAGGTGAGATTTTACTGTTATTTTCCTCCAGAGAGCTTTGCCTCTCTCATGTCTGTGTTTCTGTACTTTGATTGACTTCATTCAATGTGTGTTGAGATGGGACAAGGGAGGATATCTCCATGGGGCACCACTCTTGTTAATCAAGAAAATAGAGCATCCGAGGCTCATGATAAAATTGAAAGATACAGAGGAGATTAGTATGCACCTTGCTTTTTCTTTTCTTTTATTGTTTTTCTGGTTTGTACCATGGTCCTGCGGTCATTACAAATTTTATTTTATTTTTCTAGATCTCCATTTCTTCCACTGGATGTAATACTCTTTGTTTCTTCTCTCCATTTCTTCTCTCCAGTGGTGGTCTGAGTGGTGTGTAATTCTGGCATCACCTAACTGATGTCCCTCGTTTTGATCACTAGGCTCAAGGAGGGGCACCAAGCCCCGGGATGCCATTTAGCTTCCGGCTGCATCTTTGGATTCTCATTCTTGCTAATCTAGCTGCCATTGCTTTGTGGCAAAAGGTCAGTGTGTACCGCCTCTTTCTTCACACTCACATGGTTTGTGTCTAGTAGACTGGTTCGCTTTCATCAGTCTGATGTTTTGTCACTATGTTTATGGATGTGCTTGTTCTTAAAATTGCAATTTGTGGAACAATTCGTGACCCATTAAGGGATTTCCCTAGGGCTTGGCACAGGCTGTGGTAAACTCACAACAGATCAGGTCTCACAGAATGTCTAGGCAGTCAAGTTGAATATCCAAAAATATGAACCTAATCTGCTCATCCCAGATTGGTCCATCCTGATATGATCGCTTCGTTCCGGCTTTTGAATTACATGGCTAATTCTTCTCCAACACATTTCTCAACAAATTGGAAAATTATAATGGTATCATTGGCCAGATAGATCGAGCCCATAGAATGTTACATCACCTTATGAGAAAGCCTGATTTATTTGTGGGGGAGGAATTCCAGGTGGTGGTAGACGGCCCTGTTGCGAAGTTCCTGGCCCGACGGTATCCGTCAACATATGCAAAACTGAACTTGTAGCTCATTTGGTGCACAGGGGCGAGGCGGCCAGATGAGAAAGCTATGCCGCATATCAAAGGAGTTGTAACATAGGGATATTGATAAAGTTATTCACAGTGTCTGTCCATGCCTCATGGGAAATTCTCTTTTCTGGAATAAGCTACTCTTGAGAAAACGAATTTAGTGGCCAACAAAAAGTTGGCTAGCCCTGCCTTCAAAATCCCCTTCCATTCAGGGGATTCAGCACTGAAAGCCAAATGTTGGACAAATAGTAAGAAGAAAGCAGAAATATCTAGGAAGGCATAGTCCATTGGTCTTTGGACTACACAGGCCTAGTTTTTGGTCAATAATCTACTCCATTGCTAAATGCTGTTAGGGGTGCCTCTTGTCTCTGTCTTGTAGCAAATGCCCCTCATCAAGGGGATTTAAGGTCTCCATGTACACAACATCAGAAGTCTTGCAGTAACCTTTCTTGCATGTGCCAGAGACGGAAGGATACGCATCTCTAGAGGGGGAGGCCCTCTCGTCCCACAATCTGGCAGACAGAGAATGTCGTGTTCTTGTGTTCTTTCTTGAAGAGTGCAGGGGATCGTTTCTATGGATCATTTCCCTTCCCTTCCCTTTCATAAAGGCAGGGTGATTTGTTTTCTCCCGAAAGGGTCTACCTTTGCTTCTTTTTGGGAGCTATTAGTAGTGTCGTTTGCAATTGTTAAGTTTTGATACAGGGTGATATGTCTGTACCATCAGCCTGACATGTCTCTGCAATGAATCACAAATGAACTCATGTCATGTAGCTCAAGGACGTACTCTCTCCCCTATGCTCTTCAATGTTTTCATCAATAAACTCCTCGAGGATGTGGAAAGTGAGGGATTTGGGTTAAGGGTGGGTGATACCACCATACCAGCCTTATGCTTGCGGATGACTTCGCAGGCATAAGGGAGACTCCAACCAATCTCCAGGAGTTGATTGATTGCGCGAAGAGATACTTTGATCTTTGGGGGCTAGAGGCTAATGTCAGCAAATGTGCAATGGTAGCATTCAACGACAGAGGAGAGGGAGGAAGTGATCTTAAGTGGCAGTGGGGTAGCCAAGAGATCCCGGCCTCCCTTCCTACACTTACCTGGGCGTTGAATTTTCCTCCAATTGTAATTGGGATGCATATATCCGAAAAGTTGTTCAAACTGGCAAGGGCAAAGCTCTGGGGTTCACTAAATTTTTCCACTGCAGAGGGGTCAACTCTGAGGTTAAGAAAACCATGCTTTGTCGTGTTATTAGACCTGCCTTGGAGTACGGATCTGCAATATGGGTTGATAACTCCAACCAGGCTAAGTCTCTAGAATCCATTCAAGTGGGGGTGCTTAAGGAGTGTATGTCAGCATGCTCCAAAACAGCCAATGTGGCTGTTTGGGGGGAGTTTGGCATTCAGTCCTTAAGCTCCCGACGAGATGAATTCAAGGTCAGATGGTGGGGTTAGCTGCACCATATGTAAATCAGATATCCTAAGTTAATCGACTCTATATCTTGGAAACAGGACTGCCCTGTCAAACAGGCTAAGTCCTGGCAGAAGAGAGTAGAAAAGATTCTCAAGGACCTGGACCTGGATCCGCAAGTCTTGACCTTGTTGGATAAATCTGACTTAGAGGCTGTAATGTCCAAAGCCATGTATGTTGCCATGAGATTGTCTGATGAAAATGAAGTTAGGCAGAAAACTTCCCTGAACTTGTTTCCAGTGAGTGACATGGCGGAGGACATCTTGGATGACCTCAAGGGTCTACCCACTCTCGGCACTAGACTGAAATTTAAACTCAGGGTAGGAAGCCTACCTTTGAACAGCAAACAGAAGCAGAGAGGAAAGGGAGAGTGCAATTGCCCGTTGTGTGGGCAATCTGAAGACAGTATTCATTTTCTGATGCACTGTCCGGGTTTCTCTCACCAAAGAGACGCTCTCTTCAAATCTATCAAGGGAATTGTGCATGTACCCCTGTTTACCAACTTTGAAAGTCTCGAGGCAGAGCCAAAAGCCCAGGCCCTCCTGAGGCCTAGTTTTCGGGCAAATCACACACAACAGATTGATGCTTGTGTGAAGGGATTTCTAGAGGATATATGGAAAACCCGGAATAATTCTATATATGAATGTAAGTCTTACTACCAACGTCAGCCCCTGACACAGCTAGGTTTTGTCCTTTTTGTTCCCGCTCAAACTGGGCGCGGGGTCAATGGCCACAAGGCTACGGCAAACAACGTCTTATGATAGAATCCACCATTTTAGGGATAAGTTTTGCTCCTATTCAAACATACATGTAAAATTCAATGATCACTACGGTATCAGTGGTAAAATGACTTGTACAACTGTGCTTGTGATATAACATAGCTATATCATATGTCATCCTATCAATCAGTGATATATCATAGCTTTTGATATATTATAGCTATGTCATAGCTATGGTTATATACTGAGACATTAACCAACAGGAGTGGGGTCAAGGGATGCAGGGTATGTCATTTGCACATAAAATAAAATCTTCTCACCTATGTCCACCTACTGACATTGGTAGCCAAAAATGTCTTATTCAAAAGATACATGAGGGAGGCATTGGTGCTGGACTCCTAAGCATTTTGGATGACAGACGTGTTTGAATATCAGAGAGAGGAGAGGTCGCATGCATCCACGCAAGAGATCGGATCACATGACGCTCTGAAGTTGCCACTTGTGTTGGGACATATATAGTGACCCTAACATTCTTGCGGAACCAGGTTGGGAAGTTTGGAGGTTGGGGTAGCTTTGTGAGGGCCAATCTCTACCACCTTCGCACTAGAGTTCAGGTAATAAAGACCAGTTGTGCCCCCCCCGCCCGACGACCCCGCCTTCCAAGGGACCACCCTAATCCGGCAATGTGAATTCTGACTTGTCGAGCAAACCCAATACTCGACACGCCACATTACCTCAGCTTCGGCAGAAGGCACTCGACCTTCGGTTGTTCTACCTCTCCATCTTCATTAGTTGCCTTAAATTCCACGTGGCATCTTTCGCCCTGTTTTGGATTCACCGATTGAACTTCGGCTTGTCCTTGTCCGCCGTTCACTTAATCCCCGCCAAAACGTTCATCATTTTCCTCTCCATATTGTGCTGGAAAATCTGAAACCCTCCCATCCATGCCTGACATAAGCACTCTCTAGCCTCATCATGTCTTTACCCTTGAAATAATCCACCACCACTTCTTTCACCCTATCCAATGTGTCCGGTCCCGGGTAGTATGGTTTGTTGACCTGGCTGTAATGCATGACATAAATAAGTGAGTTTCTCTCCTTTCACGTGGTTTATCATTCACAAGTGCATAATATCAGTATGGAAATCAAACTCATTTCAATACTTTTTTTTCTTCAGATCCACAGAGACCTGGCACGTCACTACTAACCTGGTCCACATCTTTTTTTGGATGCAACGAATCGGGACTATGAAACTAAACGAGTTCAAGTTGGTTCTTCCACCGAAGATTATGAAGAAGTGCGAGAGTGTGAAAGCCTCTGGCACTTGGTATTCACTTACCATGAGGCTTTCCTTGAATAGATGTACATGGTGAGACTCTAATTATTTTGTGTTTCTCATACTATTGTGCCATGATTGGTAGTCAACCAATGTCAGTACAATTGATAACCAATGTCTTTTAGTGTGCAGCAAGAAATCGCTGAGGTCGGAGATATGATGAAGGCTGAATATTACGCCACTATACCGGAGGAGGAGATGACAGCAAAGGGCGTGGAGTTTGCTATAATAAGGGAATGAGATGCTCAGCGGAAGAATTTTTTTTAGGGTTCATAAAGCAGGTGCGTATTGCAGATCTGATTTTGGGGAATGACTTCTTTGGTCATATCAAAGCGCACTGTGACAAACACGCCAAGGTAGAAATGACCCAAAAGAAACTACACGGGCTTGATTTCCATGGTGGACCCGTAGACGAGTTGGAAATTTAAAACTCCGATCCTGTTAAAGACCTGAATATGTTTCCTCGCAGTCCGAAAGAGCCTGGTTCCAAAGCTCAAGAGTTCAGTGACCATGTTTTTGATACGTGGCTGCACAAAGCCACATTTTGGAGCCTAGGTAAAATTTCTTTGCAACTGTTATGGCCAACAAACGTTACTGCGACTGCCAAGGGTGATGGTCACATTGTATTTGTGTTTTTTAATAGGTTCGATCGCCATAATTGACGGTCGTGTCCAATTTCGAAAAACCTTAACTATTTAAGAAAAACCTTAATTATTTTATTTTTTGAAAAATGTGTGCGATCGCGAAGGCTAGTGTTTGCAAATAAATTTTTATTTATAGGTGTGACCGCGGGCTGGCGGTCACATATAATTTGTATTTTTTAAATAAGTGCGACCGACAGTTGTTGGTCGAATCTATTTTAAAAAAACAAAAAAACAAAAAAAAAATTATTTTTTTTCTTTTTCAAAAATTGATGCGACCGCCAATCTTGGCGGTCACATGTAATTTTTATCTTTCTAATATGTGCGACTGCCTGAATTTGCGATCGCACTAATTTTTTTAAAAATAAATTACAAACGACCGTTGAATTTTGGTAGTCGTACTTATTTGTCAGAAAACATTTATATGCGATCGCCAAATTTCGGCGGTTGTACGTATTTTTTCAAAATAAATGATCGTCGAATTTTAGAGGTCGCACATATTTTTTTTTAAATTAGGAGCAAGTGCTCAGGTGATACTTACCAGCCCCTTCACTTCAGCTTTCTGCTATCATTCTTGTGATCTTGTAATGACTTACTCATTTAAAGGGAGGGGGGCCTGCAACATTCGGCCGGGGACTTAGAGCTTTGAATATAATTGCTTTTTGTATGCTAACACTGGCGTCTTCTAGTGCATCTGAGAACTTTTAATTTGCTTTAGCTGACCTCTCCCTTTGTTTGGACCATCATTTCCGCAAGTGTAGTGAGATTCCCTCGGTTTACATAGGACATTCGGATTTGTCCACTCTTCATGCCATGGTGGCTATGATGCATTTTGGACTTATTTGACTAGTGCCAGAATGCGTGATTTAAGTGGGCTATGGTGCCTGCCTCCTTCGTTTTCTATCTTACGATAGTAGTAGTGTCAATTTGCTATCTGAAATTGGGCTATGGTACGTAAGACTCTGTTGTTTCATTTGAATCAGTGGTGCCAATTTGCTCTGTGAAATTGGGCAATGGTGCCCGAAGTGCTACCTTGAATTTTTCATGATAGCGAGTTTGCCACAATACATAAGCTAATTTCGCCCACTATTTCTGCCTCCATTTCCACATATGTTGCCTGGGTAATATTGCGAGACGTTTGTTTTGTTTTGTCACGTTAAGATGTCCCAGACCGCGGGGCCAGCCTTGGTGCTTGGTACCATTGGAAAGCCCTCGGTGAGGAGAGGTGCACGGGCTTGGTCTCATGATTTTTGGACCTGCGGTGTGGGAGATCGAATTTCAAGTACTTTTGGTCGCTGGAAATTCACAAAAAATAAGAAAGTGGGCTTTCCTGGCATAGAGAGAGAGTATGACCTTCCTAAGGAAATGTAACTTATGGTGTCTCTTCACCCCAAAGGGCTACTGCCTTCCAGCTGAAAGGTGGACACCTTCATGACACACCAGACCGTGTTTGAACCCACAACCACATCCAACGTGGTATGTGCCCATTACCACTGGGCTAATGCTGGCATCTATTACTGGAAGTTGGGACCTTTCCATCAGGTTGGCAAGCAGATGATGTAAGCTTTGGTACTAAGTTGTCTGCAGAAAGTATGCTGCCCTCGGTCTGCTCCTACGAGGGTTTGATGTGTGTATGAAATCCCTGATCAGTCTTAGAACTGGGAGCCGTATGGAAATGGCGAAGCTGCAATTCCTGTTTAGGGTTCATATGACTGCAGGCTATGAAGATGTTATGTCAATGCCCCTAACAGCTGAGCACCACTTACCTCCTTAGAAGTCTCGTATATTACCCCCATCTTCCAATTAATCGATCAACTGCCCTTCAGCCTGAGAGTCAGTCATCCATTGGCTGGCTTGGAACCGTCTTTATCGCCAATACTTCTCAATTTCCATTACCGTCACAGGATGCAAACCTGATTGCAGCGTAGCCAAGCACAGCAGATCACATGTCAAAGATTTTCCTCTTCATACATCTCATCATTCCTCAAATATAGAGGGATCAAGATTACTTGAACAATATTCTATTGAAAGCGGATAAAATGGCGTTTAAAATATACAGACCTACTCGTCCTTACCTGTACATCACATTCAGATTACACCAGGGAATGTAGAGGAGGTTGGGCAGCAATTTGGGGACACTTACAAACAGGAGAGTTCCTGAAACTTTTACTGAAGAGATTTTCTTTCAGTATCTAGGAGGTTGAGACATAGCGAGTTTCACTGCAAAGGCTTGTATCTAAGAGTGTTCAGCTATGCAGGATGTACGGCACAGATTCGGCAAAGTTTATTGTTGAGCATAAGACTCGCGAAGGGCGTACCTCATCACTGCCATTGAAGAGGGCCTCAGAGAGGGAATAAGGAAGAAATCTTCTGCCACTGGCAGGGATGTACAGACACTCTGTAAGGCAGGTCGTCTCAAACAGGCACTGCACATTTTGAACCAACAAAGCATTCAGGCAGACTCTGATACTTATGTCTGTGTTTTGGAGGAGTGCATCAACACGAAAGGCCTGGTGGAGGGGAAGCAGGTCCATGCCCACATTGTCCAAAGTGGATTCAAGCCAACCATTTTTCTCCTCAACACCCTGGTCAAAATGGATGCCAATTGTGGGAGCTTGGTGGAGGGACGTTTTGACAAAATGCCTCAACGAGATGTGTTTACATGGACTATAATGACTGCTGGATATGCCAAGCATGGGTGTGGTAGGGAGGCCTTCAAGATCTATGAGGGAATGCAACAAGAAGAGATGGCACCTAACAGTGTCACATTCATTTGCATTCTCAAGGCATGTGCCAGCCTAGGAGAACTGGAAAGGGGCAAAGTGGTTCATGCTCACATGATGAAAGCTGGACTTCTGCCATATATTAACTTAGAGAATGCCCTTGTCGACATGTATGGGAAGTGTGGGAGTATGAAGGATGCACACCAAGTGTTCGAGAGTATGGCTGAAAAAAATGTGGTCTCATGTAACACCATTATTGCTGGATATGCTCAGCATGGGTGTGGTAGGGAGGCTCTGGACATCTATGAGAAGATGACACAGGAAGGGATGATGCCAGACAGGGTTACCTTCATTTGTGTTCTGCAAGCATGTGCCAGCCTAGGAGACCTGGAAAAGGGCAAACAGGTCCATGCCGACATCATTAAAACTGGAATTCCGTCATATATGAATTTGGAGACTGCCCTTGCCGACATGTATGCCAAATGTGGAAGTATGCAGGATGCGCGTCAAGTTTTTGATAGTATGACTAAACGAGATCTGGTCTCATGGAACACGATAATCACAGGATATGCACAGCGTGGATGTGCTATCGAGGCTTTCAGAATATATCAGCAAATGCAACGGGAAGGGTTGACACCTGACAGGGTCACATTCATTTGTATGCTCAATGCGTGTGGGAATTAAGAAGCCCTGGAAAAGGGCAAAGAGGTCCATGCTGACATTATCAAAGCTGGGATTGCGTCATACTTGAATTTGGATAATGCCCTTGTTGACATGTATGCAAAATGTGGAAGCATGAAGGATGCACGTCAAGTGTTCGATAACATGGCTCAGCGAAATGTGGTCTCATGGTGTGTGTTGATTGCAGGATATGCTCAACATGCATGTGGCAGTGAGGTTTTGGAAATCTATGAGCGCATGCAACAGTATGGAGTCATGCCTGACAGGGTCACATTTACTTGTGTTCTAAATGCAAGTGCTACCCTTAGAGCCCTGGAAAAGGGGAAAGAGGTCCATGCTGACATCAGCAAAGCTGGAATTGTGCCGGATAGTGTCCTGGAGACTGCCCTTGTTGTGCCAAATGTGGGAACACGAAGGATGCATGTCAAGTGTTTAACCCCTAATGGACGAGGCTGTTTTTGGTGGGCCCACTCCAAAACAGCACATACCCTCACGGATGAGGGTATATCTCCCAGCTAAGAAACATCCACAGGGATGAACCATATGAAAAGGACGCTACCTACCTCATGCACCTGCTGTAAGACTTTCAGCCCATTTCACCGTGTCATTAGGAAGATTATAACAAAATGGTAAGCTCTAAATCTGTAGTGTATTCCAATTTTAGAGGGAAAAATTGGTTTGACCAGGCAGTTGGACCGAAAAAATATTTTTTCCTTGCAAGACCCCAACCACATTCCAATTCTCAGGCACCTAAAGCAACTTGCCCCAAATTTGCAAAGCAGAATTCCAAAATCTGCATAGGGTTCTTTTGTATGGGAAAACAGGGGGGGTCAAAAAGCACTATTTGCTTCAATTGACCTGTAATTCAGCCATAGGGGTCGAAATTTTCATTGGAACCAGAATTCCAACGGTGGAATTGTTCTTCATATGATTTCCTACTACCTCCAAAAAGAATTTTTGAATTCTAACCAAAATGCAGGCAGAGATTTCTAAGTAGGTGTAGTTCTACTTGAATCCCAGCTCAGGCCATGTATTGCCTGAGCCGGTAGACAATTCCGGCTACAAAAGGTGTTCGGACAGCACTTATGGTGGCTATCACTTTCTTGTATTCCTCCTTTGTCCATTACCAAGTGCGCGCCTATACTTCCACCGTACAACCCCCTTTGGGTCCACACCATTTTGTTCGGCCCATAGATGGCGCATGCGACCCAAAATGAGTAAAGAGAAGATGAGAGGGCAGAAGTAACAAGTCCCACACATAATCTTCGAGAGTGATGTCAGCAGACAAGTAAGATTTGGATGAATCTGTCGTCTCCTTCCAATATCATGTGGGCACGCTCATATGAGGCTTTCCTTTGAAGAACTTCGAAGCTTCTTCATAGACATGACACAGCTTTTAGGTTCCTGGAGCTTGCAAATCGTGGCCCCTCTCGCATTTCCTTGGCGCTTTTGTGTGCATGTTTTGCTTGATCCTCCGTGGATTGCCCGCATTCGCTTCGTAAGGGGGTGTATTTCTGGGCTTCATTTTCAGGTCATGGCGACTTACCTCTCCCAAGCTCGAAGCGGCGGGAGCTGTTCCGTTTCCTGCTGTGTGTTCTAGACATTACAGCTCGGGGTGTGATTGCATTAACGCAGCTGTTAGGGCTGAGTGTTTGGCGTTTAGATTCTTGTGCCCTGCCGAATTTTCATTAATAAGCAAGTTGTCATTTTTTCTTGCATGTCGTTTTGTGAAATGCTTTTATGCATTTGGGCTCTGTGTTTTGTGTGGTAGGGGATGGTTGCAAGGGAGTGTGGTGTGTTGGGGTTTCATTTTGCAGCTGGTTTTGGAGAGTTTGCGAAATTCGCCGAGGTACATCCTTCTTTGGGGCAATTGGGGAAGATGGGCCATCTGCATTGATTCATCATGAGGGCTTGCATTCATTTCATGTGATCTCTGTCGGTCTCAGGGATTCGTATGGCACCAAAGAGGAAGGACGCTCCTGTGCCTGAGCCACCGTCACCCCCACCCGAGCTTGCAGCTGCCGCGGAGGTTATAAGGGAGTGGGCGCTTGAGGAGCAGCACTGCACTCCCGAGCAGTGCAAGGTAATATTGGGGTGTCTGTCTCCTGCCTTCCTCTGTAGTTTGCCTCCACCGCCGTTTGCCAGTCGTTGGCCTCGCCATCCTCGTCCTCACAATTTTCGCTTTCTGTTTAGACGCCAGGTGGCTCTAGTTCTTGGTTGGAGAGAGAGAAGAGAGGAAGGTGATAAGGAGGGGTTCAGTGACGTTGTGAATTCTGTTTTGAGAGATGATGTCTGGCCCGATGTCGACAGTCAGGCGTCTGAAGGAGTTGGCTCGTGCAAAGAGGTCGGTTCCTGCAAGTGTGACAGCACCTCTCAAAGGTGTGGTGAGGAAAAAAAAATAAGGGAGTGGTGAATTCGGGTGTTGTGGGATGTGTTGGCAGGCCTCTGGGTACTGGGAGCATGCTTGCCGTCGGTCGGGCTGCTTTGGGGGACATGCATCCCAACACTGGTGCACTGGTTCCTTTTGGTGAGAAGTCTTCTAATCCTGTTTTGGGCCACAATGAGGCCTTCTCCGACATGGACGAGGATTTTGAGGGTGACGATGGGTACATGGGCGACTCTGCTGACGAAGCAGACTGGGAAAACGAGGTGGTTGATATGGAGTGTGATGAGGAAATCTCGGCCGATTTTGTGGAGATGTTCAAGGCGAAGACGTGGGAAACCAACGCAGGCTCTGACTTTGTGAGTGATAGAACTGCATTTTTGGCCCTCAACCTGGTCCCTGTCTGCCTGAGATGAAGGGCTCACTCCGATTTGGTTTTTTGGTTTGTTTTGGAGGCGACAAGTGCTTGGGTGAATATGTAGGGAGTCCAATCGTTATGCTGTTGAACCTTTTGGTACGGGCACTCATGGGGGGCCTCGGTGGAAAGAGCTCACTGTTCCTGAGCTCAGGGCTTGGATTGGAGTCTGTGTCTTCATGGGCATGAAAAAGTTGCCCCGAACACGATTTTACTGGCAACACTCGGAGACATTCTTCTCTTGTCCTGTCATCCGCAAAGTGATGACTCGAGATAGGTATGAGGCCATACTCCGTTGTTTGCATCTTGTTGACAACGCCACGTTGGTGGCAGATCGTAAGAGTCGGAATTATGATAAGCTCAGAAAGCGTAGGTGGGTGTGTGAGGAGATTGTGGATAGGTGTAAAAGTCTCTGGAATCTGAACAAAATGGTGACTGTCGACGAGGTGATGATCCGTTACAAGGAGAGGTACTCCCCAATTAGGATGTATATGCCTAAGAAACCATGCAAATGGGGCATCAAGGTGTGGGCCTTGGCTGACTCGGAGACTTCATATGTCTACGACTTTTCAATGTATGCTGGTAAGAATGCAGGAGGGCCAGAAAAGTGGGAAAGGAGAAGGTTATGATGTGGTCACCCGGCTGGCCGACGGGCTGCATGGTTTGGGCCATGTCATTGTGACTGATAATTACTTTACAGGGATCCAGCTTCTATATGACATGGCCAAACTTGGCACTTGGGCCACTGGCACGGTAGAAAGGGTCTCCCTCCCTCTTTGCTGAAAAATGAAAAAATCCAAGACTGCCAAGTAAGGGCAGTCATGGTACAGGATGCATGAGTCCAGGGAGGTGGCTGCTGTGTTGTGGTGGGACAAGAAGGGTGTATTCTTACTGTCATCTGCAGCTAGGCCAGCTTGCAGCCCTTCCTCTCCTGTGACTATACGCCGTTTTGTGGGAAACCAGAGAGTGTCTGTGCCATCCGTACCTGCACATGTTCAATACCAAACGTACATGCGAGGGGTGGATGTGCAGGACCAGCTTAGGGGTGCGTACAGCTTGTAGCTGCGCACAAAGAAGTGGTGGCATCGTCTATTTTTTTTTCTTATGGATACCACGCTAGTGAATGCGTATATGTTGCATTCTATAATGGAGAGAAGGAAGGGGCGTCGGGCCATGACCCATCTACAATTCAATCTGGCTATGGCATATGGTTTGATAGGGGGTTGCTGCACTGACAACATTGACACCACGGAGGATTCAAAATGCACGTTTGTGCATCAGTGCCTTCACACCACACGGCGGCGAGTGTGTGTCATGTGCCATGTTCGTACTCACCATTACTGCCCTGGCTGCGATGGCAACCACTTGTACCTTGGGCGGTGTTGGAATGAGGCACACCGGCATGCCTTGAGGTGACTGAATTCTGGCTTGTTGCACTGTCTTCTTTCTTTGTGTGTGCATATGTTTGTGTGGGTGGGGGTTCACCAGGGTGTGGGACTACATGCAGGTATGCTGGAGGCTGTGGATGGCGTGTGTGCGTGGGGCGTGGGGTGTGGGTATCTCTGATCTGTGGTGGGTATGGGTTCTTCTCAGGTTGGGGGGTTGTGTGTGTGTCCATGTTGGTTGATGGGCAGTGGGGGTCATGGGGGGCTGGTGGTGACGGTTCAATGGCAGTGGAGGGGTGTGGGGGTCATGCTGCTGCTGGTTGATGGGCAGTTTTGGGAGTGGGGGGGTTATGGGGGTCTACTGCTTGCTCATTGTGGGCTGTTTTGGTGATGGGGGAAGGGCTAGTGATGGTTCACAAGCTGTGGGGGTGATGGGGATCTGCTGCTGCTGGTTGAGGGGCTGTGGAGGTGATGGGGGTCCTTCAGTGTTGGCGTGTGTACGTTGTGTTTGGGTGGTTTCACAGTTTTTTTTTTTTGGGGGGAGGGGGGGGGCAGCAGTCATGCTTGCTGGTTGTGGTTTTGGGGGTGCTGCTTGCTGCTTGGGGGGGGGGACTGTCTGCACACTGGGCAGATCGGGGGGTTCAACTCCCCCCCAGTTCATGGATCATGTCTTCAGGGTGGTGTGTGGTTTGGGTTCGTTGCATTCAAAGGAAAAGCAGGAGCTCACGGGGAGCTTGAACACAGATGGGCCACATTCGTGACGGTTGGTAGTTGTTAGTTTTTCAGTTGCCTGTTGGGTGGAACGCCGAAACGTCGGGCGTTCCCGGGCCCTTTTTTGGTGTCGATTTTTGGGGTCCCCCCGAGTTTTCTGTGTCAATCGGTGACGTGGGCTACAACTTTCGTTCAGGGCCCATCTTCATCCAAATTCATCCAAGGGGCCCACCGACGGTCGAAATATCCAACCGACCCGAATCAGGTCGACTCGTCCAGTAGGGGTTAACCCTTAAGCGCCTAGTGACAAAGTTTGATTTTTTTCAAAAACAAGACCCTTGCGCAAGGAAAACCTCAGAAAATCTTGAAAACAAAAAAAATTAAGATTTTGACCGCACTTTAGGTGTGTACCTGGTCTGGTATATAGGTGAAGGACTGGTATAAAATACTGGTATATGCACTGGTATTAGATACCAGACCAAGTCTGGTATCATTTGGGAGAATACTGGGTCATATACCAGACCAGGCTAGTATCAGTTTTTTCATACCAGCCTCAATACCAGTACTTCCCCGCCGTCTTCCTCATTTACTCTGGTATGTATACTATATTAATTTATGTGTATATATGCCTACATACTTGTACTTATGTATATTTATTTCTTTATTTATATTGTATTTGTTTTCACTTGATACTTGCTAGTGATAAACTTCTAATTCAAGATGGCTTTGGAATGATACCAGAATTGATATCTCGTACCAGCTGATATTGTGGTCATGATACTCATACTCATAGTATGTAGAGAATTATACATCCACCATTATATAGACCAGATTGGTATAATTTTTTTGTGATACGTCTGGTACCAGGACCGGTCTGGTATGTCCTAACACTGATACCAGAACAACACTGGTGTGTACCTACCTCGTGCAGGGACACACCAAATGTGAGGCCAATCAGAGGGAGATCGCCGAAACGCCACAGTTGAATGTGGGGTCCATTTTTGGACCCCACCCAAGAAAATTACATTTACTTTCTACGCCAGTGCAAAATTGAATGACAAGATGAAAGCCAAATGGGCTGAAACTGCTCCATGTTCATCCTGGTGGGTCCTTCCACCCAGCCCAAAAAGAAAAAAGTGATTTGGACAAAAATCATGGTGTTGACACTTGGTCAAACGTGAGGGGGTCAGATTTTGAGAATTTGGGGTGCTGGAAAAATGACATAGTCCTGCATGTAGCTCCCTTTGTTTCCTGAATCATGCCATGGTGTTTGTTTGGTGTATGTTTGCTGGAGCACCCTTCAACCATGACCAACAGGGCTGTAGACCTCCACACATAAAATGACCATCAACCATGACCAATAGGGCTGTAGACCTTCACACATAAAATGACCACAGTACTAGAGCAAGAGGGCTACCCAAAACAGCACTGATTACTGAATTGAAAAGGCTGTCCACCACATTTTGAGAGGTGCTTTGTACTTGAGGGTGTACAACCCAACCATTCATGGATTACATACAGCAAGTCCCCGTGTGTGATTGCTACAGCAGGCTTGAGCAAAGTGCAACATCGAGCATAAAACAGATTCCACAATCCCACCCATCCAAGCACAGAGCCCTACAATTGTGTGAGTGGGAATTGAACCCAGTAACCTGCCCCAACTGGCAGCTCGCACATGAACACAAGGGGGAGGATCCCCCCCTTGTGTTCACCCCCACTTGACAAGGCGACTAACCACTAACCTGCTCTACCACATACGCCCGCTGAACATGAAGGCAACTTAGTCTTTTCATAGTAAATGCCTGTAGCAAGACCTGAACATGCAACTATGCCTCCTCCACACTACACTATGGCAAGGACTAAACTGGCATCATACTACCAGAGCTGGTTATGTTCTGTTGCAGCAGTACTAGCTACGAACTGATCAGTCACCAAAAATCCAAGCACAACTGCCACTACAGCCTAGGACACTCAAAAGCCTGCACGCAAAATTGGCATATCACAAAACTACCACACATGAGCTGGCTGCACCCACAACCAGATCTCGGAGTGCTGCACCAGCCAAGACATACACCTGCGCATTAGGAAGTGACCATAGACTTCCCACACACCATTGACCCACCATTGAGTTGTAATGAAGCAAAACCACAATGTAGGAATCTCAACGACACTATGGGCAACGGCCCCCCTGCCACCACGCAACGGCCACCTGCATACACACACCACAGCGGAGCTCCCGAAACACGAGCACAGTGAGGCCAAGAAGACAAACACGCAAGGTAAAAGAGCCCAAAAAGCGCGGGAGAGCTGCTCTCACGCCGCAAAGCAGACCCCACCGCCTTGGCTACCAAAAATCCTAACCCTAACCAAAAAATCCCATCAATCGCTCATTGGATTCATGTCCGACAAGTGGACGGCATCCGCTGGAAAAAAAAAAGGGCTCAATTGATTGACATCTGAGAAATCCAAGGACAAAAAACCAAAAAGCAAGGCCCAAAACGGGCCTGGTGGGCGCTTAAGGGTTTAGGGTTTAGGGTTCATATGGTTGAACGAGATGTGGTCTCATGGAACACCCTGATTGCAGGATATGCTTAGCATGGATCTGGTAGGGAGACTTTTGAGATCTATCATGGAAAGGTTTGGGAACCGCTACGCCAAATCATGGTTTGTTTTACTCTTTTTTTGGAGAGTCATGGTTTTCATGACTCAAACCATGACTCAATGTCGTTAAGGTTCAAATATGTAGAGCAATTTCATTCGGCCTGGTTAATTCTAGAGTGGTCCAGGAGTTAAAAGAGGGGGCCAATGTATTAAGGCCACTTGTATTATTTAATGAAATGAAGGGTCCAAAAATTAAGGATTGACTTTCTAGCGTGGGCTTTCTAGATAGTTCTAGTTCTAGCTGACTTTCTACATAGTTCCAGTTTCTAGATACTTCTACTAATATGTCGGTCCGGTGACAAGCAATTGACTAGTTGCTTGTAACTTGTGTCTTCAACATGCTGGCACATGCACTAGTAGCGTGTCTCATTAGTGGTTTGAGAGCCGGAGCCAGCGTGAGTAGTTGTTTGCTATGTTGGGGGTCGGGCCAAGTATGGCAGGTAGGATCAAAGTGGCTGCAAGAGGGAAAGACAAGGTGGCGGAGGGTGCAGAAGTTCAAGTGTTATTATCGGCGTGGGTGGAGCAGATATCGACGTCACATCCTTACAGAAAATGGAAGAGTTTATTGCTACCCGCTGCATTTCTAGCTTATGTGCGCTTGAAAGAGGTGACAGTTTGTTCCATTTGCATTTGCAAATGGTCTGTAGATTGTATGTATCAAGTTTAATTATGTTAAACAAGCTTATCAAAAAGTCTCTTGGGTGGGATACCCCGAGGCTTGCACCACCCGGACATCTTGTCCACTATAAAGCACTTTGTGGTAAAGGGCTTCATACTTTTACGGGCATGGTTGGTTATTGTCTAAAAAATGCCAATAAACCAGGTTTCATATTTGTCCATAGAAATGTAAGTGCCAACCAGATGCAGGAAGGTCTAGATTTGTATATCCAGATACGGTGCGTCCTCGACAAAGAACCATGTATGCCTCACACACCAGAATGTATTGGAGTGTGCACAAATGTGGAGCAAATACAAAATGCGCAGGCAGCTCGCCGATAATTTGTCGTTTGTGTTACTGAGCATGCTAAAATCCGGTCAATTTTACCCTGCAACTGCATGGGTGGTGCCCTACAAAAATAGTGGAATGGATTTCCACATAGCTGGTTCTATCTGGAAGGCAATGGTGCAACCGCAAGAATTGGAGATGGTCGACATTGCTCGAATTTTCTACGAGTGCTCCACCGGTTCTTCACGACTTCGAGACCTCTTCTCTACACAAGTTGCTGATAATTTTGCCGCTTTACTCGTGTAATGTAACTCTGCCAGTTCAGAAAGGACCACTCTTACGCCAATGGATCAAGTCATAGCTACCCAGGTCCCCTTTATTCCACTTGTTCACAGATTTAGTGACACTCACCATGCATTTTAGTGACTGGTATGACCGAAAATGTGGTGGGTATGACCGAAAATGACCAAAAAGGGTCGTGTATATGCCTCTATCCCGGTCAACGTCGTTTCACTGGACTAGAGTCGTGATCATGGGTCACGCACATGACTCTAAATAATAATGCAGATGACTCTAAATTTTTAGATTGGTGTAATCAACTCCTTTTGACCAAGATAAGGTCATTTGCATGACTCTTATGAAAATCCATTGATGGATGATTTCATTACATACAAGGATTTGGATGATTTCATCCACCTATGTCATTCGGTACTTTTCAAGAACGCCCCCACTCTTCTTCCCACTCGGAGAGCCTAACAGGGTGGCGATCGAGGGGATGCTCCGGTTAGTCAAGAAGAAAGGCAAAATGTGGAGGTCATAGCGGCAGGCCAATGGATCCTATGGTGACATATTGCATACTGAAGCTCACTAGCACCCCTCAGTAAAGGACCTTGGAAAAGACACGTGGCTGCTCCGGAGTGGTTTAGTTCTCTATTCTCTTTCCACGGCAGCAATTTCCAAAATAATAGTAATATTATTTAGTTGAAATATAAAGTATTCAAGTTCAAATTTTAGGGTTCTTGCTTTTTAGTTCACAATCACTTAGACGATTTGTGAGGAGTGACTGACTGTTGTTCTTGTTCTTGTTATATTTTGACATGTGCTGGGTAGTGCAGTGGGTAGGCTTTGAAGGGGGCTGCCAGCTTCTGCTTTCGGTGATGTTTGGGGACGGGAGAAGGATGCCCGTCATGTGTTTGACAAAATAGTTCGTGGAGTGAATCGGTCGCAGGATATGCTCAACATGGGTGTCATAAGGAGGGCTTTAGAGATCTTCGATCAGATGATGATACAGGAAGGGGTGAAGCCATCAAGGCAGCCCTAGCCAAGGTTTGCTCACAGTAATGTTGGATAAATCGTGGGCACATTGCAGGGCTTTGGCATCTTTTGGTGAAGCGGGTACTATAGGTCTCATACTTGTAGCATCTGTGTAAGTCTGGACATGTTCGTTGTTCCTCATCGTGTAGAGCCCAATGGAGCCCAAAACAACTTGCATGAATGTTGTTGAAAGTTCACTGGCACCCCTCAGTAAAGGACCTTGTCAAAATGTTGATGCTGTCGAATTTTCGAGCACAAACCTCTACCTTGGAGCACGGAGCAGAGCTGACATGAGTTTCGCAAAGATCCTTCACGATGGTGGGACAACCACAATCGCAAGGTGTGGGATTTTCTTAATGTACGACGTGGAGAAGTTTGTCCATCCTGCAAATGTGGGCTCTTGGCTCCTGTTAGTACCATGATTTGGTATTCTTCCCGATGTTTACAAGGTTCTTGGGAGAGTCAGCTTGGTCTTAGCAGGCCGTGTTTCAATCTCTGCCCGCTAAGCACCGTGGTGCTTCTCACAGACCAATCCGACATTACCTGACTACAGACAAGCAGCACACACAAGAGGTCATCTTGGGTTCATGGTCAGTCAAATCCTCCATGGGTCACGGCACAAGGTCGAGGACAATGTGGTGAGGGCACCCTCTTCTTCAACCTATTTCATCCTGTTTTGCCCTCTCATCAGACTCGGCCCTGAATTTGCGTATTGAATAGCTCATTGTGTGGATCTGTGGTGGTTGGAGCAGGCCGTGTTTCAATCTCTGTCGGCTCAGCTGCACCGTGGTGGTTCTCACATATCAATCCGACATTACCTAACTACAGACACAAGCAGCACACATAAAGAGTCCTCTTGGGTTCAGTCAAATCCTCCATGGGTCATGACACAAGGTCGATGACAATATAGTGAGGGCACCTTCTTCTTCAACCTATTTCAGGGAGGGCTTGCAGATGTGGCACAAGTGGGAGCTCTGAGACCGCACCATCGTCCAGTGCTTGCGGAGTGGCTGCCGCGAAGGTATATGTACCTCAACAGTATGTGGGACAACGGAGAAGACGAGGGCGGCTTCAGCTGCAAAATACGCTGATGCAGGCATGGCAAGACTGCCGCACCAGTGCATGTGTGTTGGTGCACATGGTTCCTGCCTGTTCGAGTGGCCATCATGCACCGTTGGTTGTGGATGAACTTGGAGGACAATATGAGGAGATTTTTGACGATGTGGAGAAGGTTGTTTGCGCTAATCTCTCTTCTCCTTGGCCTCGTTTCTAAGGGTTGTCTGAGGTTCTTAAGCCTTAGAGGCTTATCGCTTACTGTGCAATGTAGAGCAGAAGTTGTGTTGTGCCAGAGCATGAATGGGTCCAAAGGGAATTTTCATTGTCAAGCTGCTGTTGCCCAAAATCGTGCATGAGGTCTAGAGATGACCTTTGATTCAGTTGAACATTTTAGTTTTCGGGTCTACTTCCTAAGCTTGGCTCCAGTATGTCATGTGATTGTGCAATTTAGATATAGGTCAGTAAGACTGAGCATTGTGATTTTTAATTCAATGAGCATACAAGGGAGCTTGTAAAGCACTATTTTCAGTGTTATATATGAAGGTTTCCAGAGGATGGTGTTGACTGAGTGTGGTATTGGCTCGTTCGTGTAGCATTTGCTGGACTATTTCACAATCAAAGCTGAGAAGACAATGATGGCCCAACTATCTGAGCTGAACCCTCACCAGTATGCCTGGTTCTATAAGTGAGATTTTCTCCCTTGTTGCTTACACAGTAGAAATGAGGATGGTTGGGTACCGAGATGAAGTACCGTGGCCTGGTCAAGTCAGCTTGGTGAGACAGTTGTCTTTAGCACCCGCCATCAAAAGTGTGTCTACTGATATCTCATTTGTAAGCATGTGTGGACAGTCTTTTAGAGTGCAGATTTATATCACCACCAGTCCTATATAGGTGCATGTTGTGGTGAATGTGCAGCTATTTGGTTAACAACAAGCCACAAGTTAGCAAATTCTTTCTTCGGGTGCTAGCGAAGGTACAATAACTAATACCAAGAGAGCAAAATTAGGTGGAGATGAAGATACTAAATTGACTCTGCTTTCTACTTAAGGCATCGGCCACCATGTTGTCCCGTCCCGGTTTGTACTGGATATCCACGTCGAACACCGCCAAAGTATCTTGTCACCTAAGTTGTTTTGGGGACAACTTGGGCTGCGTGGCAAAATACTTCACCGTGACATTGTCCGTGAACACCTTCACTGGGTTGGAACCAACATAGTGGCGCCAAAGCTCAAGACAGTGCACCAACGCCTTCATCTCTTTCTCGTGCGTCGGCCACCGTCGCTCCACTTCATTCAGTTTCTTACTTTCGTAAGTCACTGGGCGTCCATCTTGCATCAGTACACCCCCAATCGCGAAGTCCGACGCATCTGTATGAATCTCGAACGGACGATCGAACTCCGGGATTTTCAAGACTGGAGCTTCCGCCATCCGCTGCTTCAATTCAGCAAAAGCTTGGCCACAAAAAGTGTTCCATGCCCAGACTTTGGATTTACACAGAAGGTCTGACAGCGGCCCCGCGATCTTGGCGAAATTTCTCACATACTTCCGGTAGTAGGAGGCGAGTCCTAGGAGGATCACACTCCCGGGACCGAAGTCGGAGGCTCCCAGTCCAAGATTGCCCTCACCTACCTGTCATCCATTCTGATCCCATCTTGTGTAATCACATGCCCCAGGAACTCCACTTTTGTGACCCCGAATTCGCACTTTGAAGCTTTGGCATACAGCTTCCCTTCCCTCAATTTCTGGAACACCCTTTTGAGGTGCTCCAGGTGCTCCTCCTTTGTTTTCGAATACACCAAGATGTCGTCGATGTACACGATCACAAAGTCATCCAACCACTCCTGGGAAAGGCTGTTCATCAGCGTGCTAAAGGTCGCGGGAGCGTTGGTGAGTCCAAAAGGCATCACCAAGAACTCATATGAACCATACCTTGTCCTACACGCGGTCTTCTCCTCATCTCCTTCTGCCACTCGAATTTGATGATAGCCGGAGCGCAGATCGATCCGGCTGAAATACTTCGCTCCTGCCAACCGATCGAAAAGGTCGTCGATCCTTGGCAAATGGTACCGGTTTTTTATAGTCACCTTGTTCAAAGCCCTGTAATCGACACACATCCGTAGCGTCCCATCCTTCTTGTCGCGAATAGCACCGGGGCTCCGTAAGGTGACTTACTGGGCCGGATGTACCCCTTTGACATTAGATCTTTGAGCTGAGTCTTCAGTTCGACCAACTCTCTGTGGCTCAACCGGTAGGCGCCTTGGCAGGCGGTTCCGATCCCGGTATCACCTCAATCTTGTGGTCAACTCCTCTTTGCGGTGCAAGCCGCTTGGTAAATCCTCCGGCATCACATCCTGGTATTTCTCCAAAATCCCCTTGATCCAATCTGGGCTCGGCTCCCCATCGCCTTTTCCCTTCACTTCTCTAATATAGAGCAAAAACTGGGGCTCGTGTGCCTCCTCCACGGCCCACCCCTTGCTGACAGGAGGTTTATTTCGCCCTCCCACACGGGTTTGGGCGTTTCCGACACTCGTAAGACCTCGCCACCATTCCCACATGGCAGCGTGACTACTCTCTTGCGGCCATCTATGACCGCTCCGGATTTGCTCAAAGGTCATCCCCAAAATGAGATCCACTCCATCGATCTCGCAGATGGTGAAGTTCTCACGTCCCTCCCAACTCCCCAGTTGAAGAGGAACATCAAACGCCAACCTTGTCGTCAATTGCGGTTCTCCTTTGGCAGAACGCACCTCAATAGAGGCCCCCACGTCACTTGTCGGGAGTCCCAGCTTTTGTGATGTTGCTAGTGTCATGAAGGAGTGCGACGCTCATGTGTCCACCAACAACGACACGTTAGTTCCGGATATTATCCCATCCACGAACAATAACTGACTCCCTTTACGTAAGGCGCCAGTTTTCCGATACAACTCACAAGAAAATTTGCCTACCTTGCAAGTCCTGGCGACCACCGCTTCCACCAAGCGACTGATGGTATCTTCCGACAGCTCTGTGGTCACCCGAGTCATGTTCAATTGCCGGGGCTTCGTGCACTTTTTGGCCATGTGCCCGGGTTCCCCGCAATTGAAACATACTCCATCAAAGGTCGCCTTCTGTCCGCCATAAGCCGCTCCACCCGCTTTTCCTTTCGAAGCACCGGGTGCCGCCTTGACTTGTGAAGGCCCTCCCTTCGATTTCCACGTGCCATTGTTGTCGCGTGGCCTATCCCACTTCTTTTCCGGTTGGAATGAGTCACCTTCCCGCCGGGTCTTCTTGTGGTTCAGCCCTGTACGGCCTTGTCTTTCACCCTTAGGGACATCCGAGAAACATTCAACCCTCTCAATTGCCTCGTTCAAAGTCTTAGGTGGCTTCTCCTCCAACTTCCGCCTGGCCCATGGGGCCAGTCCTGCCACAAAGTTGAAGACCATTTCTGGTTCTGCCATGTCCGCGACTTCGAGCAACAGCACATTGAAAGCCTGGACATATCCCGAATGTCATCTGTTTGCTTCAAATCCTCATCTTGTCCCGGGCGAGCCAGGACGGGTTGAGGGGCACAAACTGCCTCTTCATCAATTCCTTGAACCCACTCCAGTTCAAGGTTTCCGGGCTTGGGACCTCGGTCGTGAAGGCGTTTCTGCCACCATTGTGAGCAGAGCCCCTCAAATAGGTGGGAGCCAATTCCACCCGATCCTCGTACTCAACTTGGCCGCCCGGATAGTACTGCATCCAGCTCCAAGAGCGAGGTGTGTTGAATGCCTTCCAATTTCGGACGCCTCGAAGGTGCCGGGTTCCTTCGGCTTCACCTTAAACTTTGCCTTAGTGGAAGTGGTAATTAGTCGCCTTCAACACGTCTTCAACGTCCCGCAAATGCGCCAACAACCCTTCCCAAAAGGCGTGCCGGATGGGAGGCATCTGTTGGTCGGTCGGAGCTCTCAAGGATTCCTCAGGCTCCGACTCCTCAGATGTCCTTCCCGCTCTTGAGCGGCCTCGTTTTCGGAACATATGCATCGCTTCCTCAAACGGCCGCCTCGGTGACACGTCGCCCCATCGGGTCACCAGATCATCATCTTTGGGGCCGTTCCGCTTTCGCTTTGGCTTGCCCGACCCAATGATGAGGCCAATCCCAATGACGATCGCGTACTGAACTAAGCTCTGATACCAAGTGTCGCGCACCTCACTTCGGTAAGCTCCCCCTCAAGTCATAGTTACTCGCTTGATGCGCGCGCCTAATCCCAACCTGGCCGCCGGGCCAACTTGGAGCTTCGGCTGCTCACCGGGACATAACGGTCCCCCCCTGATCGCCCAAAGAACCCTCCAACGATTTAGAAACCAGCGGAATTCCCTTTGGTAGTTGGCAGTCCGGAACAGCTCCCCACTCTTTGGTCGCTTTCGGCTCGCTCGCTTACTCACTAGCTTTTGGTCACCAACGGGCTTTGTACGTTCTCGGGGTTACTACTCCTATATATACTTCTGTAGCTGTCTGCGGGGGTTCACAAACAACCATGCCATTTTATGGCGAACCACCACGAACACCTCGACTCCCGGTGATGAGTCGCGGTGCGTCTGGCCCCTCACCACGGCCCCTATGGACCGGTGAGTCCCAGACTCCCCACGACTCCCACCACGAGGTCTCGCCCCAGGGTGAGTCCTATGCCACCCCCACTAAGTCCCGCTAAGCTACCACCACCCCTTGTGGAGCACCCCCACCGCAAACCCGGTGTGCGGGGCTCCACCTATTGAGCGCCTCCGCCTCCTGAGTGCTTTGGGCCACTCAAGGGGCGCAACCCCCATTACCTATCGCTGCCACTGCCCCACCAAAGGGGCAGCCCCTCTTGTGTCCCGACCCCCTGCCCTCAAGGCAAAATGGCCGCGACACACTAATTTGCTAGAGGTCGAGGTTGTCAATGCCAAGTCGACACATCCCTACCGACATGTTCTAAAAAATGAAAAATAGTGGCCGGCCCTTGGGGCTGGATATGCTCTGCCGCAAAATTCAAACTTTGCATTACATAATAATGTTGTAGATTTTAGTACGCAATGTGAAGTGAGCATTGTTAAAAGAAAACTGATTGCAAGCCTCATTGTGAAACATGCCAGCGTCTGCAATGAGGTCCTCATATTCATCAATCGTATTGTTTTCGGAGAAAAAGAAATCTGTGATCCCTTGCTCAACAACCTTGCAATCCGTCCGCACATCATCCGGCCAATTCTTTTAAATTTAGCACTAATTGTCGAGGTTGTCATGCCAAGTCGACATTGCCCTCCCGACATGTGCTAAAAATGAAAAATAGTGGCGCTGGACATGCCCTGACGCCTCACTTGTGCACTAGCCTAACTTTGTATCTAGATTATATAGAACAGAGGTCCTCTTGATAGCATTTTGGACTTGAAGCGTAGAAGCAAATATGACTTTATTCAAGATAGTGTCTTTCCAGGCCAGGGATCCTTGAAAGTGTACTTATTCAAAATGTCCACGGTGGGGGAGGGTAGTGGAGTTAGCCTGGTCCAAAGAATGCAACCTAGAGGCGATCTGCAGAAATCATGGCTCATGTTCGACCATGTCAAATGTGTTAAAGAGTGGACAACCATGGCTTGTCATGTGTATGATCCCACTTACCAAAGAGTAATGACTATAGCCATTTGCGACATGCAATCCGAAGACACACAATCTCAAATTCTGATGTAGAGGTCTCTTGTGAACGTCATGAATTTGAATGGTGTGCCTGATCCAAACTTCAATGGATTCATGGCTGACAGTGCCCAGGCAAACTGGAATGCAGTACGGTGTGTGTTTGGATCTGGAGACCCCAAAACACCTATGGAAGGTAGGGAGCGCACTTGTCTCTTTCATTGGACGCAGTCCCTTCGAAGGCATACAAAGAGTTGCATAAAAGTGGAATTGCAGGACGAGCACAGGAGACTATGCTGCTAGTACAAAGATGCAAGGACGGACCACGAGGCAAAATCCCTGTATCAAAACTATCCGAGCATGGTGGACTCCTCGGATGCATCAAGCCAGGAAGGCCTCAAAGAGCTGGACGACTGGTTTTGGTTTTGGCATTTCCGATACAGACAGTGGGGGGGGTTCATGACAACAGTAAGTTCCAGGAGTTAGAGGGTTTTGTTTCTTCACTTTGATGCCTGCTCTTGTCCAGTAAAACTACACTCAAAACATGAAAACTCATTGCATAACCTGGTGGCTGACAGGATATGTCGCTTGAGGATATTGCGGACATGCCCTCCTGCAATCTTTCGGAGACAGTGCACAGTGTTTGGATGAAGCAATCCGGGAAGAGAATGGGCGGGATCTGTACGTTGCCACAGCTGATGACATGATCCGCGCGCTCTTGCAACAAACACGGTACTGGGATTCCTTCGGGGATGGGGTACAGGCAAGCGGCCAGACAGGGCAGAGTTGCTGCTCAGGGCTGCAAACAGATTGAAAGACCCTACTAAGATGACACGGGCTGTGAACGAGTGCACAATGGGAACACCATTGCAGTCACGGCTTGCACATCTGGAAGGAGAGGAGAGGTTTGGTTCGTGCAAAAGAAAACTTGACACCCCACCAGGCTCGGATGCACATTCACACCGCCACGATTGGGAACTTTTCAGTACCACGTGTGCCTGTGCCCCCCACTTTCGTGGGTGCCACCCCCTTTGTGGGGGAGTCTTCTTTGCCTTCGTTCCCTCAGGAGTCTCCAACCACCACAGTTCCCGGTGGTGAAGGGAGAACACGCTGCCGGTTAGAAGTCAGACTGTACAGACGCAATGTGGCATATCGAACGGACTCCCCATGGATCAAAAGTAAAATGTGTCGCTATTAGGGCCCCCTCGTTCTAGAAGTGCAAGTCCCAAATTTCCAAAGTGACTTGCGGAACTCTTGCCCCGACATTCACCGTTTGTTCAAGCAGCATTACCAAGTCGCGGGAGTCTAGGCCTCACAAGTTTTGGTTCTGCCCGGATGACATTGTGCGCTGTGTCATGGGGACTGTTCGGGAATCTGTGATAATGAAGCCTCAAATCCAGCCGTGTGGCCAGTGAAGTTTGGAACCGCACTCTCCAAACTGGAGATTGACATGCTAGAGGAGGGCGGGTTTCGCCTTCCAAGAGCCCCTCCTGTCGTAACACTAGTTGACCCAATGGCTTTCCCTTCCAACTTTACGGCACGTCCTCGACCTGGCAATGATAGGCCCACAAAAAGGGATGGAAAAGCGGTACGTTTGGTTGAGGCTGGTGCAGACAATGAGTGCAAGATGGACTCTGCTAGAACCCTGCATGTTACGTCACCCAAATTGTGAATGTTCTTTGCCAGGTATGGGCGGGTGTACACCATGGCGACCTCTGGATCAGTTGTTCATGACCGGACCTATGAGATTACTATTTGGCGATTTCAATTCCCTAATTGCACTTGTCCGGACTTTCAGAACACGCTCTCAAGTTCTCTTGGCAAGAGAGTGAAATTTGTCTCGTGCAAGCATTTGTACTACATCTATATTCGGAGAATGTTTTGCGATCCAAAACGAGATACGTACATTCACCAATGTACGATTGGACCAGCGACGTTCACACACTGCTACAAGAGATACTTCGGGTACAAATTGAGATGTAGTCTGGATTTGCATTACAAACTCTACCCGTTTGCCCTCCTTGTCATTGTTACTCAAATCTGGGTATCGGACTTTGGAGATGGGTACGTTTGCTTCAAGGATGCATTTTTGAATGAGATCAATGTTGTTTTGCAATGAGGATTTCTTCTCAATGTTGTTTTTCAATGCATGTTTCTGTTCCAACCAGGTCGACTTGTATCTAGCTTAGTGTTGGATAACGGGAACACTTTCTTGAATGAGATCAATGATTGTTTTGCAGAATTGGCTTATGTATTCACTTTCTATGAGATGAATGAATGAGATGATACTCCATGACTGTTATGAAAATGATGAATGTCATGAATGTTTTCTTACAAGCTATTATATTAAACTCATTCGTGCTACATTCATCCACCCTTTGTCATCCAACATCATCCATTTTATTCATCCATTTCCCTGAACCCATTCATACTTGCTTACTTCATCGAGAAGTTCTTCGTACACATTCATCCCACATTTTTTGGCATGGAGGTCGGCGCCTTCGGTCCCATCATGGCATGTAAACCTCCAATAGACATAAGTTTGCGTCAACGACAATAGGCCCTGCTTCTTCCACGGTTATACGCTCCACTTCCACTTTCTGCTCACGCTTAACTTCTGCTCACACTTAAGGGAATCTGCTCATGATTAGGGGAATCTGCTCACACTTAGTGCGCTAACCGTGAGCGCGCTCACGCCGCAGCTGCTCTCCACTGGAGGGAAGCGGAGCAGATAGCGGATTCAAGCGCAGACGGGAGACGGGATTCCGCGGGGTGTTTCATGAGGATGAATGGGAAGCAGAGCGGAGGGGAGAGCAAAGCGGTGAAAGCTTAAGGGTCAGACGTTTTAGATCATCAACAGGGGCACCAATATGGCTCAGGCATCCAACATGTAATCTTTTTGTTTATCGTTTATCTTATGTTCGATGTGATTCTCTCTGGCTCGCTCTGGCTTGTTTTGTTTTGCAGGTTTGTTGTTGTTATGTTGTTTCAGTTTGTTCCTGTGCTTGTTGATCTGTTTGTTGATTTGTTTTTGTTTTGCTGTTGCTTTTGTTTTACTGCTTGTTGGTCAGCATCGCCCACGTTGTTGTAGGTTTGCTTCTGTTTTCTCACTCGCTTTCATTCCAGAGGTTATAGAACACCATTTGTTTCTAGCATGTCACGTTTCGTGAGTGTGTTGTCTTGTCTGATGCAGAGCATCTCATTTATATTCATTCGTTCCAAAGCTGTTTGAATTCGTTGGTTCCAAAGCTGTTTCAATTAGTTTGAATTGATTAAAGCTGTTTAGGTGTTTCAATTCATTGCTGCTTCTCTTCTGGTGGTTTGTATGGTGGTATGTAAGGGTGGTTGGTATGGGTGGTTTGTGGTCCTGGTTTAATGGTGCTGCTGGATTATTAGGGTTATGGATAGGGTTATGGCGGGTTAGGATCATGGTTTGTGTGATTGGTTTTTCGAATTTATGATATTCGAGCCTAGTAGACGCTACTCTAGTAGACTAGTCTCCGTAGACCTCTAGACCTCTAGTAGACCTCCATAAACTCCGGCAGGACAAACCACACGAACCTCGTTTGCCCAGTGGAGGTTCCTATGTGTTACTATGTGAAGGCACAACATAACGATGTATTGAGATAGACTTATGTCGGTGCCTCCCCTGCGTTGATTTTTTGTTCTATCAATATAAAAAAAAGGTGCATAGGAGTGCACACGGTGGCCAAAGATGGTTCTGAGACCATCGGCGACATCTGTAAGAGGGCAAGGAGTCGAATCCAATCCAGTAAACATCAACGAAGCAGAAAACCAAGACACATTACTGGTTTTGTCAAAAACAAAAACCTTCAAGAAGAGATCTGAGAATCAAATTTCAGATGTGGGCTCCGACGTGCGAACCTTCATAAATCCGGGCAATGACGAATCAATGTTCGAGGGAGTTATTCAACGGGAGACAACGGAGGAAACCGAGGAAGAGAAAGATGAAAGTGTTGACTGCAATCTTCAGTCTGATTCAAATGATCACATTTCTGTAGGAGATATTGAACAGTCCCCTGGATCCGTCCTTCCGTCCATACCAGGCGGTTCGGTTATTAATCCTAGTATTACAACAGCTAATACCAGCCGGGCCAGTTACTTAACCCTGGTGGATACCCTACTTGTACCCGGCCAGGCCCTATATACCAATCCAACATTGGTATCAAAATTTGTTTTTTTCCATCTCATATAGGAAAAATTATAAATATTGCCCAGGTAGGTATATGGAATATTCAATGTATTCGAGAGAATATTCAGTAACCTGAAAAAAAATTGACCTTCATACTGGATCACACACAATGCACACATACAAAACCAGAATTGAATTGAGCTAACACAGATTGCACATTGAGTATCAAAAAGATGCCATAAAACGCTATGCTCATATAATGGACTGCCGCATGATTCAAAATGTTGAGGTATGTATTGCCCATAACATGGCAATACCCAACTGCCCATGAATTCCCTTGTCCTAACTCCACACATACACCTACTGTGCCGTTTGGACGCTCACATCGCAACAATATTTATTAGTATTAACAACAATCTCGTCTATCGCAATCCCAACCAGGTACGGTATACACCGTAGTATGAAGCAAGGTAGGTATTGCCCCTCATATGATATTGCCCACAGTATTGGCCACCCTATCTACCAGCCGGGTATGGTCTTACCTATCCAGGGTTGATAGGAGTATTGATACCCGGGTTTGATCTATACACCGGTCCAACATTGGTATACACGTATACACCACAAAAGAAAAGCAAGAAGCAAGGCTTTTACAGGTTATTTTGTCTATTTTGAAAACATATAACTCCTATGACTGAGGTTTACAACATAGAATCCCATGACAGTGGGTTGTGCTGGCACCTGTCTGAAATCTGCCCCTGAATTGCTAGCCCTACTATTTTGCTGACATTTGGCTGGCCACTCATCTCATTGCCCGAGCATGGACTGGGTGAGTACATTGTGCGAGTATATATATATTTACGCCTCCCGAAGGGAGCGTAAATTATGGTGTCTCTTCACCATAAGGGCTACTGAAAGGTGGACACCTTCATGACACACCAGATTGTGGTTTGAACCCACAACCACATCCAACGTGGTATGTTCCCATTACCATTGGGCTACATGTTGGTTGTTTGGTGCTAGTATAGTCATGCGCTACCCAACCTTAAAGTGAGGGTCAAAGATTCACAACTTGAACCTTTTCAGGACCTTTTCACACGGCACCGCTTCAAGTTGACAAAACATAATTATGCAATGGTTTTTTTTTTTTTTTTTTTTTTTTTTTTTTTTTTTTTTTTTTTTGGTTCCTCTGAAAATAGGCAATGGAGGCCAAACATGCACGAAAGAAGGTCACATTATTGTTGTTGTTGTTGTTAAAAGGAGACAAAATTCCAATAATTTTTATAAATAAAATATGCGGAAACATAAACAGCTATAAGGCTTGGTACCGAAGTTGAGCAACACACCGGGGGGGGGGGGATAGCACTACAAAAATCCTACACAACAAAGGGGAGATTGCATTTTGGGTGTTGGATACATGAGTTTGTGTAGGGTCTGTTTAACGCGAGGGACGCTGAGCAGAAAACAATGACCCAAAAACGAAAAACATCATACTAGCTCCCCATGGAGGGAGATCGTCGCATTTAGACAAATTAGTTTTTGTTTGTTATGTTTATTCTTAAAGAAGGGCAGTGCCGTTGGCCCATTAATGTCAACTAAGTCCAAGTGCAATCCCTATGTATCAGAGACTCTACAGTTTGGGAGATCTCCTGGTCTTGATCAAGAAAAGCCCACTTTGCTATTTTTGCAATCTCCTATGTCAAGGCTTCATACCGTACCTGCCTATGTTGTCCGCTGATAATTAAACATCACCCTCCACTGCCGGGTGAAAAACCTACCAAGAAAAAACCTGGCACATGCAAGTTGGGCCGAGGACAAAACCCTTGGCTAGGAAAACCGTACAGGGAGTACAGATGGTGATATATACCATGAAACTAAAATGTTTTTAAGTCCGAGAGAGGTCAAGACCTAGGACCCCAAGAGTGACCATCCACAAACTAATACTAAGCCGCTGACGACAAGAAGAGGATCAAGCTGAAGTAGAGCGGCTAAGAAGATCAAGACATCACCCCACTGTGCGCCCCTCCACATTGATACATGTAAGATCAAAAATTAGTGCGGAATGCACCAAGTCTGTCAAGGAAACAGGTTCATCCCGCACTTCAGTATTAGAGCCTTGTGGAAGAAGGAGAGCACGTTGCCCACGTAAAGTCTGATAGATCAAGTATGGACCGTCGATCTTGAGCTTAGATTTGCATGAATGCTTGCCATGCTGTAATCGAACGCACACGGTCTGTCCCATCTGAAATATGTTAGAATACTTGACACGCTTGTTAAAATTACGAGCCTAGGTTAGCTGAGCCTTACCAATGTTTGTCTTGGCATCATGGATAGACACCGCATGTCGAGCATGAAGAGCCTCAACAAAGGTCTCAAGATCAACCGGATCAGCAACAGTAGAGATAAGAGGGGTAGAATGCAAAGGAGGAACCCACTTGCGACCATACAACAACTCAAAATGAGTCTTCATGGTGCTAGCATGCACAACGGTGCGATAAGCAAAGAGAATAGGGGGAAGAAAGGTATCCCACTCCCTGGTAAGTGCAACATTCTTCATTCGGCAAAGAGTTTGGTTGAAGCGTTCCGTGAGGCTATTGGTCTGGGGATGGTATGGGGCTATAGTGGAATGCTTAACACCGAAATTGAAGCAAATCATCGTGAGGAGCTGATTACAAAACTCCTTGCCCTGATCCGTTAGTATCTCGAGGACACCCATGCCGCATAAGGATCTCATTGAAGAAGAACTGAGCTACAACATCACTAGCCTTAGAACGCAAAGACCGGACTTCTATCCACTTAGTCAAGTAGTCGGTAGCAACACAAAGGTAGCTTCAACCTTTTGATGTGAGTGCGAGGGGTCCTACCAAGTCAATGCCAACACGAGCAAAAGCATGGATAACAGGCAAAGGCTGCAGCTCATACAAGATCCGGGCCCTAGGGAGAGCAATGTTATCACGACAACCTTCACACTTAGAGATGAACTCGGTGACGTCTCGGTGAATTCCCAACCAATAGTATACCTCTTGGATGCGGGCCATAGTTTTTTTGATACCAAGGTGACCTGCATACAACGAACAATTGAAACGCTCCAATAAAGCATTCAGCTGGCTCCATGGTGGTACCTCCAAGTAGCATGGCACTCCCCCTCTAGTGAGTTCCTTGAAAAGCTTATCACCTATAAAACGGTGAGTAGACACGTGATACAAAATTTGTTTACACAAGGACTCGGAAAGGCCAGCTGACGAACGCCCTGATTGGCATCGCTGAAGTAGCGCAGCATGTAGCTGATCATCCATGACTGCACTCCTTTACCAGGGCCTGGACTCAGGACAAATTGGCAGTAACAGACCCAGCGTAACGACACACCCAGAAGTGAAATCGAAGAGCTCGCAACAACAAGGCTTCAGAGTCTTTGAGTAACAATGAAAGCCAAGAGCCCGCTGTCTGTTTAGTCGTCTGCCACAGACCCGACTCACGGCTGACGGATAATGGTAAGTGAAGCCTGAGCGCTTCCCAGGCCACCTGCCGATGATGAAGAAGACGAGCCTTGAATATTTCTGCAAGCGCAAAGAGTTCTTGACAGCCACGACGGCTTGAGTCTAGCACAACGCGCTCTCTCTCCCAAAATCAGAACTAGACCCAGGTCGTACAAAAATCACCTCGTGATGACTGGGATGATGCCTCCGCGTGAGCCTGGCAGCGTGAACGTGTGAGCACGTGAGCGCAGTCAGGCTCACGCCACGTCAGCAGTTCTCGCCACATTGGTTCACGGGTGTTATGGCACATCAGCAGTCCTCGCCAGCGTGGTTGACGCCACGTCATTTTCGTAGGCACGGACCTATAACCGCGGATAGAACAGGCGGAAGGGGGAAATGCTAGATCATGAGCCCAGAGGCGTGAGGTAGGTATCTATTTCCACGGAATGATTTACCTTTTCTAGTCATTGCAGACTACATCTTTAACATCCATCCCACCGCCGCCCCTCATGTCGTAAACTGCGATTTGATAAGTGTGCGATTGCCGAAGTGAGACCTTTATCCCTCCCATGAAAGGGAGGATAAGCATGCTAGTTTCAACAAACTTTTGTATCAGTCGATAACAAGGTGTTGTAGCAGTTCCCAGTGCAGATCCCCAACCATCAAAGTTAGCCGGAGTAGAATTGAGGTTTTCTTAAATAAAAATCTCCTAGATGGAATAGACTGATTTAGATATGGTCTACATACTAAGCTTTTGCATGTTTGGAAATCAAGTATCAAGTATCAAACAGAAGTGATAATTGTCGACGATCATCACCTCTACCCAAATGCCAAAACAGATCAGAAGTGATGATCGACACCGATCATCACTTCTGTTTATTTATTTATTTAAATTATTAATAAACAATAGGCAACAAAAACAAAAACAAAAAAAATTAAAAAAAACAAAAACAGAGCAGAGCAGAAGTGATGATCGGCACCGACAATCACTTTGGCTCTGCTCTATATTTGCATCAGTGAAGCAATGCAGTGCGGTTGTCCAGAGCGGAGCTGTGGCACAAAGAAGCGTATCTCAACTTGTTAGAGCAGAGCAAAAGTGATTGTCGGCACCGATCATCCTTCTGCTCTGTTTTTTTTTTTTTTTTTTTTTTTTGTAATTTTTCAAAAACAAAACAAAAAACAAAAAAAACAGATGATCACTTATGATGATCGGCACCGACAATCACTTCTGCTCTGTTTTAAAAAAAAAAAAAACAATACAGAGAAGAGAAAAAACAAAACAAAAAACAGAGCAAAACAGAAGTAATGATCGGTGCCGACAATCACTTCTGCTCTGTTTTGTTTTGTTTTTGTTTTGTTTTTTTTTCCCGTATTTTTCCTTTAAAAAAAAAAAAAACCAGAGCAGAAGTGATTGTCGGTGCTGATCATCATAAGTGATTGTCGACACCGACAATCACTTCTGTCTTTTTTTTTCTTTTCTTTTTTTTTCTTTTTGAACAATACGGGAAAAAAAAAAAAAAAAAAAGAGCAGATCAGAGCAGAAGTTATTGTCGGCACCGACAATCTTTTCTTATTTGTTTTGTTTTTGTTTTCCATTTTTTTCCCAAAAAAATAAAAAACAGAGCAGAAGTGATGATCGGTGCCGACAAGCACTTCTGCTCTGTTTTTTTTTGTTTTTTTTTTTTCCGTATTTGTTCCCAAAAAACAATTGCTATGGTCTCTTTTGTGTCGCTATGTACTGCAGGCTTCTTTTTGATACCGTGATCCCTCTTCTCTTCGTCATTTTGGGAGGAAGCAGGGTCTTGTTGGGTTAGCCTCGATGGAGCCTTATGAGGTTATTTTGTCCTCATTGTAATTGTTATTATAAAACTTACAATTGTAATTGCAGAATGTTGTGGAATGGATGCCACGGTTTTAGGCGTATTTCTCATTTCGGATATTTTGATGGTATTCTTGATGGTATTTTGGTTTCATATTCCCTAAGTTCATCCCACGGTTATAGGACCCTTGGGTATAGGTGTCGTATGTTTCGGTTGACGTGGCGGATGCTGACATGGCGCCACGTCAACATTCGACACCATGGCAACTTGCTGGCATCACGCTCACGCGGTTGCGTCGTTGGTGATGACTGTTCAGACGACTGTTCAGACGACGAGCATCCTCTCGAACAAATGCTTCAAACTTTTCAACCCACTGCACATCCTCCGGAAGCAACTCTCTTAGAAACTCATCATACTCCTAAGATCGCTCAACATCCCTCTCAAACTCTCTTTCTCATTCTCTCGGACACTCGTAATCAGGACTTGGATCATAAAAATTATCAAAATTATAGTACTCCGGATCGCAATTATTTAGCTGGGCGACCTCTCATCTCTCGGTGACCAGGCCTCGGTCTCATTCACATTAACATTATATCTAGGGTTAGATGAATTCAAATGCACGACAAGACCACGACCATCAGCGCTGGGTTCAGGCAAGGGTGACACTGGCGAGACAACAATGCCAAGCAGTGCACGTTGAGAGGGGTTAGTGGCAGCAAGATCATTCGCTATTGTCAAGGCAAAGTCAGTCACAATCTCAAAAACCAAATCAACTTGCACCGACAGGCTTTTTCCCTCTCTGCGTGCTACACAGCTAGTACTACGCACTGAGACCATCGTCCTGTGACACAACACAATGAGCAGGGTGAGAAAGCAAATACGAAACAACAGGAGAAAATATCGCAAGGTGGTTGGTCGCCATCAGACAAGACTGATTGGAGAGCAACAATCAAAAGATTAGCGCGCAGAGCAGACAATGCGCGAGAGGAGGATTTGACACACAGGAGCTCTCATCCAAAGCTTGTACACCAAAATCACATATACACTAACACCCGAATACACCGCCCTGACCTTGTGTCAGGGCGCCGTCTTTATACAAAAGCCCTAGCTCTAGTTGTCTGCCGTGTGGCGAGGCGTAACAAGCCAAAACCCACGGCGCCGCCTTGTCACCCTAGATCTGATGAAGGGCCAGGATGTGGCCACCAGCCAAAACTAACCCTAACCTAGATATAATTGTAACGGTTTAACGGCATTATACGCAAAAAAATTATACTATGGATGTGTATCGCCGTTTTGGATGAAACGGGTCATTTCTAGGCTAAGCAAATATGGGGCATTACAAGAGAGCCAACAAACAATCAGTCTCACTGATATGCTTTCAAGGGATAATTTAGAAGTCCCCGGGGCCAACTTCATGCAGCACTTCTATAGCAACAAGATAAGTACGTAGCTTTCATCCACACAAACGTACTTTCATTCATACGTGGCGCCAACCTCCACAGGTCGGTCAGCCCCGAAATTCACGGCCGAAGACCCGATTTCTTCTCCGTTGACGGATGAGAATTTTCCATCCACTTTTCTACATGCCCTATACGCCAGAGACACGTTTCCATCCATTTTATGGGTTCCTTCATCCGCCGTTCGGGAAGCCCCATTCTTCGGTCGAGGATGGATGTCTCTGTCAGACAGCTCTGCTGACCGAGACATCGTCGTCACCGTCGGGGGAGTGTCTAATCACCTCCACTCTTCCCCACAGGCCCTCTTCCTTCCTTCTCCTTTGTAAATATTCAATCTCGTGGTTTTTCACCCCCGTGTCGCACTTGTTGGAGTTCTCTCCCTTTGCCTCTTGGTATTTCCTATTTCTGAATTGAGTATAACATCCACAGAGACCGCTGGTGTCACCTTGGTGAGGGCTGTTACGGCGATTTCCGTAGGACATTGTGAACTGTTATTACATCTCTCTCTGTCTTCCCCCTATTGCCCCCTCACAGAAAAACTTAGAACTTAAAAAACGTTAACTCTAAGTTTCCAGTTCGTTTGCCTGGTCACTTCACACCAGCTCGTTGGGAATCTTGAGATACGATCAATCAGTCTTGAATTTTTCTACTTACGGGAGGCGAAGTGATTGGGAGGAAGAAAATTCAGGATGATTTCATGAAATGCGCACCCGCGTAGACAAACTCATATTAATGAGGGAGTGATGGCCCCACAAGTGAACAGCTTCTGGAGCTGGGAAGTTGCAGGTAACACAGCTCACCAGAAAATCCTTGCCGCAAGTCAGAGTCAGATTGGAATATGGAGTCAGCTCCTGATTCAGTTCAGCCATACTAAGCAGGGAGCCTAATTGCATATTGGATGCATCTTTTGTGCTGCCATTTCTGTAAGTTTCATGATTTAGAATACAATGGAAGCCACTAGATCTCTGAAGTTGACGGATTAAAGTAGACTGGAACTGACCTTTCTATTTCGTTTTGAAGTATGTGAGCACAAGCCTGCAAAATTCTGTCCTTTAACATAAATCTGGTTTCCCCCCTGAGAGTGATATATTTGGATCTCAAGCAGCAAGATCAGAGTTAAAGATGAGCTAATTGACACTGAACGTGGTGTTTAATTCAGTCCAATATTACCATCTCCTTCATGCCCTTAGAAGTATTTTGAAGACAATCAGCTTTGCAGGCAGATTGCCTGTGATAGGGTCATTGTGCAACCCATACGCTAGCAATTTCCACACCTTCCTTGCCAATTGGGAACAGGTTTGGTCCTTCCACTGATCACCCTTGGTCCAATTAGTAGACAATGGGACAGGCAAACAATCATGATGTCCTATGTTGCAAAGCTGTGCCCAACATAACAATCTAGAAGACTATTTTGGCAAAGAGCACGTCATGGAACTCCACCCACCTTCTGTAGGAGGTTGCTGGAGTGCCATCGGATTGCTAGCCCTTGGGCCATTCTTTGGCTGGAAACTCTACTCACTCAAGACTCATGCGAGCATTCATTGCACATGATATAGCCAGTTGCATGGATATGCCTTTGCGATACGAATTTCCAAGTATGCAGAGATCTTCAATTTCCCAATTTAAGACATGCACATCAGCGTCCCCAAAGAGGTGTAGCCTTTATGGAAGCTTTTGCTGCAATGTGCTTGACCAGCCTGCACTTGACCTGGATTTGATGCCCTAGGTCGCCTGTTAACTCTACCCTTCATGCTCAACCTAGACCTCTCCCTCTAAGAAATTAAGCCTTATTGTAAATACTGGACTGTTTGTGGTGTCAAGACAAGTCAGAGGTTTGTGGATTGAAAGTGCATAATTGTTTGTGTGCACAGCTCAGAATCAGTCCCCAACAGATTGTGGCTTTTGTGGCCCTTTGATTTTCCGTCAGCAACTGTTATACAATTACTGCCACTTTTGTGGTAAGAGTCTGCAGCATATATATACTTCAAATCTTATTAAAGCACACAATTGTCGTGTTGTCACAGGTTCTCATTTCAGAGGCTGACTCTGAAAGTCCAAAGGTCTTTTTGAACTTTCGAGAGCATCTGGCTGGCAAAATGGGATACCCAACAGGGCCTCCCATTTGTGGAAGCTCTGATGACCCCACATGCCAGGTCCGAGTTCCTGATATGCTGCATCGAGGCCCGATCACAGTGTTTGCTTTCTGGGGCTTAGTGTTCATTGCCTGCACTAGCCTGCACTAGCTTCAGTATCGTCAAGGCATGGCATGTTAAGAAATGGCCTGTGAAACCCCTCATAATGGGAGTGAAGACTGGAAATCAGGAGAACATGGGCAAGTCTGATTCACAGGGCAAGTTATCTAAAGGGGACAAAGGTGCGACACAGATGGTCATTGATGTGGAAGAACAAGGTTGTCAGCTTCTGCAGTTTACAGGCTATAAATTTGGAGAGACTTGCTTCGGGTTGTGTATCCTTATGTCCATCCAATGGTTTTGCCTTTACTTGGTGGTGCTGGTAGACACGTATGATAGATGCCAAGTGAAAGGCATTGACAGCTTGTGCTTATATGGGACCTATTTCATCTTTGGGACTTATAGACGGAATGGCACGGTCAGTTCTTTCTCCATACCCTTTCATCCCCTTTCTGGGCAGGTAAGAGAGAACTAGAGTTGGAAGGATTATCAGAAAGAGCAAACTCCGAGCCTCTTTATGCTTTGATCCATGACTTGACACTTCATATGAAAGCACACAAATTAAATCCAAAACCTCATTGCAATTTGTATGACTATCCTGCAAATTTATCTTACCAGTATTGTTTTTTTTTCATTATTATTTCAGGAGGCTCACCTTCTGTTGTTGGATGTCCAGGTGTTTGTTAGTCTCTGGTGTTTCTCACTTGTTTGGTTCACAACGTGGGTATTGAACAAACGAGTAGTACACAACTGGTTTCGCTTGCCATGCCCTCTATCACGTGCAGATGTGGTGCATGTGTGGGCCTGGGATCAGCAGGAGATTTTGTCTGTCAATGTGACTGCCCTCGTACACTTTGTCCGCAAAGTGAAGGTGCGCATATCTAGCTCCTCTCCCCGGTTGCTTTTTTAGAGCTGTATTCAGCTCCTGATGTTACTTAGCAAACTCAAGCTCAGGGGTGTGGATTTGCTTGAGAGGTTGAAAAGGGGATAGAGGAAGAGACAGACATGAATATACAGAAACTTGACAAGGAGATGAAGCGCCTTCCTCTCCCCCACCCAACCTTTTCCAACCCCTCCCTTCCAGTGCAAGCACAATGCTGAGGCTTTGGTTGGTCAGATGATGGTTTCTGGTTGCTGGAGCTTTAGGATTGGACTCTTTTGACACTAAATTTATTCCCTGGGTTTGCAGTTCCGTGTTGAGAACTTGCACCAAAACCTGTCCCTCACAGATAAAATGTTTCCAAACAATCAAAACAGAAAGATATGAGACAACTAGTGAATCAATGTTCTTTTCATGTCTTAAGGTACAGGACCTCCATAGATTCAATCTTTATTTCTTTTTCCAGGATAAACTGATTCGCCCTGCGCAACGGGGTCACTCTGAGACCATACCAATTCGTAGAACCAAGTCCGGTGAGCTCTATTTTCTGTTTCAAGGGCAGCGTTATCTCATAGAGGGGGCCTCTGTGCATCAAGCAAAGTTTCAAGTAGGGGACTGTTTCGCTGACTTCCATCAGGTATGCCGTCTTTCAGTACCCTAGACAGTTTTGCTGTAGGGGTTCATTCATCTTGCAAACTTATAGCACTTCCCCAAAGAAACAGCTCTCAAACTGCCTGAGGCAAATGTTCTCATGGTCATGAAGAGAAAGTCCTTCCTCTTGGTCAAACGTTTGTTCACCAAAGCAAAGAAATAGTGAACGCAGTGTAACTTGGCAGCAGGCCACATCTGTAATGACCTGAAAGTGCTGTAACTTGTCACCAAGATCCAACACTTGTCTTGTTATGTGTTGAATTCAGGTATCACTGGGACTCTCTACAACGGTTGCTGAAGGTAGACATGAGAGTAATGAGATCCCGTTCAAGCCCGAGCCCATGTTGGTATCCATTGCAGAGGAGATGTTCGCCCTATTTAAAGTGTACCAGTTCATTATTTATGCAATCTGGCTATGGTTCAGCTACGTATTTGTGGGGGCCCTTCTCTTCTCGATTGTGCTACTCTCGGCTGCCATCACCATCTTCAATCGCCGCCGGTCCCAGTTTGCCATTGCCAAGGTGTGCTAACGTGTGAATCCTGCAAAATCAATTACTAGGTGATTGGTAATCACTCAACAATGGGTCTAGGATGGAAGAAAATTCTGTCAAGTGGATTCCCTGTTAATGCCATCAAAGTTTTGTGTATCATTTGATTAACAGGCTAATCATGGACGTCAACCTTGTATGTGTCTGTAGCTTACTGAGTATGCAAGTGACGTGGATGTGAAACGCAATGGGACATGGATGAAACTAGACTTTCGCATGCTTGTCCCCGGTGATCTGGTCAAAGTGAGAAGCAATTGGAATCTTCCCTGTGACCTTTTGATTGTCCAACGTACTTGAATCTCAACATCACCCTCCAAAAGCGAGGGGAAGAGAGGGACAGACTCATGTATAATCCATAATCACCTTTGCAATTTTGCACGTTTCTAGCAAGCACATACATGTGCAGAGAGTACTGACAAGCCACGCATGTCATATCATGTCGTGGAATCCAAAACTGGTCCTAGGTAGTGGTGTTGGTCTATATCCAGAACACCATTGTGCACACTTGCATGCTTTAAAACTGTATACATACTGAGGAATCACATCGAAATGACTGTAAGGACAAGTTGACAAAGACACGGATGAGGGACATTGGCTCACAGGTCGAGGTGAACACCCGGTGGTGGGGTAACCTTCCACAGATGAACTTGATGTTGTTGATCCATAATACAAGATCTGCCAGCAAAAATCATCAATGCTCACAACGTTAGCAGTTATCAATCACTGGCCCCAGATTCAGTTTGGCATGAAGTATCAAGGTTTTCTGCGGACGTTATAAAGTTCCATTTCATTTCATTCCATTTTTGGTACAATGTTGCATATTGAGGTATTTGCTGTTTTATCCAGGGTTCTGTGTCTGCAATGAGAGTAACCTTACAGGGGAGGCAATGCCTGTGCAAAAGTACCAGGCTCCCAACAACTCCAGTTTTTATGAGCCTGAAGGTCCTGGGGGTGCCCGACGCAATTGTCACTTCCACAGGTTACCAGTAATTCCCTCTTGGTTGACCCTGACCTTGCTAAGTGGTCGCCTTACAATATGCAAATTGCTAAAATGAGGATATATCAGTTCTGCTTTCACATACTGTAAGGAAGGAATGGATTACTGTGACACAGTCCCTTTTGACCCAATGTCGATTGGAAAAACACTAGTGTGGGGCAATCCTAATTGTTGTTTGGTGGAGAACTCAGCGATGCTCACCTCGGCTTGAGATATAGGTGTCACACTTTGGCATGGCTATGTTCTTTTTCCTCTAGACTGATTGCAATAAGTCGAACTGCGCTTTAGAAAAGACTTTGATGCAAAGGGAATCCTCAACTTCAGCTGTTGCCGAGTTCATGTGAACCTGGTTTAGGTTTATGTGAACTGAAGTGAATTCAAAAGAAGTGAAGGACTTGGCCAGTAGACAAGGACAAGGGCATGGAAGCCAATTTTTCAGCAGACTATTTCGAATGCCTCTAAGCCTTTTGATTTGTAGTGCTAAACTCTATGTTTGGGTTGATGTGTTATTAGGAATGAGTACGTTGAAAGGCAAGTTGTTGTCCACCATACTCTATCCTGAGCGAATGGTTTTCAAGTGTGACGAGGAACTTCCAATAGTGGTGATGCTTTTTTTGGCATATGCAGCTGTTTGCTGCGCACTCTCCCTAATATTCCAGGTCAGTGTAGCTTGTTATGGACTTAACAAGTCTCAGTTGGTTCTGAATGAATATTTTGCCATCACCCTGCATTATTTCAAATGAAGCATCTTATTAATTGTGGTTTCTGGATTTGTTCCTCTCTCATGTTTTCTTCCATTTTGTCCCATAAGCTCTACGAGCTTTCCGCGGACGTTATAAAGCACCATTTCATTTCATTTCATTTCTCTTGTTTTTTACCGTTTTGTCCCATAAGCTCTTTGAGCTTTCTGCGGAGGTTATAAAATACCATTTCATTTCATTTCCCGTGGATGGAACTTTTTGTCCTTCTTCCTCCCTTTCTTGTTGTTCTACTTTTCCCATGGGCACCCGTGGATTTATAAAATTTCTCTCTGGCTTTCTTTCCTAGACAATCCCTTGAGCAGTAGTTGCATTTGGGCTGCTTCTGGCTTCGCTCTGTTCTTTATTCTTTCTTGTTTCTTGCTTTCCTTTTGTCCCATAATATCTTTGAGCTTTCTGCAGACGTATAAAGGTCCATTTCATTCATTTCTTCTTCCTTTTCCTCTTCATGGACCGAGACTTCACTGATGCTAGTGTCCGTATGTTTCTCTTTGAGCTTCCCATGGACCGTGTAAAGTTCCTTTCCCTTCCTTTACTCTGTCTTTATATCCCTCCCCCCTCTTCCCCTTTTTCAGCTCTACCACGGTGCTAGGGTTTATGGCCTCAAGACTACGGCTTACAAAGACAGAGTTTCTCTTATTTTGGGAGGAAAAAGGGCAGAACTCCCAACCCATCCTTTCTGATCACCTTCTCTCAATTTGTCTTCCTCTCTCTGTCCAACATCCAACCTGTAATTGAATCTGTCGTCTGAGCAATAAATTAAATGTTGCCTTTATAAACTTTTATATCTGGTGCAGAAGCGAGGAATTTTTTGTGTGAATCCAAAGCGAATTGCAATTGCTGGAAAGATCCGGGTGTTTTGCTTCGACAAGACTGGGACCCTTACAAACAATGGCCTGGATTTCATAGGCATTCAAAGTGTTCTCCATGATGGTGATAAGCATCCGTCATTTGGCCCTGTTTTGTCACCCCAAAATATGGAAGCAATTGATAATATCACTATCAAGGGCCTGGCTACCTGTCACGCAGGCACCAAGTTTGGGGAGCAGTTTGTGGGGAATGAAGTCGAGGTAGGTTGTATTTGTCCATTCCCATGGCGCGAGTTATTCTGCGTGCTTGAGAAGTCTTGTATCTGCATCTCTGTAAGTGCTTCTCCCCACCTCTATCTCTATGATGTCATCCCTCTCTCCCCTTCTCAAGCCCTAAAGAGTAGAAGGTCTAATAACACATTTTCATTCAATGTAGGTGAAAATGTTTTCTGCAGTTCGCTGGGACTTGTTGGAAGGAGGCACCACTGCACAGGAATATCCTATTATCTCCAGCAGAGAGGGAAAAAAGTACACACTTGTGAGACGGAATGAGTTTGAGCATGCCCGTGCCACCATGAGTGTGGTCATCCAAGATGGTGCTGGAGAGCTTCATGTCTATTGCAAAGTGAGTGCCAATGCCCCTTTCCTTAAGATGAGTACCATTTCATTTCATTTTAAGATGGGTGCAAGTCTGCCTTCAAGAAGAGGACTCTGGCTGAAGCCGGTGTAACTAACAGCCACTTTGCCTTGCAGCTACTGCCCCCTTCCAGGGGTGGGCTCTATGTATGCTTTCAAACTTTAAAGAAAGCAAGAAAGACAGACAGACAGACTGACTGAATGAGTTCCGGCCTTCAAAACCAAGGCCTTTCAAGGAAGAGCAGTCTCTGACAAACATACTAAAACTTTATCTCACATCTCCCCAATCTATATTTGACAGGACAAAGAAAGAAATGGTGTTATCTATGTTCTGTACTCTTCAACCTGGACAAATCCTAGTTTCGTGATATAGGAGACATTTCAAAGGCCTTAGAGAAGGATATCTATTATGGACCAAGTGAAACTACCCATGAGAAGGAAAAGTTAAAGAGAAATGAAATGAAATGAAATGGTACTTTATAATGTATAAAGTTAAGGAGAAATGAAATGAAATGGTGCTTTATAATGTCCGCGGAAAGCTCATAGAGCTTATGGGACAAAATGGAAGAAAACATGGGAGAGGAAACAAAACCAAAACCCAAGAATAAGAACTATTGTTCTAGTGATTGTCTAAGGGTGAAGGCCTCCTGCAGGTAAGCTGCCAGGCATTTCTGATCCTCATAGTGGAAGACTTCAGTGAGAGATTGGGTTCCACTGAATAAACAGTATAGAGAAATGAAATGAATGAATGAAATGGTGCTTTATAACGTCCGCGGAAAGCTCGTAGAGCTTATGGGACAAAATGGAAGAAAACATGAGAGAGGAACAAATCCAGAAACCACAATTAATGTTCTAGCGATTGTCTAAGGGTGAAGGCCTCGTGTAGGTAGGCTGCCAAGCATTTTTGATCCTCATAGTGAAAGAGAGGTGTTCAAGTCTTACTTATCCAACCCTACGTAGGTAATTCAATCTCCTGCAGAGCAGAGAATAGTCAGAGCATGTCATGCCACAGTAGGTATGAAAGCCGAATTTTCCGTTACAAGTGAGAGGATAAGTCCCCTTGAACTGGCTTGAAACGGTTTTTGGGTTATTGAGTACTTATGGTTCATGCATCTATGCATCTATGCAGGGGTCTTTTGAAAGGGTTCAGGAATTATGCACTGCAGGTAGCATTCCCACGGAGTACCTGCAGACTGCTAAGGACCATGCTCTTGACGGCTGCTACGTGTTGGGCTTAAGTCACAAGTCTCTTCCTCCCCCTATTATCTCTTTTGTTGTCCATCTATTTCACGTTTCTATGGTCTCTGTCACTCCACATGTGTGAACACCTTTCAGCCTGGTTTTTGAAGGACCTGTGATTGCAAGCTATGTCCAATTGGCAAACAGTAACATGAGTGGTCATTGTGAGTACCAGGAGCCTAGGCACTATGATGCCCTTGGACAAAGCTCAAACAAGACACTCGGGGTGCGATTGAGGCTCTCCGCAAGGGTGAGGTAAGTGCCAGGCTTTCTAGTAGCAGACCTTTAAGCTGTGTTATCAGTCAAAGCGGACTTGCTGATGTGCTGTGTAAGAAGTGTGTCCTCTTTTTGTCACATGACATTGTGGCACTTGTCAGAACTTTTAGTTATGGAAGTACTGGGGTATGATTGAGGTACCTTATTTATGGCAGTTAAATTGAGGACGTTGACTCTGGTTGTCATCTATGATGACCTTGTCCTCCTTTGAGTGTACGTTTATGAGGATTTTGCAACAATGGCTTAGAATCTGCTTATCACCTCAACTGTAACAGTACGCACGTTAACCAGCATTGTGCTTGGCGTAACAGTTACTTCCCACTTTGAAATTATGGAGTGTGTGTAAAATTTGGGAGTACTTACCAGGTGCGATCATTGATGGTGACTGGTGATAATGCGCAATGCGGGTTTTACATTGCCAAGGAGTGTGCCATGGTCACTCAACATGTCCAAGTCCTGTTAGCTGACCTTGATTGGGCAGGCAGGTATTATGAAGACTCATATCTTAGCCCCTTTCAATGCAGTGGTGGGAGGCAATGATTGCTTCTGCTTAGTAATTGCAAAAAGTGCTCCACAACCAGGAGGAATCCTATTATTGTCATATCACATACTGGCAGCCAGGCCAACCCAGGATGATCTCTTCCTAAAGTTGGTTTGATTTGTTCTTTCCTGTCCCATGGGACCCCATGGCCCTCGGTGTACATGAAAAAATTCCTATTTCTTTTTTCTTTCGTTCCGGTTTTCTATCTTGCACAATCTCTTGATGAATCCTTTTGTTGACCAGCGTAACATGGCAGCCCATGGTCACCACTGGTGACGGAACTAGCCATGCATCGAGCACAGATGAGATGTTGAGGGTTCATGGTGAAGGCCTGGAGGGGGGCCTCACTGAGCTGGCTGTCACAGGGAAGGCCTTCAATGTGCTATGCAAGACAGGCAGAACGGACAGTCTTCTGTTCTTCACTCGCATTTTTGCACGCTTCACCCCTGCAGATAAGGTAAGATGCTGTTTATGGCATGGTGGGAATAAAGTTTATGGGATGCAACTGCAACGATCTCGTATCCACACTCTCTATTCTGGATCTTGTGGCAAGCAGACAGAAAGAAAGACAGAAGGAAGCTTTATCATGTCCATGGCAAACTCAATGAGCCTAGGGGACCAAGGAAAATAGTAACAAGATAGAACTATTCTCTCTGCGGTTTCTTCTCCACGCCCCAACGGCGTGGAACACTGAAGTAATGTGTGTTTATTTCTCGGGACGAGAGATGCCGGGGTCCTGGCCAGGACTGGGCCGCGAAACCACGACTGGGCTCTGGAAAAAGAAGGGCCCCCAATAACCAGTCACCACAACCAGAAAAGTAGAATTCAAGTTCAAGAGATTCTCTAAGTGAAGAGCCTTATGTATATGCTGCAAGGCATCTGGATCCTCATAATGGAACACCTCTGTCAGGTGTTGACTGTAGCCCGGCATTTAACAGTAGAGAGAAAAGTGAAAGAAGAGATGTTCTTCAGTCTCAATCTTCAACCTGCAGCTTATCCTATCTGCCAGTCTCTATCCTCAGGCTCTCTGAGCCACCCTCAATCCTCCCAATGCCCAGAGAAGAGATGGAGAGAGCAAATAAGTGATTGGGCTGTAATATACTTTCCTCAGGACGACACGAAAGGTGTGTCATTAGAATTATAACCTAGTTGTGAGGTGTGTCACTGATCTCCTGGTAGAAAAGAAATGAAATGAAACGGTACTTTATAACGTCCGCGTAAAGCTCAATGAGCTTATGGGACGAAATGGGAAAAACAAGAGAGAGGAAACAAAACAAGAGCCAAACAACAGCCCAAAAGCAACTACTTCTCAAGGGATTGTCTAAGGGTCAAGGCCTCGTGCAGGTAAGCTGCCATGCATTTCTGATCCTCATAGTGGCAGACTTCAGTGAGAGATTGAGTTCCATGCAATGGAAATAAAATGAAATGAAATCCAAGGGGGTTACAAGGGCCCATGGCACAGGGAGTGATAGAGAAAGAAGAAAGAACGAATGAAAGAACAAAGGAAAATTTATAATGTGCACTGGAAGCTCAGGGAGCTTACAGGTGGAAAGCAGGATACAAGAAACAAGCAGCCCAAAAATGCTTGACATGGAGTTCATTCAGCTTTTGCCTAATGAGTCTTGATGTTGGGCTTTTAAAAGAAGGCAAGAAATCAGATGAAATGAAATGGTACTTTATAACATCTGCGGAAATCTCAAAGAGCTTATGGAAAAACAGAAAAAGAGTGACAACAGCAGGTCGTCCTTTTGTTGTGACCCATAACATGCAGTAACAGGGAATTGTGGGCTCAGGTGAAGGTAGTGGACATGCACAGGGACCGTGGCCTTGTGGTGGGCATGTGTGGGGATGGTGGCAACGATTGCGGTGCTCTTCGCTCAGCCCATGCTGGTATTGCCCTCAGCGAGGCAGAGGCCTCTGTTGTGTCTCCTTTCACCTCCAAGGACAAAACGGTTTGTTCTAAGACTTCCCCTCTCTCCTCATGATTTTTGTTCACCTCAACTCTGTGTTGGTCACTGAATTTGTCATTGGCCTTCTCGATATTCAATAGAGGGGTGTATGGCCTCAAGGCTGCAGCAGACAACGTCTGATGAGTACATTCTATATCCAATAGGTGTCACCATTAAAGAATTAGCATAGATATCTGAGGGTAGAGGTTTATAGTTTTTGCACTGCCACGGGTGCCAAGTAAACCTTTGATTAGCAGTACTCATGGCTCAACGAGTGGACACCTTAATTTAATTCCAAGCTCTCAACGTTGAAAAGCTTGCACTCGCCAAGTTTAGAAACAGAAATTTCTTGAGGATGGTTGCATACAATTGAAGGCGATTGTTCTTATATAAATTGAACAACTTTTCTCTCTTTCTCTCATTTGTTCAACCGGGAAATCGAAACTGAAGAACACTTCTTCTATTGCCCTCTTTACTACGAGATCCGTGGGAGATTCCACTGTCTATTCCGCGGAACCCATCTCTCACTGAAGTCTTCCACTATATCAGAAATGTTTGGCAGCTTACCTGCACGAGGCCTTCACCCTTAGACAATCACTCTAGCAATCAGGGTTGACCAACCAAAGGAAACAACTTGAAGTGGGACAAGTTCTTCGGACTAATGATATTCATATCTGTGCTGGGCAAGAAACATGGGAAACGTCGGATAAACTGGTTGGAGATGTCATTGGTTATAAATGGGCAGGTAAGATGTGTACTCTCAAGGCAGCCTCTGCCAAATGCGGTCAAAAAGGGGTCGGATTCTTTGTCCGTGATTTCTTGTTTGACAATTGTGAAATTATCAACAAGGGTTTGAGGTACGAGCATAGTATCTGGCTAAAACTGAATTTGAAGGGCGGCATGAGTACAAAGGACCTCTTTGTTGGTTGTGTTTACATGCCCACAGAGGGGACCCTTAGTGCTGACGCAGACAAGGCCTTCGAAGATGTAAAGCTGGACTGTGCTTCGTTCCTTGCCAAAGGTCAGGTGGTACTATTGGGGGACTTCAATGCCCGGGTGGGCAAAGGGATCCATCAGGACGATATCATTGGACCTTTTGGTGAGGACGAGCTGAATTCTAATGGCAGACGGTTAATTAACTGTCTAGAAGAGCTTCAGCTTTTGACCTTGAATAACAGGACAAGAGGTGACCAAGTGCAGTGGACTCGTGAGAAACCCCAAACTGGGGAACGTTCCATTATGGACTATATCATAATGGACAAAATTTTGTTCCCCCAGTGTGCCAATGTGTTGATCGACAGAACTGATATTGGTACCTCGGACCACTTCCTGGTTTGGACTGAGATCAAAAGGTGTTTTCCCACCACCAAGAGATCTGTGAAACGTTCGATTCGGAAGTGGCGCATAGAAAAATTCCACAATGAGGAGGTCAAGGCTGAGTACGTCCAGGCCTTGCAAGAGGCTCTCCCTCATTTTGTCCAATCGCTCCAAGAACTTCAGTCACGCTCTGTTAACGCAAGAAATGAAGTCGAAAGAGCAGTGGACTCTTGGGAGAGTTTCGTTTCCTCCGTGGCTGACAAGATCATTGGGAGGAAACTAATTGTCTGCGGTAGAGCAGTTAATTGGTGGACTAATGAGATTAAACTCAAGATAGCTGAGAGACGAGCCCTCTATAAAGAGTGCTGCAATTTGGAAACCAACAGAGAATTGTGGGCGAGGTACTACCAGCTCCGTAAAGATATCAATCAGCTTGTTAGGTCTCAGAAGAAATTATACTGGGACAAGTTATACAGTGAAATAAACTCAAACCACCATGGTGGTAGTGACAAGAAATTCTGGTTGGCCCTCAACGTTTGTACAAGCCGAAAAACGGTCAGCAAGTACAAGCGCTGAAGACTACTAAAGGTGCAGTGGTGACTTCATCGGTTGACATTGTCAAAACCTTTGAAACTCACTACAGTATCCTTGGCAGAACTTCTAGGTCTAACAGTGAGGGGTCTTCTGCTGAATGGAGGGACACAGTTGGAAAAACTGTTCCTATGATTCAAAACAGCCCTGATGAACTGGAGTATATTTCAATGGCTTATAATGCTCCCATTAGTTCTTCTGAGATTGTGGAAGCAATTGAACATTTAAATGGATATAAAGCTGGTGGACCTGATGGTATTGTCAACGAGCTTATCAAGCACGGTGGCTCTCCCATGATAGAGGCCCTAGTTCTCCTCTTTAACCTTATCTGGAAGACTGAAATGATCCCCTTTCGCTGGCGACAGGGGGTCATTGTCAATCTATACAAGAAGGGTGACAGAGAAGAACCAGGGAACTACCGTGGCATCACGCTCCTCAATGCTGTTGGCAAGACATTCTGCAGAGTTATAAGTACTCGTCTCGAGGTCGATCTGGAGTCTAGAGGTTGTTTCCACGAAGGCCAAGCTGGCTTTCGGCGAAACAGGGGCTGTGTGGATCATATCTTCACTCTAAGCCAGATTATCCAGGGAAGGAAAAAAGAAGGGAAACACACTTATGTCTTTTTCCTGGATGTCAAAAAGGCTTATGACACAGTGTGGAGAGATGGCCTATGGTTCCGCCTCTGGTCTTGTGGGATCAAGGGAAAGATGTGGAGAGTTGTCCACAACTTGTATGCTCACACCAAAAGCTGTGTCACTGTTAACGGACAGAAGTCCAACTTCTTTGACATAGACCAAGGTGTAGCTCAAGGATGTACTATCAACTCCTCGAGGATGTGGAAAGTGAGGGATTTGGGTTAAGGGTGGGTGATACCACCATACCAGCCCTTATGTTTGCGGATGACTTCGCAGGCATAGGGGAGACTCCAACCAATCTCCAGGAGTTGATTGATTGCGCGAAGAGATACTTTGATCTTTGGGGGCTAGAGGCTAATGTCAGCAAATGTGCAGTGGTAGCATTCAACGACAGAGGAGAGGGAGGACGTGATCTTAAGTGGCAGTGGGGTAGCCAAGAGATCCCAGTCCTCCCTTCCTACACTTACCTGGGCGTTGAGTTCTCCTCCAATTGTAATTGGGATGCACATATCCGGAAAGTTGTTCAAACTGGCAAGGGCAAAGCTCTGGGGCTCACTAAATTTTTCCACTGCAGAGGGGTCAACTCTGAGGTTAAGAAAACCATGCTTTGTCGCGTTATTAGACCTGCCTTGGAGTACGGATCTGCTATATGGGTTGATAACTCCAACCAGGCTAAGTCTCTAGAATCCATTCAAGTGGGGGTGCTTAAGGAGTGTATGTCAGCATGCTCCAAAACAGCCAATGTGGCTGTTCGGGGTGAGTTTGGCATTCCGTCCTTAAGCTCCAGACGAGATGAATTCAAGGTCAGATGGTGGGGTCAGCTGCAACATATGCCCAACACCAGATATCCTAAGTTAATTGACAATATATCTTGGAAACAGGACCGCCCTGTCAAACAGGCTAAGTCCTGGCAGAAGAGAGTAGAAGAGATCCTCAAGGACCTGGACCTGGATCCGCAAGTCTTGACCCTGCTGGATAAATCTGACTTAGAGGCTGTAGTGTCCTCAGCCATGTCTGTTGCCATGAGATTGTCTGATGAAAATGAAGTTAGGCAGAAAACTTCCCTGAACTTGTTTCCAGTCTGTGACATGGGGGAGGACATCTTGGATGACCTCAAGGGTCTACCCACTCTCGGCACTAGACTGAAATTTAAACTCAGGGCAGGAAGCCTACCTTTGAACAGCAAACAGAAGCAGAGAGGAAAGGGAGAGTGCAATTGCCCGTTGTGTGGGCAATCTGAAGACAGTATTCATTTTCTGATACACTGTCCGGGGTTCTCTCACCAAAGAGACGCTCTCTTCAAATCTATTAAGGGAATTGTGTCTGTACCCCTGTTTACCAACTTTGAAAGTCTCGAGGCTGAGCCAAAAGCCCAGGCCCTCCTGAGGCCTAGTTTTTGGGCAAATCACACACAGCAGATGCTTGTGTGAAGGGATTTCTAGAGGATATCTGGAAAACCCGGATTAATTCTTTATATGGAGGTAAGTCTTACTACCAATGTCAGCCCCTGACAGAGGTAGGTTCTGTCCCTTTTGTTCCCGCTCAAACTGGGCGCGGGGTCAATGGCCACAAGGCTACGGCAAACAACGTCTTATGAGTACAATCTAGCAATAGTTTTTATTCTTGGCTCTGGTTTTGTTTCCTCTCTCATGTTTTCTTCCATTTTGTCCACATACGGTCGTATGCGGACGTTATAAAGCACCATTTCATTTCAGTACTATGAGATGTGGGAGATCCTATTGCCTATTCCGAGATAGCCAATATCTGACAGAGGTCTTCCATCAGAGAAGGTTAGCAATATCTCTGCATGAGGCGTTGTCTCTTAGACAATCCCTTGAGCAAATAGTGGTTTTGGGTTGGTCATGGAGGGCCCCTCTCTCTTTCTTGTTTCATGGTTTCTCTTGTCATAAACTCTTTGAGCTTTCTGCAGACGTTATAATGTATCACTAGGGTAGCCTGTGCCGTTGGCCCAAGTGTCCAATGCCATCTAAGTCCAAGTGCATCAATATATGAAGCAAGCCATATCTAATAAATTTCTTTTCCACAGAGCCTGCGACCAGATTTGAACCAGAGACCTTTGCCTTGATATCTCTCCCGTCGAGGCTCCAACCATTGTCCCAGGAATGCCCACTTTGCCATTTTTGCTATTTTTTGTGAATTTCCACCGACCAAAAGTACTTGGAATTCCACATCTCCCACACCGCGGGTCCAAAAAACATGAGACCAAGCCCGTGCACCCCTCCTCGTCGAGGGCTTTCCAACGGTACCAAGCACAAGGGATGGGACCTTGCGGTTTGGGACATCTCAACGTGACAAACAAACAAAACAAAACAAAACAAAACAAACGTCTCAATTCATATATTGATTTCTTTCTTTCTTCCTCTCTTTCCTTCTTCTTCTCCTTGCATGTCATTAAATGCTCTTTTCATGTACAATGAACATGGGGTGGAGGGGCACTGGCTCATCCCAAAACTCCGTACCTACAGAGATATTTGTATCTCTGAGTCTACTTGCCGGCCACGTTCTGCACATCTCTCACCAGGGCTTTGGGAAATTTCTGAGTCGGTTAACACAGCTTCCAGATCAAGATACGTAGATGGGTCGTCATACCTGATGAGGATAGGATTAGTCCATTGCAACACATGCAGGAAGTGGAGATAGAACATCATCTCTATTCCTTCTTCACTGCGTGTACTATAAGGTTTGAGGGAGGTACGACTGTTGGAGGTTACTCATCATGGGAAGTAGTAGAAATTCTTAGCTGCCTACCTCCATGAGACTGCAATCTAGGGTTCTCCTTGTTGGTTTTTCTGTTTTCTTACATTCTCGTGTCATAGCTTTGCTGGGCATCAGCAATCATCAAAATTGGGCACAATAAACTGCTCAGACTGATGAGATGGTTGATCATGGCAGGTGTGACCAACCTCCAGTCTGCTAGGACCACAGAATGTGGCATCGGTACTTGGGGTTTGGATCATCAACCTTGTATTTGTGTTGGCTGCTCTCTCCTTCATGACTGCCCAATCTGACTATGTCAAGTGGCCTGCCAAGTATGTTCCTTCCTGGCCCAGCCTCTTTTCCTTATCAGTATGCCAACTCTTGTGGTAACTTCAGAGTCTGATGTGCCTTCCCTTTGATGGATGCAGTAGACTCAGATGCACTGACAGATCTCTAGCCTCATCCACAGCGTCTGTCACATATCTTTACTATTTACTTCTCATTGTGTGGCTATGGTGATCAGGGCGATTACATGGCTTTCCTTTCTTTTGACTGTCGATGCTGACTCCCATTAAAGTATCATGAGGCCTGAATGTAGAGCAGTGGATTTGCTGCATCTTATTTGCTCCTGTTTTTGGAATGCCTGTGAAGCTGATCATATGAGGCCTCATGATGTCATGTGGTAGGGAAGGTACAAAACTCCATTTCTCTGGCTGGAAATTTCTTTCTCTGCTGGTGTCTCCTCCTATTAACACGCTTCAGCTCCCTGGATATGGCAGACTCTCTCATGGTTCTTCGTGGTGGGTGCTTGGTGACAACTGGGAGTCGACAGTCATATTTTTCACCATTTACTTTCAGTTCATCTCCTCTCCTTTTATCTTCACCTTCGGAGCCTCATTTCGCCGACCTGTCATTTTCAACTACTATCTGCGTGTAAGTGCATCTACCAAGTTCGTTCACTTATTTTCAACATGTCATTAGTTTCTTTTGGTACACTCTATGGTACAGGGAAAAAGGTCTAGAAATGTTGGTGACGTTGATTTTATAAATACCTTCCCTAAGAAAGAAACTCTGTCCACCTTTTAGGCCCGTAGGGCTTTCTATCTTTTCCCGTTATCCGCACTATTCTCTAATCTCGTATCTGAGGCTCTTGAAGGAGACTGTTCCGCTTTGCTGACTCCCTGATGTTTCTGTGCTCAGGGTGCATGGCTTGGCATATTTACTCTGATGTCGGTAGTGCTACTACTGCCCCACAGTAGCTTCACACATCTCTGGCATGTCGCCAGTGAGCCATTCAATGGCCTCAATACCAAATCGCCTGTATGGGTGGCTTACCAGGTGAGATTTCACTGTTATTTTCCTCCAGAGAGCTTTGCCTCTCTCATGTATGTGTTTCTGTTTTTGGGGGGTAGCTTTGATTGACTTCATTCAATGTGTGTTGAGATGGGACAAGGGAGGTTATCTCCATGGGGCACCACTCTTGTTGCTAAAGAAAATAGAGCATCCGAGGCTCATGATAAAATTGGAAGATACAGAGGAGATTAGCATGCACCTTGCTCAGATGTCAATTCTCAGAAGCTCATTCCCAGAGTTTGATTCTGCAGCTTTCTAACACCATATCCGTTTCCTTTCTCCAAGGCACATGGCTGGTGGTGTTTGGGTACAGCCCAGTACATTCTCTCAGCAACCCTCTCTTTGGAAATCAGGCATTGTGAACCGCATGCATAATCAAGAAAATGCTTGTGTGGATGGATAAGAGCTTAACAGGCTTGTCCTGTAGCAGCACCCTGCACACATGGAAACCGGAAAAATCCACCACCAATTTGGGATCTCTCATAAACCTCATCATTCCACTGGAGGTAATACTCTTTGATTCTTCTCTCCATTTCTTCTCTCCAGTGGTGGTCTGAGTGGTGTGTAATTCTGGCATCACCTAACTGATGTCCCTCGTTTTGATCACTAGGCTCAAGGAGGGGCACCAAGCCCAGGGATGCCATTTAGCTTCCGGTTGCATCTTTGGATTCTCATTCTTGCTAATCTAGCTGCCATTGCTTTGTGGCAAAAGGTCAGTGTGTACCTCCTCTTTCTTCACACTCACATGGTTTGTGTCTAGTAGACTGGATCGCTTTCGTCAGTCTGATGTTTTGTCACTATGTTTATGGATGTGCTTGCTCGTTAAATTGCAACTGTGGAACAATTCGTGACCCACTAAGGGATTTCCTTGGGGCTTGGCACAGGCTGTAGTAAACTCACAACAGATCAGGTCTCACAGAATGTCTAGGCAGTCAAGTTGAATATCCAAAAATATGAACCTAATCTGCTCATCCCAGATTTGTCCATCCTGATATGGTTGCTTCATTACGGCTTCTGAATTACATGTCTAATTCCTTTCTCAACAAATTGGAAAAGTATAATGGTATCATTGGCCAGATAGATGGAGCCCATAGAAGGTTACATCACCTTATAAGAAAGCTGGCATGTTTCCAGGTGGTGGTAGACGGCCCTGTTGCGAAGTTCCTGGCCCGACGGTATCCGTCAACATATGCAAAACTGAACTTGTAGCTCATTTGGTGCACAGGGGCGAGGCGGCCAGATGAGAAAGCTATGCCGCACATCAAAGGAGTTGTAACATAGGGATACTGATAAAGTTATTCACAGTGTCTGTCCATGCCTCATGGGGAAAATCTCTTTTCTGGAATAAGCTACTCTTGAGAAAACCAATTTAGCGGGCAACAAAAAGTTGGCTAGCCCTTCTTTCAAAACCCCCCTCCATTCAGGGGATTCAGCACTGAAAGCCAAATGTTGGCCAAATAGAAAGAAGAAAGCAGAAATATCTAGGAAGGTAGTGTCCATTGGTCTTTGGACTACACAGGCCTAGTTTCTGGTCGATAATTTACTCCATTGCTAAATGCTGTTAGGGGTGCCTCTTGTCTGAGTCTTGTTGTAAATGCCCCTCATCAAGGGGATTCAAGGTCTCCATGTACAATTTTTAGAAGTCTTGCAGTGACCTTTCTTGCAGAGGTTGAAAATTCAACTGACCTGGATTCTGAATATGGTTTGCAGGCTCTACACTTGATTTTCAGGATATTGTTTCAAGGATACCTAATTGCAATGTCTTAGGGAAATTGATTGCTTGGAAGCACTGAAAGGATTTGCATGGTTGTCCAAAGCAAGAAGCTGCTAGTCTTATTAGGATTGCTATCATAGTTCGTCTTGATCTTTACTCTAGTTTGATCGACATTCTCTGTCTGCCAGATTGTGGGACAAGAGGGCCTCCCTCTCTAGACATGTGCATCCTTCATTCCCTGGCACATGTATTGAACCCTCCAATCTATCAAAGCTCTTCTCTCTTACCACTCCAGTTGATTTGTATGGAATTTCTTAGAGAGATGAGACGATGGGTTGTGCTGTGTCTTATCTTGTGTCCTTTCTCAGGTGATCGTTTCTATGGATCATTCCCTTCCCTTCCCTTTCATAAAAGAAGGGTGATTGCTCAGGTGGGTTTCTCCCTGAAATTGTCTCAGATGTTGATGATTTCTACTCCTTGCTCACCACAGGGATCTAGGATATGGAGCTTTCCAAGGAAAAGGATGGAACGGGAGCATAAGCTCCTTATCGAGGCCAAGATCAAATTAGTCTAGGGAACATTATCTCTGAGTTTGACTGATAAGCATCTTGACAGCAAATTATTCAAAGGGTATGGGTTTAGGGTTTTGGGGTGTGATGTTTGCAGTCCAGAGTACGATCTAACTTGCTTTCCTTTCTTCGTCTGGTGCTTCTTTCAAGGCCCCATGGTCGTTCAGCCGCTCTCCTCCTCCTCTCAAACGACAATCGGCTAAGTTTCAAATAGGATTGAAAAGCATCGATTGGCAGATCCTTGATCTTTTCGACCAAATCATTGGTGATCCAAACAAACTACAGCGTACATTAATCAGACCTAAACCGATTCATACTGTACATATGTAGAACCAGGATTGTCGATGTGATACGTCTTTGCCCTCTCATTCACAGGGGCAGGGACGGCCGCTCTCCCGAGTTCTGTGGAGGGAGACGCCATACGTAAGGCGATGTCGTGGCCACGGCTGGGATGCTCGACATCATACAGAAAACTTACGGACCAGTCTGTGGAGCTGAAATGGGTACCTAGCTTGGCAAGGCGGTGCCCAAAATCGTTACGAGTGATGTTCACGATACATCTCAGGCCCCAGGGGTACCGAAGAAAGGTATTGCCACGCAATATTTCGTGATTTTCTGTGTCTCTGGACTGGAGTGCCCCAGGCTCTATAGTGTCCTTGATCCAACCCAGCAGAAACTGCATCCATCTTGCTTGCAGAAATTATCGACACGCTTTTCGTTCTCTATGAAATCGGATAGCTTTTATGTTGTTGCCAGTCATCGCATGAAAGATTGGGGAGGTACTAATTTTGATGCTTGCTTGAAACATTGCTCCTGTGGGATGCTTTCTTTTTCTTAAAGGGAATGGCCCCCCACAGTTTTCCTCAAGGTGTGACAGTTATGAGTAGCCCACGGAAGCCCAAGAGCTGAAAGAATTTTGATCTCATATCTTAATTAGGAGACTGGCCACCTGAGTGACGAAGACTGCTGCGGGGCGAACGTGGGTATAACATACCGTTGACGAAATAGTCCGCACCCAACATCAAACCTCCGGAGCTGTATATCGTAGTCACCAATGCCATGGTGCTCGCGCAGAGCCAACGACAATCTGGGTACAGGGGAATTGCTGATTGTAGGGCCATGCGCTCAGATAATTCCAGCAGCGCTGATATACGAGCTGCCAATTCCCCACAGATGTGGCACATGTGGATTCCATGTCTCTCACCCTGTTGATGCTGTCATTGAACCTATGGCTGCTGCCTACTGGTGGAAAGGTCCAAGATCACCCGACTTCAGACACAATTGCACAAATGAGGTGGTGTGCATTGAGTGTTCGCTGAGCTCAGCTTGGGTGAAAGCAGAGACAACTGCCATGGTACAACATCGAGCACAATCTGCTAATTGTCCAGGTCTGAGGACCGAGTCTGGTCAGACACATGCTGGGGACGATTTTGAATGTCATCCACAGTCACCCTGGCCTGAAGAACAGGCAGAGGGAGTCAACAAGAAGTCAGCTGGCACTTGTAAGGATGTGAGGGCATTATGTAAGGCAGGACGCACGAAAGAGGCACTGCACATTTTGAAGCATGGATGCATACAGGTAGACTTCGACACTTATGCATGTGTCTTACAAGAGTGCATCAACATGAGAGGCCTTGCAGAGGGAAAGCAGGTGCACGCACACATTATTCAGAGTGGATTCAAGCCAAATATTTTCTTATATAACACCCTTGTCAGCATGTATGCCAAATGCGGGAGTGTAGTGGATGCCCGTCAAGTGTTCGATAAAATGCCTGAACAAAATGTGGTCTCATGGAACACGATGATCACAGGATATGCTCAGCATGGGTATGGTCGGGAGGCATTCAAGATCTACGAGCAAATGATAGAGGAAGGGGTGACACCCAACAGAGTTACCTTCATCTGCATTCTGAAGGCGTGTGCCAGCCTGGAAAAGGCCATTAAAGTCCATGCTGACATAATCAAGGCTGGAATAGTACCAGGGATCATTCTGGAGAATACCCTTGTGAGTGTGTATGCCAGATGTGGGAGTATAAGGGATGCACGTCAAGTTTTTGACAGTATGGTGAAAAGAGATGTGGTCTCTTGGAATGCGATGATAGCAGGATATGCTGAACATGGGAGTTGTAGGGAGGCGTTTGAGATATATGAGACGATGGTACAGTATGGAGTGACACAGGACAAGGTCACATTCATTTGTATTCTCAATGCATGTGCCAGCCTGGCAGACCTGGAAAAGGGCAAAGAGGTTCATACTGACATCATGAAAGCTGGAATTGCGTCATTTATAAATCTGGAGAATACCCTTGTCAACATGTATGCGAAATGTGGGAGCATGAAGGAAGCACGTCAAGTGTTTGACAATATGGCAGAACGAAACGTGGTCTCATGGAATGCGGTGATTGCAGGATATGCTCGGCCTGGGTATGGTAGGGAGGCTTTCAAAATTTATGATCGAATGATACGTGAAGGGGTGATCCCCAACAAAATCACATTTGTTTGCATGCTCAATGCCTGTGCCAGCCTGGCAGTACTGGAAGAGGGCATCAAAGTCCATGCTGATATCATCAAAGCTGGAATTGAGGCAGATACCATTCTGGAGAATGCACTTGTTGACATGTATGCCAAATGCGGGAGCATGAAGGATGCTCTTCAAGTGTTTGACAGTATGGTTCAGCAAAATGTGGTCTCATGGAACACCATGATTGCAGGATATGCTCAGCAGGGTTGTGGTTGGGAGGCTTTTGCAATCTACAAACAAATGCAAAAGAAAGGAGTAACTCCCGATGGGGTTACATTCACTTGCGTCCTCAATGCATGTGCCAATCTGGCAGCCCTGGAAATGGGTGTAGGGGTCCATGCTGACATCAGAAAAAGTGGGATTGCACGAGATGTCATTCTAGAGACTACCCTTGTTGACATGTATGCCAAATGTGGGAGCATACCGGATGCACATCAAGTGTTTGATAGCATGGCTGAACGAAGTGTATTCTCATGGAGTGCAATGATCACGGGATATACTCAACATGGGTATGGTAGGGAGGCTCTCAGTGTGTATGAGCAAATGATAGGGAGAGGGGTGACACCTGACAAGGTTACCTTCATTGGTGTTCTCAATGCATGTGCCATACTTGCAGCCCTGGAAAAGGGCAAAGATGTTCACGCTGACATCATGGAAGTCGGAATTGCGTCATACATGAATTTGGAGAATACCCTTGTTGACATGTATGCCAAATGTGGGAGCGTCAAGGATGCACGTCAAGTGTTTGACAATATGGCTGAACGAAATGTGGTCTCATGGAATGCAATGATCAGTGGATATGCTCAGCATGGGTGTGGCAAGGAAACCCTCCAACTATTTGAACAAATGCAACAGGAAGGTCTGAAACCAGACAGCATCACCTTTACATCTCTTCTCTCTGCATGCAGCCATGTGGGCCTGGTGGATGAAGGCTGTCACTACTTTGAGTCATTAAGTCGCAATCATGGCTTGACTCCTACAGTGGAGCATTTTAGCTGCATGGTGGACCTTCTTGGCCGTGGAGGGCGATTGGAAGATGCAGAGGATTTTGTTAACAAAATGCCAACTGAACCCGGTGCTTCGGTGTGGGGGGCCTTGCTTGGTGCCTGCAGAATTCATGGCAATGTAGATCTAGCTGAACGGTCGGCAAAACACCTTCTCGAGTGCAATCCACAGGAGGCTGGAGCTTATGTTTTGCTATCTAATATCTATGCTGCCGCTGGCAGGTGGAAAGATGCAGCAAAGGTGCGACAAATGATGGAGGACAGAGGTGTCAGAAAGGAGCCCGGGCACAGCTGCATTGAGGTAGACAACCGTGTGTATACATTCGTTGTAGAGGACAAATCACATCCACAAATAGAGGAAATCCATGCTGAGCTGAAGAGGTTATCTCTGCACATGATGGAGGCTGGGTATATGCCTGATACGAGTTTTGCATTGCGTGATGTGGAGAAGGAGCAAAAGGAATTTTCTCTTTGCTACCACAGTGAAAAGCTTGCCATTGCTTTTGGGCTTATCAGCACATCCCCTGGGACAACTATCCACATCATCAAGAACCTTCGGGTTTGTGGTGACTGCCACACAGCCACAAAGTTCATCTCAAAAATTGTTGGGCGAGCAGTTGTTGTGCGGGATGCCACTCGCTTTCACCACTTCCAAGATGGGGTATGTTCTTGTGGGGATTACTGGTGATACAAGTAGCTTATCAGCAGCTACACAAATGCTTGTCTAAAGAATTTTCTGTTCAGAGACAACTCGCATGTGAGCTTACTGCTGGTGTCAGGAAGCCTAAATTTGGAGACCTTCACACATTGCGCATGTGAAAAAACAGTCGAACATGGCTGTAAGGCTGCACAAACATGTCAGCTTGCATTTTCCTTGCGCTGCAAAGTGGAGTCAACCAGTGGCTGCAAATACTGTTCAACAGCTGGTCAAGCAGCAATTCTACCTTTGTCGAGATATGCCTGATCGTTTGGCTGTATGTTCTCCAACCTTCACGAAAGCGCCACATCAACCCAACCTCAATGGTTAGCAACAAACAGCCTGCCTGACACTAGCACAAGCTTCCCTACCCTAGCAATTTGATGGTTGCCATTAGAGTGTCAATGTTGAGGACTTGGGATCCTACAAGGGATGTCCTTGCCAAGAGGTCAGAATCACTCTAGACATCAAGGGTTTTCTTTTATTCTACACATCTCCCCTTGGAACAGTCCATAGAGAGTTTGACCTGCATAATACCTGTAGATGTAGTTCACCATGATTCCTGCACTTTCCTCCAGAGCTTTGATGATATATCCCCCATCCAATTTAGCCACTCCACATTATGCTCCCAGCCATGCCCTTACATCTCAACATTCCATGCATGCCGCACTTTACTTAATCAACTAGTTTGGAAAGTAGCTGCAATACACAATACATGTTATTTAACCCAAATAATCCCTTAGACTATCCTTCCAATCATTAACAATGATAGGCATGATGGTACTTTTGTGCCCACCTGTCTAACACAAACACAGTGAATTTATTTATTTATTCTTTTATTCTTTTTACAAACAGGGGACAGAGGCCCTGGCAAAATTTTATTAAAGAAGGGTAAAACATGACAGAGGGAGGAAAAAATAACCTCCAAGAAGGCCGTAAAAGCGTGTCATATGGGGGACACCTAGCACTTAACAGAAAAAAAGAAGGAAAGCGGGATGAGCCAGACAGAGGCTAAGCAGGGGAGAACTGAGGCCAGGCAGGCCAAAAAGAATTGATTGTTCGAAGAAGAAGATAGCATAACGTGCTACCTATCTGAAGAGACAAGGGGTGAAGTAGGAGGTACTCAGCTACGGACTTAACACATCCTTAGAACGAAGCAGGAGTCAGCCAAAATCAAGATGCACTTTGGATTTGGAACTATGGATCTTGTTGTGCTTCCAGTTGCTGTCGGGAGCATCGAACTCAGCTGGCGACTTGCCAAGTGCCGGGAGGTGCTCATGCCATTGGACTCGAGAGTCAGAGATCCTGGAGCAGAGGAGGCCGTCTTTGGCCCAGGTGATGTCGAAATCCGCAAAAAAACTGTCTGCTCTTATTTTCACCGCACCTGCTCACAGCTGCTTGTAAGGACACCCAAGCCTTACACCCCTCAGTCATCATATCCGAGAACCACTTGACAACATCGCTCTGATACCGGGGCGCTTCCCTTCATATATCAAACTACATCTAGCCTTCCAGATTGCCCAGAGAGCATGCGCCCTGGCTAGCCCAGATCGGGTAGCCATTCCAAGCGGAACCCCTATGTAAATTGAACAGCAGAAGAGGAGCAGACAGGGGAGGGAGAGGCTTCCAGTTGGAATAGAAATCTGCCACTAGACGCCAAATTCTAGAAGGAAGGTAGCAGATGAACAGACAATGTTCTGTGGTTTCGCTCACACCACAGTTGCATGCCAAGCAGGAGCGATCCTGGTCATGGAAATTGACGGCCATAGGTAGAATTCTATTGGCTCTTTTCCAAAGAAATGCACTGATTTTTGCAAAGCGATGCTTGGCCCAGATGTCTTTCCATATTCCATTCCAGCCCTAGATCTGCAAGTCAAGGTTCCACTTTCTATTCCATTTTACTCTGAAGTTAGTGTTGCCCAACAGCAGTTTGTATCCTGTCTTCACAGTGTACCCAAGAAGAGGAATTTTTTTGATGTCCATCCAAGTCCATTCCCCTGGGTCGAATTGAAGTCTGTTAAGCGGGAAGCATAGGGACTAGGTTAAGGGTATGCGTTCAGCCCAGCAGAAATCTCTCCCAGGGGGCGGCTTGGGATCTGGAATCCCTGATAGAGTTTCAAAAACTCTAATTCTAAAAGCGGAATCCTGGTGCATCAGGCCTTGCCCGATGTGCAAGAGTGCCCCTTCAGTATCTGTAACAAATCTTAATCCATGCCAGTGTAAATCTGAGTGCATGATAGCCAGCAGAGCAAAGAATCCATTTCCTTCAGAACTGCCAAACCAGCAAGGAAGGCTGCTCTGAGAAGTATCCCCTCCAAGCAACAATAGCAGAAGGCAAGTGATAAAAGAGGCCCGGGAGTTTAATGCTCCCTCAGTGGGCCTGCCTGCGTGGCCCAACCCCCTCGCGGTGCCGCCGCGGCCCGCGGTCACCGCCCCCCCCCCACCCCCGCGCCGGGTCCATCCCTCGCCATAACACTGTCATACATTCTCACCACTGTCACTACTGTATTGCACGCAACCCTCATGCATGCCCCATGAATGCAGGAAATACAGCCATCGCATGATGACTTTGCGATCATACACTCACATGACTGCTCAAACATACATATTTGAAACTTGAACGAGTCCTACAGACACACTATATTGGAGTCCGTGAACATTCAAATTTGAAATTTTGAAACAACATTGAATGTGCCTCCAAAACGAATGGACGTCATTTAGCGGATGAATATTTTCATCCAGCTGATTGACCATCTATCCCCACTGTCTTCGGCCCTCATTCTGTGTCTCCGAACTTCCGTTCCTTCTTCATCGCTTGCCCTTGTGTAATCATCAGTGTGTGACGAATTTGAAACACGGTGCTTCTTACTATCTCACTGTGCTTTGACCTGCTTCCCAAGAGACATGTCTGCAAATGAGAGAACTGAAGAGTTTCTCCCTCCTGCTATGCCCCATTTGATCTCCATGCTTTGAAGCCAGGTGCAATCTCCGGCAGCTGGTGCTTTCAATCACACAGTGTTACATTGGCGTCACCAATGGCATGGAGTCCTCGATGGAAGCGACAATGTTGAAGTGGCCTACATTCCACGGGGGCGTGTGAATGATTTCATAGCTGGGGAGTCTTCCTGTCTTGATGGACCTTGCACTTTCCACAAACATCGGCAAAGAGGCTGTGCACAGGGATCCCTCTAAGCTCCACGCACCAACAGCGCCCTCAGTATTACAAGGTACAACGTTATTGAAAACAGTTAAAGTAACGGTTTTACTTGAAATAGTTTCCAGTGACACTGACGACCTTGGTGAAGGAGTTTAAGCAGAACGCAGAAAAATACATGTACCATCATGCTTATCACCTTCTTCATGCAATGCGTTCGTCCATCCATAGATGCCTGCACGACCCTTTCAGAAACCTCCATCTGACAAGCTGCGATTCTCCTACAAACAGTCATTTGTGTGTTGTCATTTTGCAGAATGTGTTGTTTCATTGTAGTCTTTTCAGTGATAGTCATGTATACTGTCCACGATTATTTTAGGCCACTTTTTCATCATGAACTCCATTCATGCATGGCTGCATGATCCTCTCATAAATTTGCATCTGAGAACCTGGGTACTCATGGAAGCATACCTGACTGTACATTGTAATTTGCTACCAGCGCTGTCTCATTTACCTTTTCAGGGTAACAGTAATATTAAGGGTTGAAGGATTGTCTCGACGTCCTTGATTTCAAGCTTGTATACAGTAGTACTATCCCAATTACATGCCGCTTTATTGTCCACAACTCTTTCAGGGGGGATGCTATTCAGTCAGCAGATCCCGCGAGCAAAAAATTCTGTGAGCATAAATCTGCTCACACCTCAGGATCTGCCCTATAACCGCGGACGCCTACTCGACTTAGAAGATCTATTACTAAGCAGAGTGGCCAGTATTACAAGCTGGGGTATGGATGATGCTGGGATGAATGGCGGATGAATGGCGGATGAATGTCTGTATGATGAATGAGACATGGATAAATGAAATAAATGCAATAATACAAAGTTGTTTTGTAGTAGTAGCTCTGAAATCCCCCGAGCTCCGAAATCCTTTAAACCATGCTAGTCTTGCTTGCAAATCAATTGTGAAAGTGCAGTGTATATTGCCAACAATGAATCCACGTTGCTTTGTTGATTGAGGAGGGATTACTTGTCATTTTTCTAGGTATCCAAGGTTGAGGGAGAGGCTCACACCCAAATCTAAAGAAGGCAAAGAGGTGAACTCGTGCTTTATAAATAAACGTTTCAAAACATGTACTGGGAATTAAGATGTCGTTGACAACACCTTAATCCCTAGCACTTGCACACACACCGCCTTACCACCAAGGCTTGTTCGCCATTAGATTTTTTTGGGTTGAAATTTTTTGGGTGAATTTTTTTGGGGTTTTGGTTTTTCCATGAATTGTCATGTGCCAACACGTACTACTCTTCCTAAGGTACTCTTCCTGCTCAAAAGAAAGCAAAAATCCGCAGAAAAACAAATGTTTAATGACAAATTATTTAAACATATGAATCAGTAACCAGAATACCCTGCATTAGTCATCTGCCACGGAGAAGTAGTGGCCTACAAGTGCCTAACCAAACCGTCCCCCCATGACAGAAAGCACTTGGAACTTGCAAGGAATCTTTTTTGTGCCACACAAATCTACTGCACAAAAGCTGCATACAGCAGCTTAACAGTTAAAAACCATAGTAGATTCATCAACTTTGACACCAAATACCTCCCACTTCGGAAGTACATAACCATAACCATAACCATAACCAATGAGCTTGCATTGCTGAGTAGACTTCCAAGTATCTGTTATCATCTTTTCCACTGGCGCCAAGACTCATGGCAGTAAAGTTCAGTGGTCAACGTTGGAAACACTGAACTTTCTGCATTCTACTCCAAAGGCGCTCCAACGTCATCTCAACTGCTTCCAGACTTTTTGAAGACAGCACATAGCTCGAAGGTTTAAAGATCTGTGCAAAAGCAAGAAAAATAAACATCCTTACACTGGGGACTCTGGAGATGAACGTTTCATATTAGCGAGACTTGCAATCCCTTATTGATGAAGTGTCGGCACACAATTAGATTTAGATTCATCTTCTGATAATTTACTGATGATTTCTGACCTCTGAAAGCAAATCATATCTGTACAACCTAGACAATAGGACAGCTGATTTAGTAGCAATTGTCTGCACGATTCCATCATCACCTACCATTTTAATCACAAACGTGGGCATGACATCACTTCATGAATGCTGTGAAGTCGAACATCTGGTTAGGTGAACAGGCACTTTAGCTAGCCACTCTACAGGTTGAAACTGGGGTTGTAAAGGCCACTTCAGCACTCCGTATGCTGCAGTGCTATGCAAAAGAATAGGTGCTCGCAAGGCCACAGGTTCTTTTGGCTCTAGTTCGAGACTACTATCTCAAAACTTAACTTCGGTTGGTGGATAAGCATTGTGGCATTACATTCCAAGAGTTGGACACACTGGATAAACAAGAGCTTGTGCAAGTAATAAAAGCTTTCATAGTCATACCTTGGCCTGGAACATGAAATTTGGAGGGACATTGATAATCACATAGTTCTCCTTGTCCTCCAAGTATTTCTCAAATTCCTGTCACACACCACCATGCAAATGCTTGCATCCTCATTGACGTATCCAAGACAAGCTGAACCCTATCAAAGTCACCCAATCTTGACAAAGACTCACAGTCATGCCTCTGTTAAAACTTTTGGGAGACCCAGCAACTGCCTAGTCGAACACAAACAGTCTCCCAGACTTGTGAGAGCAAAGAGCTGAAACCTGAGGCCTCCCGTGTGTTGTGTTCAAACTCCAGGGTACAGGTTGGGAAAGTAAGTCTGTAAACTCAGCACTATTCAAGCCTGATTCCCGCGCCACCTGTGTTGTACCCCTTCACCATCAGAAACACATGTTTGGCTGACTTATTTGCTCGTGGTACCACTGGGGGCTATAGAAACATGGTGTCCATGTTCTGGCTCTGTGATGATGCGAAAGCGAAGAGCTTGAATGATACAGTGCAAAAAAATTGCTATAGTAATGCTATTCTGGCTGCTTTCTAACCTTTGCTCCCAAATCCCCAACCATAAAAAGGACATTGTGGGTATAGCCCAGCCACAACCGGAATTTTGCAACTCCATCCAAGTCAAGTTGCCAAGCAAAGGGGGCATACCTGTTCACAAAACGAGCCGGAGCCTAGCAGTGAGCACAGCAACTGCTCATTCTGCACATCACTAGAAGCCATTGGCTCAGTAAATGCCCCGCAAGAAAGATCCCCACAGTTGATGTGAAAGCTTATACTTTGTGCATAGTCTCACATACAAGCTCTACAGGTAGCTCCATGGTCCACTTTAGAGTACTAAAACTCTAGTTTTCAAACAAGGCAGAGCCGAAAGGTCAAAGTAATAATCAAAATGCTTTGCGTGAGGAGATCCTTGACTATGTACCATTACCCTCACAGCTGCAGAGTTATGGCTGTTCCTTTCAAGGGAAAAAAAGAGGGCAAGTTACTGGTAGAGAGGTAGAGAGGTTGCCGAGAGGTAGAGAGCAGAGAATACAAAATCCTTGCAGAGTTTGCTTGGGCGAGTAGCTAGTTGTGTTTTTATTAGGAAGCCGAATCCAATTAGGACACTTCGATGTCGTGAGATAATTGACGCCGACAGCATCATCTAGAGAATGTACTCATAAGACGTTGTTTGCCGTAGCCTTGTGGCCATAGACCCCGCGCCCAGTTTGGGCGGAACAAAAGGAAATAGATGCTACCTAAGCGAGGGTGTGATTACCCTTGGTAAAGACAATTAGTTCGGGTTTTCCAGATATCCTCTAGAAAGCCCTTCACAAAGCATCAACTTGCTCTGTGTGAGCTGCCCAGCAATTAGACCCAACAGGGCCAGGCCTTTAGGCTCATCTCTAGAGAGAGAGAGAGAGAGAGAGAGGGCGAGGGTAGTGCGTTAGCAGTCCAATGCGAGAAACGTTGCCAATGCGCTGCACTGACGTTCCGCTTTCGCATTTTTCCTTATGGTGTAATCACCAGTACATACAAAGATTTCACCATAAAAATTGATTTGAGCATGGGTGGAATGCACACCAATGTCCACCTTCCTTCCGAACTGAAGGCATGCAGGTTTCATCAAACAAGTTCTGCAAATTGAAGAGATGCCGAAAAGAAGAACGCGCACCTCTGGCTGAAGCTGGAATGAGGCATCGTAAGACTCAACCGCCCCCCATCGTAATACACGGCCTGCTTCTCCTCACGGACAGGCTTTTCACATTGCACCGCATGCGACTACTCGCAACGTGCAACCTTGCGGGAAACGAGAGAGACAAATCAGACCGACTTCTTACTTCTTCCCGAAGAGGTGCATTCAGATGTAAAGCTGCAGGAGACGAAGGGACGGACAGGCAGTGCAGCGTGGCCATGGCTGCAAACAGCTCGAGCTTCAAGCACGACACACTGCCGGCATTTCTCTCCTGTAGGGTTTAGGCTGCAGGTTTATCCCAAGTCTTTTCCGAGAAAAATAACCTCTTTCACGGTAATCTAGGCAGGAGGCTGGTGCTCGTCTTGCCTGTTTCGGATTCGCGCGTTGTTGGGCTTTGGCAATGGCAGCTCTAGTGGAAGCAAATGGGGTGCTGTCTTGCGCATCGGCTGCGTCTTCCTTTCGGGGTGCGGCATTGAGGCAGTCTCGGGCACCGCCTTCTGCTGTGAGGATGCCCGCTGTGGGGTTGCGAGCAGAAATTGATACCCAGGTTGTGCTGAATCCATCGATTTTGAAGGACGTTGACAAGGTGGTCGATACGGTGGTGATTTCCGAAATCTCTAAGCCGGTTACTGCGTATTGCAGGTACCAATCTTTCCTTGGTACGCTGGATTCTCATCGCTAAGTTCTGCTGGAAGATTCCGCTGTCTGTCCAGGTGCTGAAGAGGTCGTGGGTTGTTACTTTTGAGGTGTTAGAGTGGCTTTGCGGTCCTACTGCGACTTAAGTGAGTAGTGTCTAAATCTGAGAGCGGGTGTTGCGGCAAAATCTTTGAGTAAGGGCTGGACAGGTAGGACCTGGAGTATGTTGGTCTTCTCTTTGTATCTTACTCCAGCGAGCGGGATCGAGCTTAGCTGGTATGCCCTAAGCGAGTTGCTTTGGTTTGAGTGGTAATGGTGTGAGGGGTATATGCATTGCTCGATTGGCCTCAGGTTTCCCGCATAACTTTGCTCTTGATTGCTCTTGATACTGCATTGCATCCCTGCCCCTAATCATGCAGGGAGGAAAGTGCTGCAGAAGGAAGACTTGTCCCGCACCACTCATTTTGGTGATTATTATGGATTTGTGTGGGGAGGACAGAGAAGAGGGCTGTATATGAGCGAGACCAAATCCAAGGCCGGCTTCAACTAGGTGTCATTGAGTATCGCAGGCAGGGCTCCTGGGTGTGCCCCTCACTGGCCCTTTCTTTTCTTAACCTTGAGACCCCTTTTTCTTTTAATAGCTGGTGATGCAAGGTTGTGTGAGCACTTGTATAAGTTCAAGCCTGACACATGAAGAACAGGTTGGTCTTAAGACTGTTTCCCTGAGTTGGTAATTGGCAGAGGCCTCTTTTTCAGCTATTTGCAATCGAAGCAAGGTCATCTGAATAATTGCAAGTGAAGAACAAGAATGTTGGATGTGATTCTCACATAGAGGCTCCAACACATCTAACAGTAGGTGTTGTTCTTTGGAAAAGAGAATACTGAGAAAACTGGTAACGACTATTATTTCATGGAACATAGCAGCGTAGGACTGTATGGAGGAGAGGGTAATGATGGTGGTGCAAAGCAGGTGTGCTTTGCAGGAGGACCACGCCAACGGAGACCGCGCCAATGGAATACCAAGCAAAGGAGAGGTACCGTGGTCAAGTCTCAGAAGCTGCTAAACCTGGCAAGTAGCTCGAAGTTCTCCTCAACTGAGTATTCCTCTTTTGCAAGTGTCTTGAGTGGATGGTTTGTCAGAGACAGTGTATTTATAGTATAGTGTGCTCCTGAGAGATGCCATATTTTCTAGGAAACATTTGCACTACCAACTAGCTCCAAATGGTTTGTAGGGTAGAGGATGGTACCAATTTTGTCTTTCTGATATTTGGGTTGTGGGCCAGATAGCAGCACTGTCAAATGTGAAGGAGGAAGTGTATGGTGCACTTGATGCTTGGAGTGCATGGGAGCTGGAGTTCCCACTGGTGGCTGTAAAAAAAGCTTTGACAGTTTTGCAAGGAGAGAAGCAATGGAGACGAGTGATCCAGGTGCCATCTTGTGGTGCCTATGCTTGCACTTGACTTGTTTTTAGCTCAGTGAACGTGACATTCAAAGTTGCTGCAGTCAGAGAGCAATCAACACTTGTCCTGTCACAACTCCGTACAACAAGCAGTTGTTATACATGTGGGGGTTGGAGTTGTGTTGTACTTTGGAGGTTCTATTAAAGTGCACACAAACTGTGGCAATGGCAGGTGCAACGCACGTGCTGTTTTAGAATAGACTCAGAAATATAGTGGTCTTAAACTAAGGAAGGTACACCAGTTGCAGATGTGGGGTTATTTTCTGCAGAACCGGTGGATTCCGGGCTTGGGTTAAGATGGTGCCAAGCAATTGTGCGCTGATGGATTGACCAACATGACAGGTGAGCAAATGGATGTTCAGCAAAGGGCAAGGGAAGACAATGGGCACATACCTGCAGCTGCTGCGGGCCTTTGATGAGGAGGGCCGAGTGGAGGAAGCAGAAGCCTTATGGGAGAAGTTATTAACAGAACATATGGAGTGTATCCCGCGCACAATGTTTGGTCGAGTGATGGCCATGTATGAGCACCATAACCAGCCCAAACGACTACTCCAGGTACTTGCCTTGAGCAATTTGTCTGTAAACACTATAGATGGAATCCTCAAAGTGGTTGCATCAGATTGGTAATTTCTGAGGAACAAATCAGCTAATCTATGAAGGGTTGAAATGTCAAGGTGTTTGCGGACATGGAGGATTTAGAGGTGAGGCCTGACGAGGGCACTGTGGAGCGGGTGGCACGCACATACGAGCGCCTGGGGTTACTGAAAAGGCAAGCAGAGGTGCTAAAAAGATATGCTCCAACAAGGTGGGAGTATCGGTATGTTAAAGGCAGGCGCATCAGGTTTCGGGTAACAGACGAAGAAGGTTAAGTTCCTTGTGGTTTTCACCTTCCTGCAGGCTGTTTGCAAGTTCCATGTTGGGTTCATTAGGACCGTTGCCCTACTTAAGTCAGATGAGAATAAGGCCCTATCTTTGGTGGTGCAGGTGGATCAGCTGTGGAAGACTCTGCACAAGCAATTAGCTTATCTAAGAGACCTAATGCAGATCAGGCTGAAGAGGAAGAAGAAGAGGAAGAGGCTGATCATGATTATGGTGACTTGCCAAGTGATGGGGAGGGAGGTTTTGAGCAGGAGGAAGAAGATAGATTGATTGTGACAGTTGTGTCACATTCATGATGTGTTGTATGGTTAGTACAGCTCACTAGTAAGGTCAAATATGTAAAATTTGAGTAATGTGCAAAGGGGAGCTTGTAAGTTATGCTCGGATGTGTGAGCTCACTTCAATCTTAGAGAGGATTAGCTGTGGAGGCATTGGGCTGATGACAACATTCGATCGCAGAACTCGAGAAAGCCTTGGGACGACATTGTAGATTCACTTGTCTGGGTGGGCTTGCGGAGTAGGATCCCCTACTCACACATCTGTTGTGCCCCACTCAGACCTATTGCTGCTTGGACCCTCTGCTCTGCACAGCCTGTTCTTCCCCAGAAAAAGAGCTTCTATTGTCTTCCTCTCATTCTGCCTCCGCCTCCTCTGTACCGGTTCGATGCATCTGGCAGCATGCAGAGAATTAGTGGGATGCAGCGACAAGCTGGCCTGGTGCCATGCTTGTGGCATGGCAGGATCCCTTGGAAGCTGCCCGCAGTTGGGGAGCGCGGATGGAACTACGGTGTAGCTGCCCATGCTGAGGCTACATACCCCTGTCTGGTGGCTCGTTTGAGGTGTGCCCTGGTGCAGACGGAAGAGTGTTACAGGGAAAAACTTGGGAATTCACTGTGGGTTGGCGCTGCATCTAGGTACGTAGCCTTCTTCTTTTCACTTGCATAGTCGCGAAAAGTCGATCATTTCTTCTTTACACTTGCATAGTCATAAAAAGTTGATCTTTTCATCTTTTCACTTGAATATTCAAAGTTATAGTTCTCAGGGTGTGGCTTTGTAGCCAACATGAGCTCCTCGTAGTCTTCATTTGCTAGCTCCGATGACATCTTTGATGTCATCAGCTCACACTCCGAAATCATCATATCTGCATCCTGTTCTTGGGGTACAGCATCATGCCCACCCTCCTTCTGAGGATCCTCACCATTCACTGATTTTCGGTTTACTTTATTGAGCTCATCAGCAACAATGTACCCAAATGCTGAGACAACCTCCTAACTTGCGCCCAGGATAACGGCAAGTCAGGCTCTCTCTTCCTCTCTCGAGGGTTGACTCAGATCTAGGGAGTGATTCATACAACTTCTAGGGAAGTTCAAATCAAGCCCTTCATGAATGCAGGGCCTTCCCCACAGGGGGGACAAGCTAAAAACAGAATCAGGGACATTATTTTCTCCATAGCCTAGAGAAAAGTGGTAGAATGTTTATTCATATAACCAGATTCACTTTTGTCAAAACTTCAGCAGTGAGTGGACAGATACTGAGGAAGGGTAGTGCAAGGGTAACATTCAGAATCAGTTGGACATGACGAGGCAACTCGTCAACCTTATTGTTATTGGCACCGAATGTTGGAGAAGAGGGGCCTCCACACCGGATTCCACATCAATTGTCTCCTTTCATGCTGCACACTCTGCAGGCATACCTCCTTCAACTGGAAGAGCAACAGCAAGAACTTTTAAGAACATCAATTGGTGATTATTACAACAATAGGAATGCCACAACAAATAGCTTCTGCTCTGCCCATTCAATCACACCCTAACACTTTCTTGGATACCAAAAACAGATTTCCTGGGCCATTGAACAATTACACGCATACAAGAAAAGTTCTCATTGGACATCAACGAGCATACAGCCTATAGGCCATTGCAAAAGTGCACACTTCGTAGACCCTAAGGAAGGCTAGCTGCATGCCATACAGGTGTTCTGCAGGTCACAATTAAAGGAAAAGAGCAGATAATCAGAAAGGCAACCTTGTCTTTCCATTGAGGCAGCCGTGATTTCACTGACGCTCTTACTTGGCCGCGATCTTCCATCACCCTTGGAACTTCGCTTCAATTCTGGAATCAATCAGATTGCATACACAACACAGCTAAAGAAAGAAAAAAGAGCACACTTTTTCGCAGCCCTCTGGGTCATCAAGATCTCTACCGGAGTCGCTGCAGAAGATAAACAAGAATAAAGAGCCCCCCACTTTAAACCCTAATTGGAACAAAAAGCACACAAAATTCGACATCCAAATCGACATCACTCCTTGGTTGTGAATTGACCAAACTGCTTCAACAAAATCCCATTGGCGACCACCTCTTCATGGACGCCCCCCGAGCTCTAGAGAGGCCTGCGAGCTAAGGACAGTAATCCAATCTGTATTCTAAATACCCATATGAAGAGCCCTCTGGATTGAGTAACGTAGGAGATACAACGTAATTTGCTGGTCACTACATCACGGCACATTGAGTACTACAAATGTTAAATGTAAGAACAGTTCAGAAAGAAGAAAGGAAGAGAGGTTCAACATCCATCGATTTGCAGAACATCCCCGAGAATAGAAGGGGTGGTTTACATTGTCGAAATACTTACACACCACACCACTCCCGATCAACCATAGAAATGGGATGGAAGGGCACATGATTCCCGAATATGGACTTACAAGATAGGCAAGTGACAAGTCAGATCAAAAGAGTGCTTGTTATTTTGTTTCAATGGAGACATAACCAATTATGGTACAATTGTTCCTGCATCCAGAGGATCATGGCTGTCCATGAACTAGCCTCAAACTCGGAACATGTTTGGGGACTTATGGCACAAATCATTATGGCACAAATCATTGCTTTTTCTGTGGTGCACACTTTTGTGCACCAGATTTTCAAAGAGAAGGAATAAAAACCTTCTTTCCTCTACATGGGAGTAATTCCCTCATTCTTCAAGGGTGGGCTCTCTAAACTACAACCAGACATTCTCAAGCTGAGAAGAAAGCGAAGGCCCAAAACATTTAGCCCGTACCAAACAGAACCTTGTGCAAGCTCCAGTAGTTGATAGGACCCGTGTTGTCTTCAGTAAGTAGCAGGCGTTTAGTCGGACACAGCGAGCTTGCACCAACACCCCCCATGTGTCAGTGGTACCAGACCCATCAGCTGCCATGGTGATAGAGTCGTTTCCGATCTCAGCGGGCTCCCCAATGCATGAACAACTATTCAGGTTCTCTTCGTCTAATCGTTGCACTAAAATCACTCCATCAGGTGCAATTTCCAACAGAGAGTCTCGTAATTGGGGCCAACAGTCAGGCTTGTCAAAGAGGTCTTCTGAAACCCTCTGCCATTCAGGTTTCCCTGATGTACTCTTTGTATCAAACACAAAATGCAAGAAAGGAGCCTCCTGCAAGTGTCTTACAATCTGCATGTGCACACATTCATAAACGGTCAGCCTCTGATGGTGGCTCAGTGTACATTGTGGTGAGATAGAGACCTAACATACAACAAGTACCACAGAGCAAACAGAGAATAGAGTGTCTACAATGCTTTGAGATTGATGAGCTGAACATGCGAGAGAGAAGGACAAGGTGAGGACCCAAGCAGCCAACATAGTTCAATTGTTTATACAATCCAATGTATAGAATTTCACCAAAACGTACGTAGGCACCCTGTCTCTCTCTCACATACCACTCATCATGCAAGAACATTTAGTGAAAGCAAGCACACACATACAAGAGGTAGCAACATAACAAAAGAGCGGGTACACACCTCCAAGACAGAACCCTCTATCCATCGTTCAAGCTGCTTGCAACTCCCTGTTCCCGGTTTGGGCCCACATGGTTGATTGAGGCAAGGGACAACAATTCTGGTCAGATCCGCACTTGTTGTTGCTTCTGTATGGACAGCACACACTGCCTTTATTGCTCTAAGAGCTTTCCTCCTCGAAGAAGAGTGTCCAAATTTCTGTCTAAATGGGTTGCCAGAATACTGCATCTCCAATCCTTCTCCACATGCTGCAAAAGTAACAAAAAGAGTGAGGACAGATTCAAACTGGTAAAATTAGTAACCATGAAGCATTGGGAAAGCCCAGAAATTCAGAAGCCAACAAAGATTTCTGGACTTTCCCTCTCTATTTTCTCCTCTGCAAATGAGCCAGGCTCTCCAAACCACTGAAAGAGAAAATGCTACTGCCTGGGATTTAATTGGAAGTCTGGTATTTCATTGGTGGGCCAATTAACACTCTTCAATTGATGGGCTCATTGAATTTTCATAATTCATCACTTGGAGAACAATACACAGACATTGCAGGCCTTTAATGCTATGATACCAACTACAAACACTGACCCACCACACTCCACCGAAAACAAAGGAAGGAAAAATCATTGATACTGGCTTAAACTCCGGGAGAATGAACCATCTTTGGTTTCCAAGCAAGCAAGATCCAGATTCCTAAGCTTATCACATCCAATTCTTTGGATTTCCACTATCACACTTTCATGTGCATGATAGAATCCCATTCCATAAACGTTAGTTTTATTGATTAATCACTTGCGTCACATCAACAGCCCAACAGCCCAACAGCCAAAAGGAAAAACTGGGCACACCTGTCCTAAGGCACCGTTGTGTGGCTGATGTTACCCCCAATGCTCGCACCCTGCAATCAATATCAATCTTAGATAACAGATCCATAATAAGCAAAAATCGCTGCAAGGTCATCCATGTGCCTAAATCAACGTTGCCTCACTGTGAAACCAATGACTGTAGTAAGTCCAAACCTCCACCAACCCCCCAGGACTTCATTATACTACCTTCTGCAGCCTTCCAGCCAAGAAGCCATTGTAACTGAGAGCCCCACAAGAGTAGTTTGTCGTTCTGAGATCGAGGTAACAGACAATATCCACTGACGCCGAGACATTTGAATTTACTAACCCAGGTTCCACCCTCAGGTTGAACACTCTGAGGGTCATCCAGTAGTAACCTTCACCTACCCCGCCGCTTGCTAGCCTATTCAACCAGCCATAGAAAAGGGAAATCCAACAAAATGGTCCCTCTACCACCACGCTTTTCTTTGTCCCATATATTCCCATAGCCCATCGAAGTAGGAAATTGGTACCTGGCAAGAGATGGTGAGACTTCAGAGGTCGAATTTCCGAGATAAGAGTAGCTACAGCAGGCACTGCCCGCCACTCCTTGCCATGTCGCAGCCCCTCGTGCAAGACATTCCATTCCCCCTCTCGACCTCCTCGCTCAGATTGCGGAGCTCTTTTTCAACGCCTCCACCAAATCCCTCGGATGAATGTCTCCTAATTCCTACTTCTGAACGAAAATATATCTTAATGTCCAAAATCCCCTCCACAAATACCTGCAGTCACAAAGAATGCAACCTACTGAGTGCCCGAGACTGAGGCAGGAAGACGGGGGTAACTTCAAGATTCGCTGACTGCGTAGCAATGCTGACGTTTCTCTTTTCTCCCTCAAGCGTGTGAAACATAGGCGGAAGCCTTGATGCTTTCATACCATGATTGAAATGAATTACAGGGCATGAAATGCCTATGTTAGCCAGAAACCAGAGTTCTTGAAAGACATTCTCTCTGGGCAGTGGGATCAATAAGATTTTTTGAAAAGGTCCTCTGACAAGAATCGCAAAACTAATTTCCTCAAGAATATAAATCGCTCCAACCAGTTAAAAAAGAAGAGGAAGCCCAAAACCATACATTGAATCAATCTATCTCCCTCCCACAAACAAACGTTTGAATGACCAAGACCAGAATCTTCCTAGAAATGCCACAACCACTTCTTCTACCTCCTTCCCTTCCTTTCCTCTAATCCAAGAAGTTCTTGTGCGTCCTCTCTCTTTCTCTCTCCCCAAGGCCCAAGAAAAAAATACCTTCCGCTCTGCCAGCCTCAGTCCGGGCCCAGCACTCCCCCGGCCTTCAATCTCCACTCGAAAGCTCAAACCGACATCAAAATGCTAACATCAAGTCTCCAAAACTCTCCGTATTCTTCGAGCAATCTCACTAATCACTTCACACTGCAGACACCGATGAGGCAATTGCGAGGCGTGCTTCACATCTACGACTACCTTCCTCTCAGCTTTGTGAAGGAGAGGAAAGCGAGACAGCGGAGAGCGTCAGACACGGAAAACGACTGCTGGCCGGTCACCCAGTTCCCGGTCGCCTAACCATGGTTGACATTTCACATCCCGAAGCAGCCATTGAACAAGACAATTGGATGAACCTAGAAGGAATAAATGAATAGTTGCTTCATACATCCAGAAACTTGGATGGTACTATATTCAATCGACGGAAAGACAAGAGGAGAAGGACGACGTCGGGTGTTCTCGTTTACTTTTCGACCTGACATCCACGTTCTTCGTCAGCGCACACCATGTGCGAATGATAACTGACAGTCACCCAAGCACCGGGCCTTGCGGTCATTTGGGGGCCGCGTTCGATAGTCCTCGTGACTTTGACCAGCTGCCGCTCGTTTCATCCTAGCCTTTCCACGCTGGAAATGAATAATTCTCTGACGTGGATATGATGTGGCTCGTTTTTATTGGTTTTCACCGCACCGAAACTCAGGCGAGTGTGGTCGGAGTGAGCATGACACGCGCTACCGTGCCGGCGCTACGGGGTTGCGGTCTGCGGCCACACGCCCGGCGGTCCTGCACGCTGCCGCCATGCCTTCCACCCACTCTTCCTTCTCCATCCCTTAAGTTACGTGGACCCTTCGATTTCAGAATTTGCGAGGCTAGCAAGATGTTCCCGTTTCATTATCATGCTAATGAGCATTTTGTTCCTGGTTCATTAGATGAGCATTTTGTTCCTATGGCCGGCACGTTTTCTTATGTACAGATCGATTCAAAGCTCACTTAGTGTCTATTGAAGGCTCAGGAGAACTCTCGTCCCCTTGCTCACCCGGGCCTTGACATGAAGGACACCTTATTTTCTATGTATATATATATATATTTAACCAACAGGGATGAGAGGCCCTGGAAATTTATTTAAAAAGGGAAAAAAATTAAACCCTTACATATTGCCATGAGGCTTAACACAAGGACTGTGCTGGAGATTCCAACGATCAGTGAACTGGGTAAGAAATAGACCTGACTACGCATGCAGCCCTGGTAGACCCTTCTATTATGGTTGCAAGATTTGCCCATACCGTAGTTGGGAAGGCTGATCTGGCAGTGAAGTGCCAAATATTTATTTTCTTTACAACAAAACACTTCAGCACAACTTAAGGAAATTTCTAGATTTTAGGGCAATGCCAGGATGAGAATTTAAGTAATTCGGCGGTGACTCCCTGCATGAACTTGCTCTATCTACTGTACCATTATGTACCAAAAGTCAGTAGCTTAGATGGTTAAGTGCACTGAGTGCCACCCAGATGATTCTGGGGTCAAATCTTACTATTGACGGGTGGTATATGGTTCCGGCGGTGTCCCACTCATTTGCCTCCATGGCGCATAAATGAAAGAGGTTATTTTCTCCTCTCACTACTAAGGGGCCAAATTTGTGAGCTTGCGCTCCCAAGTGTTTCCCTTTTTTCAAATAATAAAATAATAAAATAAAAATTATGTGGGTTGTTAAGAGCCATGAGAATATCTGGTCAATCATCAAATGCAGTGATTGTTCAGCCAATTATTCTAGGATTTCTCAGAGCTAAGGAAAATATTTTCCTAGAGCTTTATGCCTTGAAACATGCATTTGGAGATTTGATATTTGGAGTTTGTTTGAGATTTTAGGCATTTTTTTGTAAAGTTTCTGGAATTTCGGCAGTTTTTCCTAAATTTTCACTTAATTATTAGGCAGATTCATTTCTAATTATTTAGTGCCGGATCAGCCTTCCCACTACGGTAGTGCAGAGAGCTAATCTAAGATTAGTTCCTAGCAATGAAAACCTCCATGAGAGAGAGGTGCCCTAGAGCAGAGGGAACCAAACGGAACGACGAACAGTAAGAGCACGGGCCGGAACGGCCAAGGAGTGAAACTCGGAAGATTCCTATCTGAGGAAGATCAACTTAGATTTAGACCCCCTCTTTATGTGCTTCCAGTTTATATCTGCTGAGTCCAAGTCAGGGGAGGCCGAAGATGGTGCTCCATCGGTGTTTCCAGAGTTCAGGTATGGAGTCTACCCATGTACATGAGTCCGTATCAATGCAGCAACAAATGATTCCTCCTCTTCCCCAAGATGCTCTGAAGGAGGCGAGGAGGGAATTTTTTCGTTCGGTTTCCTGTCTGCTTCTGCACATAGTTTTTGCCAAGCCAACTTAGCTGCAATAGTAACATCATAGAAAACACAAACCAGGTCTTATGTACAGGAGAAGGAGACATTGTTTAATGTCCATCTGCACCGAGCCTTCCAAATTTGCCACAACATTGCCGAGCGGAGAACCTCGAATACTGGGCATGTGGACACCTTGGACTTGGTTGTCTGGTTGTAATTTAGCAGGAGGGCTATAGGGTCCTGAGCGGTGTCTGACCAGACCCTGTAAAGTGACAATACCAAGGGCCAGATGGATGACGGCCCTCTATAGAAAATAAGGCAGTGTTCCAAAGACTCAATAACCCCAATGGGGCAGCATCTGCAGAGTATAGCCTCTTGGAAGTTCAGAAATTGCCCAACCTTTAAAACTCTATTTGCAATTTGCCAAAGAAAGGCATTGAGTTTGGCGGGTTTAGATTTTTCCCAAATCAGAACCCATATGCACTTCCAGTTTTCCTCTCTAAATTGGAATATTAAGCCCCATCTGTCATCCCATTTTATGGTTAGAGACTTGGCCTACAGCATCGCTCTGTAGGCTCCCTTGGCCGTGTAAGAGAAGAAGGAGCAAATTTTGTCCCCGAATTCCCATTGCCATTCTGCCGGGTCGATTTGCAGATCCTGGATGGACTGGCTTCGTATCCATATGAAGGTTCCTAATCGTAACCATGGGTAGAACCTGCGTGTTGGATGTGAGGTGTGGATTAAAATCTTTGAGCTTAGAGTTCCAATGGCAAATTCTGGCTGATGGGGTATTTGCATATGGGATTGTGATGGAGTTGGATGAGTGCAGCGAGAGAGCACCCATATAAGGATGGGCCCTAAATGCGAATCCCACCAGGTTATCAAACGAGGCTTCCGTTATGAACATGACCTGAAAGTGGTGATCAGGTGTGGTCACCCACTGATAAAGAGAAGGAGAGGATGGGCCCTGTCTGAGCATGTCTCTCCACGAATCTGGAACTGATTGCAGAACCAAGGCTATACCGGAGGAGAGCCTTAGGGTGCCTAGAGTTTTGGAAAGAGATTCAGGGGTACTGTACCATAGATGAGAGACCTGTGAGATATTTGACTTGTAGCAGGACGGAAATTAAGCATTTCGTACTTCTGGCTCGCACGTCATTTTTCTTGTAGAACAACTCAAAGCTCGAGCATCTTGAAGGCTGAGGAGAATTCTAGCCGCAAGCTCCCCTGCTCACAACTTGATATCAGGTCATCGCGCATATCAGAAGAATTCTGGCCGCAAGCTCCCTTACTCACGACTTGATATCAAGTCCTCAAGATATGAGCGGCAGATTCCTGGATGTGGCGCATACGTGGTATAATGTTTAGCAAGTTTTGAGTCTGTTGTATGTTTTGGCACAACTTATTATGTTTTAAGCAAGCTTTCTTCTCTGGTCCAACAATTGGTTCTAATCATGTTGATGGTGCAACTCCACTTGTAATTTTGCCGCTGCAACATTGTTCAAACAACATTGTAGGTCCTCCAGGGACGAAGACCAACTTAGAAGACCTGTACGACTTAGAACTCGTCAAGGGTGCAACAAAGCTTAAGCATCCTAAGAGGTTATATCAGACCTACAGAGGCAGTTTACTGTTGCTACGAGCCTTTGCTATGCACTGGTCAGGAGTACTTATCATAGCAAGTCCTCTATGTGACATCCCAGTAAGGTCACCTTTATTCCATCGGAGAAAGAAGTATTCAATCTAAGCTCTACTATTATCTAGCAGTTCGGGTTTTCCAACATCCTGGTATTAATTCGAGCAGACCTGCAAGACGCACTGGTCCCCGGGGTGGCAACACAACTGTCTTAGATGGTCATTTATTATTTTTTCTAACTCTTCTAATGAAGGAGTGTAAGTTATAAAGAGAGCCCTCCAAATATGTTGTGAAAGTAGCCATCGAGATGCATCGATTGACACCACTTTCATGCCAATCAGATTAGGTTATGTACCTCAAAAGTTGATTTTAGAACTTATTATAAGATTTTTTCTAATGCAGGGGTCCTCGTCTAGATACGGTACCCCAGATTTTTCTTGGAATTTTAAAAATTATAATATGAGATATTTTTATAATATATATTTTATTATATAGACGGCATCCAGCTCTCTATGGATGTCCAACCACATTCGTTAGGTTTTAGGTTTCAAGCTTGGAGCAATGGGCCGCTTCACGCTTCACGCTGGTGCAGGCTGTTTGCTCGAGAGTATGCCCTATGGGCCAAGGTTATTTTTCCTTGGTATTCTATTAATATGATATAGTAAAGGGCTTCCTCCCCTTTTGATTTAATAGGTACATTCAGACTGACGATTAACTTGGGGGATAAAGTAGCACCGGGTCTATCTCTATTCACACGTGTCCATGTTAGTGAGTTAACTGCTGACTGGACGTCGTCGTGGCAGGTGACATGGCAGAAAGTTATGCACAAAGTTAGGCCACTGATATTGCTATTTATTTGCAAGATCAATCTTTGAAAAATCGTAGATGTGGGTTTGATATTGGTCGTATCTTATTCATTCAGATTTCAACCTAATAAGTTATTTATTTCTTACTGCGATTCATGGAAGGATGATTTTCATCTAAGTGTGATTTTTCTCATCATCTTCTTGTCCCGCCATCTCGCGTCTTTGCCAGTAGACGTTGGAGCTTTTGTCATCGTGTGCTTCTTCCTTAATACTAGTAGTGTGTATTGCTTCATTCTCCGCTAGAGATTGCACCAGCAAGTACAATAACGACATTGAATGAATATGCTTTTCATGTTGAAAATTGGTTGAGTTTGCAAATCAGTTGAAATTCATGCTTTTCATTTTCATTCTGATCGGGCTCTGATCACTGATGTGTTTAGCTCTTGTGATTGCAGGTATGGCTTCACCTGTGCAAAATTCAGATGATGTTGGCGGTCCTGGAGAAGCAAACAGAGGGAAAGGGAAAGAAAACAAGCAAGACAACCAAACTGGGAGTATGCCGAGATCATGGCACTCATCAGCGTGAAACACATGGAATATATATAAATTCTCCCTTGCATTTGCAACAACAGCTGCATGAATTGTACTAGTAACAGAGTTTTGAGGGGCCGCATTACGATCTGATGTTGCAAGGAAAGTGATTCTCCAAGTGCAGACTTGTGCTGCAAAGAAAAGCGATGCTGCAGACGACGCAAAGGAGAGCGATGCTACGGGATGACGATGGAGGCAGTGTATGTCATCCATAGCAATTAGGACAAATACACGTGGTATGTTGTGAACAGAGGTAAGAGAGAATATAAATAAGTAAAATTATTTGTTAACATATGCATATATGTGAACGAAAATAGAATAAGTTTCGTGTAAGTATAACTCGAATATAAGAAGGTCAAAGAAATTTATTTGCCATGAAAATATTCACTCTTAAGTTGGTAGACATCTGGATGCTACTTATGAGTCTGAATGTACCTAATGTATATATAATAATTTATTATAATTTGCAGCTCCAGCTCCAATTCAAAAATGGTGTATTATAAGTTATAATAAGGTTTTTAGAAGATGAAAATCAGCTCCGAATCCTCTTCTAAATCCGAGGACCCCTGCATATTATAGGGAGTTGCCGCCCCGGGCACTGGTCAGGAGTATCACAGCAAATCCTCTACATGATATCCGATGAAGGTCATGTTTCATACTTCCATCTTGAGAAAGAAGTGTCCGCTAGAGCTAGAAGTACTATGTACTATAACAATAATGTACCAGTTTGGATTTTCCAAAATCTTGGTGTTAACGAGGTATTAACTCGAGCAGACCAGATACTAGTGACTATTAAGTTTGGACAACATACCACCATTCAACCAGGGCCTGCTATACATAATCTAGTTATGACAAGTTTGTACATGTGGTCACACAGATGTGGCGGTTCCTGAAGATCGAGGCTTTCGTTTGGCAAGTCGCTAGCCAACACCAGAATCCTAGCAACCGACAGCAACCCTGGACCGAGCCTGGACCACAATCTCATGGATTTGGAATACCCGAGAACAGGCCTGAGTTAAGAGGGCACAGTGTGCTCAGATTTATTGGGGGATATATGTATTTTCCAGTGAGGAAGAAATTAACCATGACCCTGTAAAAAGCTTGAGTATAGTGGATACCATCCCAATTGATATGGTTTGATGGATCAGGACATGCAGTGACAGTTATAGTGGGGTTGGTAGTGGTGTTGGTACCATGTATGGTTCCAGTAGTGCCACAGGTAACAGAAGGGTTATAGTTGTACTTGCCACCAAACCCGCAGCAGGCAGTCAAAGTAGCATTCGCCAAAAATCCTGCATATATGTACATGCAAGTTAGACAGTTTCCAGAAAAGGTTCAGCCAGGTCACCACTGCAACACTTCCATTTGCAAGTTGAGTGCATAGGTGATCTGATCATGATGGTCTGAAATTAGCAAGAAAGGTTATATACTGCTCACCATATTTGGTAGGATTTGTCAGAATCTCCATATTGGCACTGTACCAGTCGTAGAGATAGAGGTTGATATCCGTGAGATTTTGTCGAAGTGTCGCAAGCGAAGCATTGAGCTCAGTATTGTAGGCCTTGTCAACATCGTTGATACCTTCCAAACAGCCCATACTGTCATAGGGGCTGATGCCCGCGAGATCGGTGAGGAGAAGGGGAACGCACCCTTGTGGTGGAAGTGTGCCCAAGAAAATAGTTCTGGCTCCACTGGCATAAAGTTGCTGCAAGTGACATTCCGCAAGTTGAGCACCGCGCGGAACGTGAAGAAAAACACATATGTGAGTTCATGGAACTTTGTACAGGACTGCAAGTGGAGATGCGACCCTATCTCAACAAAGTCTTGCTCAGCAAGATTGTAACTCACCTCCACTGCAGATACGACAGCTGCGAGTGTCTGAGGCAAGATCGTTTCATTTATCGTCGAGGTATTCAAACCTCGCTCTAGCGATAAGACGACGTCGTTTACCCCAATCTCGGGTATGATGTAGTATGCCTTAGTATCGAAGAAGGAGGGGGCACGACGCAATGATCGTCAGCAGCCATAGGGTCTGGACAAGAGTTCAGCAAGGGTCATCCGAAATCTACAAGACAGACTGACGACAACACAAATCGACGGAGCGCACATTGAAAAATAGGTAGCCCCACACGCGTCCTTTACTCGCAGTTAATTACTTGTGTCTGCCGACCTAATTGTTCAATAAGTACTTACATAGAAGTCATGACAAGGGGTGGTCGAGCTCCGAGAGTTCCATAGCCTGGAGCTTTTTTGCTCGGAGATTACTCCAGATATGGTCTGCTGTTCAAAAGAAAAACGCGCCAATCTGCTTTGAACAAGAACAAATAAACAAAACATACAAAATGACCTTGGATTAAAGTGCAATTCAGTAATAGTGGCCGACGAGAGCGTACTTTCAGAGTCATTCGACTGGGCTGTACTTTTGAAGAAGAAGTATTGGTTAAGTTGAAGCTGCAGGTAAAAGGGGACTAGCGAGGTGTCATCTCGCGCAGCGGCTCCAGCGTACGCAAAATTGGCACCATAACAAGAATCAGCTCTGTTCAGAGCGAACACATATGGTGCGAGAAATGGAAAATACAAAGCCTGTGCTGCTTTCAATGTCAAGCATCCCAACGATTAGTAGATACAACACAGTTCTGGTAAGTCCGCCATACATACATACGCATACCTTTCCAAGTGAATATAATGACCTAATTACTGTCCACTACTAGACACGTACACACGCATATAGGTATGTTTTGTGCATTGCGATGGAAACCAGCACTTTTACATAACTGTATGTATAATCTTAATCCAACATTTGTGAACGTCCCATCGTGCAGTATATGGTGGTCTTCTTTCACGTCTTCGATCTCAAGGCACAAAATATCACGTACATGTGAGAATTCTCCTAGGTATCACTAATTGAGCTCAAATAGCACAGTAGTAGTTATATGTACACGTCACGCTTCCAGAAGTATAGATCCTCGGGCATGGGCTTGAATTCATTTCATCAGTTATACTTATCCGTCTTCATCTGCTCCGGGCCTCAGCAGTGAGCGATATCGGAGAGATCCAAGCTATGAGTACTTACAGGACCTAGGACTTCAATTGGTCCGATCCCACATACCGCCAGCTGGTAACTATATACTGATCCTAGGAATTCATGACAGTATTGTGGAGAAAGCTTCCTTTGTCGACCGTGTACAAGTATGACTCCAGTCGATGACAAGACGCCCATCTAAGTAACGATTGTGACCGGGCTGATTAAAGAAAGTACAGGATTCACATGCAGAGCGTGCTCTGGAAGGGGAGAAGGAAATCGGGCCTGCATGTTTGAACCTGCATCAGTCAGCGAAACCCCGAAAGCATATATGTCGCTTTGGACACGAGCTGGAGGGAGCATGGGGGCTCCGAACACAACCAGAAACTTTTAAGCACCACGTCGACTCCGCAGATAAATTCCATTGCGGTGAGATCATACATCTTCCGACTTGATGTTAACTGAGTGTAAGAAATGATGACAACGATGTTTTTTTCTAGCGCTGTGTGAAGTAGAGTTTCCCCTCTAAATGTCGTTTTTGCAGGTATCTGGGGAGCTATAATCCAAGCTATAGTCGCGCCAATTGCCACCTCCCAGCCTCAGACCTTCACTGGAATTTCCAAATAACGTACAAACCTTCTTGAGCAAGTTTATCCTTCACTACTCCACGCTTTCTGTTTCGAAACTCCCCTCACTCTAAACGAACTCAACCTGTCTCACATTTTCAAATCCACAAGCCTGCACTGAAAGTGATATATCATTAAAATACAGTCCAGAGGGAACATGGGTTACTCGTAGGTACCTATTGTTAGAATGTGCATTTATTCTACCCTCGACAACTCTCCTATATTTGTAGGATTAGATCAGGTCTGGTTACCTACCCACGACGGTGCTTAATTGCACATTGACGGTGATCCTTCTCTCTTACTATGAATAGTGACTAGAAGCCTAGCCTCTCCATAGGACTCTCATTGCATATAACCTTCTCATGCTTTCCGTTATATTCATTCTTTTCACTCTTGAGCATACTCTTCTTTAGCACGTTGTTTCTTCTCACCGCCTGGTCAAGTGTATGAATCTGTTGTTGTTGTGAGTGTCTACAGTAGCTTTAGATGTTCATGTTTTCCAACATGGTATCAGAGCTAGTATGTTAGTTCCTTCGAATTAACAACTAAAGTTAACGAGTGTGAACAGGCGACAAGTAGCGTAGAACTAGATAGAAGCCGTTGCTCCTAGTGCACCGTAGAATGTGAGATCAGCATTGCATTCTAGCGTTAGACCAACGGTTCTCTCCAAGCTACGACTATGGAACCCGTCAGCTCTGCCCCACGGCTCATGGATAGATTTGGCGGTGAAGACTTTCCTCTTTGGAAATACAAGATGCAGCACATGTTGGTGCATCAAGGTTTATGGAGCATCGTAACAGGGGAAGAAAAGCAACCTGTGGAGACAACTTCGAAGGGAGCTGGAAAGCAACCTATAACTGACGGAAGTTCGAAGACAGATGAGATGAGCAAATGGACAGAGATGGATGGGAAGGCTCATTCCATCCTTGTTTGGCATCTCCAAGACTCTGTCATTCGACGCATCAAGACTTCAAAGATGGCATCTGAGGCCTGGAAGAAGCTAGAGGAGTTGTACGAGAAAAAATCTGTACCTGAGCAATTGATATTGCTTCTAGGAATGTGCTAACTTCCAGATTGCAAGAAGGGGGAAACCGTTCTGATCACATCAACAAGTTGAAAGATGTCATCGTGCTCTTGATTCTTGGTTGTTGGACTCAGGAGCCACACATCATATGACATCTAGATCAGATTGGTTTGTGGAATTCCAAGAAGCCCATGTTTCAAGGAGAGTGAAAGTGGCCAATGCCACTTACAGTGAAATTACAGGTCAGGGAACCATACTTACACAGCTTCCTAATGGCATGACCAAGGAGCTAAAAGGTGTACTTTGTGTTCCAAGTCTAGAGAACATCCTCCTGGCAGTAAGTAAATTGGTAGATGAAGGTATGAATACTTTATTCAAGAAAAAAGGTTGTGAACTCTATGATGACGACTTGAATTTGATGGCCAAATGAGATAGAGTTGGGGATCTTTACTCATTGACACCAGTGCAACAGTATTGCGCAAAAGCATCCTTAAGTGGACAAGAAAATTCAGCAGAGATATGGCATAAGAGATTGGGGCATCTGAATTTTCAAACTTGAATGCACTTGATGGAAAAAGCTCAAGCTATCACAGGGTTTAAGATTGAAGATGGATCACACCTAAAACTTTGCGAAGGGTGTTTGCTTGGTAAGCAACATAAGGCACCCATTCCTAAGACCACAGGCAGCAGGGCTGCCCGAGGGCTGCCCATGTGCTTGAGTTGGTCCACACTGACGTGGTTGGACCGATGAGAGTTCCTTCACTTGGAGGAGCCAAGTATTTTGTGGCATTTACTAATGATTTCTCTAGGAAGGTGGCTGTCTATTGCTTGAAAGAAAAATCAGGCGTCCTTGATGCATTCAAGACCTTTCATAAGATTGCAGAAATGCAAACCGGTCTGAAGTTGAAGGCGATCAGGAGCGACAATGGTGGAGAGTTTACTTCTCTCGCTTTCAAGGGGAATTGCAGTCAAAATGGCATCCAAAATGAAAGAGGTTATGTGTCAAATGACCTTACAATGTGGTCAAATGACCTTACACCAAAGGCACTGCTTTCATGCTCCCTAGTTTCCCTTCGTCTTAAGTTATGTTTTGCCAAAGCAAGAGAGGCCACTGCAATTTGAGGCTTGTGTCATTTGATATTAATTTGACCAGATGCAATGTCTCTCGTTTTGATGCAACAAGTAGATTTGGATTTATGAAAGTTGTTTATATGATATCTTTTTCATCTTTATTTTCGATTTCAAATTGTTTGGATTTTGATTTTATGCCAAGAACTTATCACCAAACTTATGGCCGTGGGCAGTGTTTTTTTTTTTCACTTTTCCAAAATCGCTGGCAGGGCGACATGTAGATTCTACCCAACGCCCATGTGGCGAGAATAGCAGAGGTGACAAAGCTGGAAAAGAGGCTATATTACAGGTAGGTTTTATTTTTAATTTAATTTGTGCCTAATCTGCTATGAACCTACGGTATTCCACTTTATGCCCGTACACACGACATCATTATCACGTCACGCTCCTGGCCTTGGAACGCATTAGCTGTATTAATGTGAACTCCTTTGTTGGTCGAGTTTGACCCTACAACAGCTACAAACTCCTTCTCCAAGCACGTCGGCTGTTGCTTGTATGGTGTGACGATGCCAAGTGACACTTTTGCTGAGGGTGCATCGCATGCTGCTGCAGTAAGGTGGTAACACCTAAATGTGTGCGTTTAAGGAGTTCTACTCGTAGAGAAGGTGCAACAATGAGAAAATTATATCCTTGGATTAGCAACAGGATAGAGAGATCCTCATATCAATTGCAATTTTTTCTACCGCATCCCTGAATTGATACTAATTTTCAAAGTGGCACTTCTCAACTTCCTCTATGTGAGCAGTAGACCCACCTAATGCTCACCCGATAAATGGCTAATGTAAAGCCTGAAATTGCCTAAGGTGCACGAGTTGTGCATCCAAAAAGGCACCTCTATAAAGCAAATAATGCAGGAGTGCATTGGTTTATGAGCTGGCTTGCTCACAAAAGAGTGCTCTAAGTACATCCAAATCAGGACATTAATGCACCTAAAAGTGAGCACCAAGTGGCCCATGCATGGTGTATGAAAACCGCCCCAATAGATGAAAACTAAACAATCCTAAGTCTAGTGCTTATCCATGCATGTACCCAAAATATCCATGCACGTACCCAAAAATAATCATATCCCATGCCAATCATGTCTTCAGTCAACCTTCACATCTCCCCTCGTCATCCTAAATTTGTTTCCTCCGTGCAGTAGCTGTCCACATAAGGCAACGCTATAATTGACAGCTTTCCCGCGCAACAGCTTATTGTCTCCCGCCATTGGCCATAAGACGCTTATTGTCTCCCACCAAACTGTCAAGCCCTTCGTCTTCGTCCATAAGCTTCAGCTTTCACCCAGGGCTCGGATAAGTTCAGTATGCAAGAGGTCTCAATGGTGGCAGATGTCCTTGTTGTGGGGTTGTTGTCACTGCTGGTCCTACATAATATGTCACAAGGTGGCTGGTGGGAGCGCCCCTAGCCTTTGCCCGACGTCTCTCCATCACAACACGCTGGTTATACCTGCACACAGGAGGAGCACTCCCGCAATACGGGCCAGATAGCTATTAAGAGAAATTACGGGATTAGCCCGGATTCTCTCGTGCAATTGATCACCTGCACCCGCACATGCCTTGGCGCTCCAGATGGTGTCGAAAGCCTTCTTCCTCTCTCGCTCTTCTGATCTTAACACTATTTTAATTAATTCTGGACTTTTGGCTTGAATATGGACTAAACTTAATATATATTTGTATTAAAATTAATTGAAATATTAATAATATCATGGTGTAATGTGTGATTGAACTTTGTGAAATTTCAGGTGATGTCATACTTGTTTCAAAATGTGTCATATAAGAGGTCCATTTGACATTGAAGTGCTCAATGTGAAGTAGCAGTATTGAACAATTCATTGAACGTCCACTTGGAAGTCGAATAAAATAAAATTCCATTGCAGGATCATGATAAACAAATGAATCGCATCGAACATGGGCCAAACTCGTATTCTACCATACTCGATACAACTTGCTAGTAATTTTATTGATTCAAGAATCTTCATATGAAGCACAATGTTCACATACCACGCCATTGGAATGAATCATGTTTTGGATCTGACAAGGCAATAAAATATTAGAATAACATGAAACATTCGGAAGAAGTACTAGGGTAGTACAATAAGGTTTGGGTTTACAATAAGGGTAAAGGTTTAGGGTTTGGATTTAGGGTACAAAAAGACAAACAAATATGATGGACTCACACTCGGTAGAATTAAGAAATGGTTGAGGAATTTGATATCCCTATAATCATCTATCATACCTTATCCAACAAAAGAAAATATTAAAAGAGCGTGAAACATTGAGAAGCGGTAACATGGTAGTACAATAAGCTTTGGAGTATAACTAGGGTAGTACACTAAAGTTATTGGTTTATGGTAAGATTAATGGTTTAGGGGTGATGGTAAAGGTAGGGTTTTCGGTTTGGGCTTAAGAACATTATTGGACAAACAAATATGGAAGACTCACACTCGCTAGAACTTGGTGTGTGTTAGTAGGATAAAAATTTTAAAAAAAAAATGGAGAAACAAATATTATGGAAGAGTCATTGGGCCGGAGAAGTATTTAGATTAAGGATTCGTCCTTGGAACCTGGTATTAAGAGACATATGGTTATGGTATGGATACTTCATTCCCATTTGCAGGGGAAGGGTAAGGGTTAAGATGTAACAATGGCGTAGGGTTTTGTTTAGGGTTCCCGACAAGGGTTTAGGGTTTGGGTTGAAGGCAGAAATGGTGAGCATACATGCCGGAAGACTCGCACTTGCTACAACTTAGTGTTGTTAGTAAGGTAGTACTAAGCAAAATAAAAATGAAGAACCTAATATTATGGAAGTGAAGTCATTGCATCGGACAAGTATTTAAATGAAAGACTCGTCCTTGGAACCTGGTATTAAGATACATAGAAAGAAAAGTTCGATAAAAAAAAGGTAAGTGCATGTCAATCCAAACCAAAGGCAAAACCTTGCACAAGGTGAAGGGCGAAGAGATTTGAATAACCATAAATAATTATGGTTATGGTATGGATACTTCATTCCCAGTTGCAGGGGAAGGGTAAGGGTTTAGACGTAACAATGGCGTAGGATTTTCCTTAGGGTTTTCGACGAGGGTTTAGGGCTTAGGTTGAAGTCAGAAATGCTGGAAGACTCGCACTCACTACAACTTAGTGTGTGTTAGTATGGTACAAAATGGAAATTTGGTTACATTGAAGAGATTTGGATAACTAAAATGGTTATGGTTATGGTATGGATAGTTGATTCCCATTTGCAAAGGGAAGGGAAAGGGTTCTGCGGTATTGGGTTAAGAGTAAATGTTTAGGGTTTTCTAGTAAGGGTTTAGGGTAAGGGTTTAGGGTTTTTGTTTAATTTACAAAATAGACAAACACTTATGGAAAACTCCAGACTTTGCTAGAACTTAGTGTTGTTAGTAGGGTACTAGTAAGCAAAAAAATTGAAGAACCTAATATTATGGACAAGTATTTAAATGAAAGACTCGTCGTTGGAACCTGGACCTAGTATTAAGATGTAACATAGAAAGCAAACTGTAACATGCCTAAATGCATGTCAATCCAAAACAAAGAAAAAAGCTAGCGCAAATGTGAAGGGAGAAGACATTTCAATAACCATAATGGTTATGGTTATGGCTATGGTTATGGTATAAATAGTTCATGGGCCATTTGCAGAAAAGGGTAAGGGTTAGGGGTAATGCTAACAAAAAAAGCAAGGTACTATAAAAAAAAAATGTCAATCCAAAATCCTAAATTGCCAAAAAATAAAAAATAAAAAATGCACACTATGAGATTTGGAAAGAAAATGGCATTATATAACGACTTTTGGGAAGCGCCTGGATCTCATGGGAGAAAATGGATTTGAAGAAAACATGAGAGAGGATAAAAAATCAGACCACCGAATAAAAACTATGAGAAATAAAAATTGCTTAAAATTTTAACAACGGAAAAGGACATGTGAAATTCCCTCTTAAACCAGGGCCAAAGATGAGAAGTATGAAAATGAAATGAAATGAAAATTTGGTGCAGAAAAGTCGTAGAGCTTAGAGGGAAAATGGAGGAAAACCTCAGAGGAAAAACTTTAGGACTGCCAAATTGAAAAGTATGTCAACAACGATTGAGTAAGGCTCCTCCTAGTGGGAGACTTCAGTGGGAGAGTTGGTTATGCGAAAAGCAAGTCCAATGTTTCAGAGAATGACTGGAAATAGGCTATTTTCTTTTATTGTTAAAAACCTCTTTGACCGAATTTGAAGACTCCAGTGGTCGTGCCCGCCCATTTTGTTCTTGTGATCTATATGTTATGTAGACGAAACTCCCCTACAGGGTATTCTTTGTTGACCATGATGTACAACAGGCCAGAATCCAGCAAACCAGAAACAAAGGACGAGAACGTCCACTGGACATTCGAGGTTCAGTGTGACATAAGAAGATTGCAAAAAGGATCCCCCAACGCAAACAAGAAGGAGAAGAAAAAAATTATTTCTTAAATCGAAGTACTGGAATTGACCTCAACAATATGTCCTTGGTCTGGAACTCGCTCGCACGACTCGCTTTCTGACTGATGATTAGCCTCCTCCAAATTAGCACGCACCTTCACTGCTTCGGCGGCAGTAATTCTCTTAGTGCTATTCCTTGTCGTATTTTTCTGTGGAGGCATTGTCCACACAACATTGTTCACGTGGATCCATTGAGGAGGATCTGTCGAGTTATACTCCCAAAGTTTTGCCCAACAGTCCCTGTACCTTTCCAAGTCTGTTGGGTTACCACATTTCTCGGTCTCCACCACTCCACCTTCACCTTCTTAAAATTAGGATCCTCCCTTTCGCGGATCACGTCAGATATTGTCACCCCCATCCAAACCGGGCACGTACTTGGGTCATGAGGGCGAACGAGCACAAATAACCGTTTCTCAATATCCTTGAACGGATTCAGGGATATTCTTGGTCGCTCACACCTCGGGCCACAGTAAGGTTCTAGGATTTCATCCTCTTCTTCCACATCTGGCACTATATGTGGATGGATTCCATCTCTATGATGATTCTTGGACCAATTTGTTTTCGGCCAGAATCCCTCAAGAAGCTGAATACGCTCGGGAGCTTCTGGAATTGGCTTATCCAGCTCGGCGAGAATGTTTCCCCAGTACTGGTCGTATTGTTCCATTCGACATCTGTAATGATCGTCAAGCATCATTCATTTCGTCCAAAAATCCCTATATTTTTTTATTCCATTATTAATGAATGACTGTTTTTCGGAGGAGTCGTCCCCGACTCCCCAGATAGATCTCCTTGGAATGGCGTCAGGGTCTCCTTCAGGGAGCTTGGGAGTCCCGTCAGGATTGGACTTCCACATCTTCACGCTATTGTTTGTTGGAAGCCAATCCGAATTAGTAGCGGACTTCTTGTACTTCATGACGGGCCAGCCCTCGGCATCCTTAAAAGAACGGAAGACGTGCATCTCGGAAATCCCGACCAACGCCTCATTTCCATCCAGAATACAGCCCTTGACAAAATTCTTGAAGTCGGGAACCTCCTGAATAATCTGTGGAATGAACTGCAGATCTTGCGAGGTCATAAAAGACCTCCTCAAATTCGAAAGAATGTAGGTGCTTCGTTCCTTCAGCTTCTTCGAAAGGTAGCTGAAGAACCCGTCGATGTCCTCATGGGTGTGTCCGACCATTAAGAAACCTAGTTGGATTTCTTCAAAAACATCGGTCAGTATTTCCGTTGATAATGGACATAATGTTACCCTCTGCCTGAAGCGTCCTTGGGCGTGGCCTCTTCACTCCACGGTTCCCATGGAGACTTGACAACCAACCCTGTTTACTCAACTTTTTGTACTCCATGTATGTGGACCTACCAATTCCATGAATTTTCCACCAAGCAGTCTCACAAACATCCACACCCTCAATCGTAACGTATGCCCTGCGAGAGGTCCCTTCCAGCATGTGAAGTCGTTTTGAAACATTTAATCCGTGTTCTCTCCTCTCATCGAAAGTGGATCCCCAAAACCAAGTTCGGATAGCCAAGATTTTTCGCCAATCGAAATATTGACAGCAGTGAAGTCTGCAGCAAGGTTTGCTGCTCACGGACCGGACTTCCTCCAGAGTAAGATTCTTCATTTTTTTTTTGGAGTGTTCCAAATCTCGATCCCTCTTCTTCCTCGTAAAATGCCGATACGCCGTTTTCTTCACACCTGCCTCGTGATCCTCGTACAAGATGCTGTCGGAGGATCTAATAAAATTCTCCATATCATTTGAGAGTAGTCTCCCACTTTCCAAAAGTCGTGTTTTTGTTAAAGGCCATTTTACAAGAGACATCAAAGATCCAGAACCTCCAGAAAGTATTCTGGTGACAAGAACTCCAACATCGTCCTCTCCCAATTTGTCATTGAGGATCACCTCATCCGGAATGCAGGCTTGAATCCTCCCCTCGAACAGTGCACCCCCATCATCACCCAACAGTACGCACTGCAAGTTTCTCCAATTGTTTCTTTTGAGTCCTCCGCTCGGATTCCCGGAACTCTTCGATGGTCTGTGGTTTGATTCATCCTCGTCGACGTCAGAATTCTCGGCAATATCCCTTGTCTCCGGCATAAAATCAGGATTCATGTCAGGCCCTCCTTGATACTCGTTATTCTCCGCATGAACTTCGCCAACATTCCACACCACCGGGGTCCCAATTGCCTTCTTCAAGGTGTCAGCATCCATATGTCCATAAGGAAGAGGACATAATGAGTGTGCTTCATCATAGGAGATGAGAACCACTGAAATGGTTGAGGAAGATAATTGGTGTCCATGATAGGTCCCAACACCGGAGACATTAAGGCAGTCCCCAGTGGCTACTGGAGATGAAGACCCGGGAAGAGTAAGAAACACTCTTTGACCTGTCTCTAAGCTCATGATCACCAGAACCTCCACTGCACACGCGAGGTTCAAGAAACTGAAAACCCCTCCGTGACGACCTTACTGACAGTAATAAGCAGTATGAGTTAAGACTATATTCAGAGATGAATCAATACAATAAAGGAAATACACTCGCATATGAACGTTTCAGAGAAGTAGAATAGAAATGGAATTATTGTTTGGTCTGGAACATGTTATATGAAGATTGTGTCTAATTATATAACCTCCACTGTATAGTGGAGGTTGGATGAGATAATAATGAAAAAAGTCGGACGGATGAATACTAGTGGATGAATATGGTTACGTGGATGAATAATGGTAATGACGGATGAATGTGAGCATTGACACGACTGTCCAGTGGAGATCCACAACTTAAGGTATGACGAAATACAGAAATTGAAGAGTATTGGACTGTAACTTCTAAACATGCAGATGAGAAATAAGTAGATTTTCCTGTAGAGTATCGAAAACACACAGATGTCATAACATTTTGTACGAGAGAAAATGCACTTCACACGAGAGATTAGGGAAATTTAGAGAGGTACACCTGCGATGGCCATAGAGGTACAGGATGCTCAGAGAGGTGCACTATGGGAAGTGAGGTGGGAGATGACCAGAGAGGTGCGGGAAACACAATCTGCAAGTGAGAGGTATGGAGATAGAAGTTTGAACAGTTTGCATTCAGACCTTATATAGAGGTGGAAACCAGGTTGCCCGCTGGAACTCCTCCAATGGGATAGTGCGATATATTGTCTCGCGGATCGATTTCCATCGCTGTTGATATCCGATATGGCCACAATCGAACGGTTATGGATGGTGCAGGAGTGCACTCTTTGACCGATTTCGGAAAAAAGTGTCATTTACTGGTAGATCCCTATGTAACAATTATGATGCCAGAACGATAACAGCTGATAACGGTGGTTCAATGGTTTCGCACTCGTGCTTATCAAGCAGTACGTATTTCGCATTCAATGCTGTCCAAGTGGATGAAGGCCTGACGCCGATGACAAGTGTTTCATGAATTCGTGCAGCTATGACACTCGGCCGAGAATGCGGCGGGCGTAAATGAGTGACAGAGGAAATATTCCAAGCCTTAATCCGCCGAATGTAGACATGGTCAAGAGCAATAATTCCCAGCGGCAAAACGCCACAAGAGGATCTGACATTCACATTTCATTTATCGTTACATGTGGGATGTGGGAAATATCCCACGGGGTTATAATTGATGATCCTGTGCAAGGGATCATTAACGTCACATTTTCTCGTTCATTCACCTGTTTATTCATTTCATCTAGTCATTCGTAAAATGGATGGACAGAATGGAAAGGATGAATTGGATAATATTTGCATGGATGTTGGATGGAACACGCGCGGCCGTTCGATTTTGAAAGGACGCGATGGTTCAGATCCTTTGCGACGGCACCATATAAGGGGTGTGGTCGTTCAGCCCACCCTTTTGTCACTCCATTGTGTACGCGGAAGCGCTGCGGAAAGTGGTAAGACCGACTAGCGCTAGAAAACAGAGAGTTTTGAAGGGGGGATAGCGTGAAGAGCAGAGAGCGTGTTGTGCAGCCGTGAGAGCTGAGAGATGAGAGCGTGCAGTTCAGTGCAGCGTGAGAGTGCAGTGGAGGAAAGGAAGTAGACAACGGATTTAAGTGCAGACAGGAGAGGGAGGGAAGCAGAGCGTAAGGGAGCGGTGGAAGCTTAAGGGTCAGGGGTTTCAAGTCAGCAGCAGGGGCACCGAAATGGCTCACGCATCCAGCAGGTAATGTTCTCGTTTACGCATCTGCTTTGATGTCATTCTCTCTTGCTCGCTTTGATGTCATTCTCTCATTCCCTCTTTGATCAGTTTGTTGATTTGTTTTTCTTTTTGTTTTGCTGTTGCTTTTGTTGGTCAGCATCGCCCACATCGCTGTTGGTTTGCTTCTCTTCCTCACTCGCTTTCGTTCCAGAGGTTATAGAGCACCATTTGTTTCTTGCATGCCAAGTTTCGTGGGTGTGATGTCTTGTCTGCTGCGGAGCATCTCATTTCAATTCATGTGGTTCCAAAATTGTTTCAATTAGTTTGAATTGATTAAAGCTGTTGAGGTGTTTCAAAGCATTGCTGTTTCTCTGCTGGTGGTTTGCATGGTGGTTTGTAATGGTGGTTGGTACGGGTGGTTTGTGGTCCTGGTTTACTGGTGCTGCTGGATTATTAGGGTTATGGATTAGGGTTATGGTGGGTTAGGATCATGGTTTTTTGTGATTGTTTTTCCGAATTTCCGAGATTTGAAAACGGGTTTTTCTTCGGGCCTAGGCTACTCTAGTAGACTAATCTCCGTAGACCATTAGACCTCTAGTAGACCTCCATAAACTCCGGCAGGACAAACCACACGAACCTCGCCTGCCCAGTGGAGGTTCCTGCGTGTTACTATGCCAAGGCACAACATAAGGATGTATTGAGATAGACTTATGTCGGTGCCTCCCCTGCGTTGATTTTTTGTTCTGTCATTATAAAAAGAAGGGGCGTAGGAGTGCACACGGTGGCCAAAGATGGTTCTGAGACCGTCGTCAACATCTGTAAGAGGCCAAGGAGACAAAATCCAGTAAGTATCAACGAAGCAGAAAACCAAGACGCATCACTGGTTGTATCGAAAACAAAAACCTTCCAGAAGAGATCTGAGAATGAAATATCAGATGTGGGCCTGACGTGCAAACCTTCATAAATCCGGGCACTGACGAATCAATGTTCGAGGGACTTATTCGACGGGAGACAACGGAGGAAACAGAGGAAGAGAAAGATGAAAGTGATGAGTGCAATCTTCAGTCTGATTCAAATAATGACATTTCTGTAGGAGATAGTGAACAGTACCCGGGATCCGTCCTTCCGTCCACTCCCGGATACACTCCTCACTCTCCTCAGTATGCAATATCTATCCTTGTAAATTCTCCAGAATATGTCCCTGCTGATTCTCCTTAGTACGTCCCTGGACATTCTCCAGAATACATCTCTGGAGATTCTCCGACATATACCCCTAGAGAGTACTCCCCCGAAACCTTGAGGATGATTCGAGAGAGCCTCCTGTAGTTATTGTAGATATAAGAAAATGAAAAGATGAACCTCATCTTACAAAAGAATATCGAGTTCTTGTAGATATTGGGTATTCGTTATTCGAACAATTTTGAGACCGCATGATGTATTGAATGGCAAGACGAGCCTTCTCTGAATAATTTTTTTTTTCCTTCTTATGAGTGATATCTTTTTTCTCTCATGAATTGGATCCTTTTATCTATCAGCTATGAGCATGTGAATTGGTGAACCTCCACTGGACAATGGAGGTTACTGTCATGGGAGTTTTGTATGGTTGTTATGATATGTGTCTAACGACAGAGGTGGTTTGTTCTGTGCACAACAACATCACCCCAAGGAATTGTATTGTTGGAATGTGCAAACCTATCTGAGGTTCTTTTGTTTATCGAAAATCTCCGAATTTCAAGAATGATCACTTGGCAATTTTTGAGCTCAACCCGGAGATCACAGAATGGGGCATTGTACCCGTTGGCACACCTCCGGACCATAAGTTCCGGTTCCAATACAAGATTGGTGCAGAGGTCGCCGAGCTCAAATATGCAGATGTGGTCGACGTAGAGCTGGAGATGGAGGTGGAATTTCCGATGCTGGTAATGTTCATGATGGAAGATGGTAGATTTCCCAGAACGTTTGGCTTCAAACTGGAGGTACGAATTCTAAGGAAGGCCATGATGAGAGAGTCCATCAGGGCGGGGTTCACATATATTTGCGACGAGGGTACTCAATTTACAGATGAAGGATTTTGCATGGCTTGGGGTATTTTCTTGGATGTGCTTTACCTAAAGGGTAAGGAGATTGCAAAGACCCGGGAGGAGGAGGCTGCAAGAGGGAGGCCAAAGAAGGGAAACGGAAATCCGTTGATGCTAGTGGTGATGAGAATGAAGCCGGGACATCAGGGGAAAGAAGAAACAAAAGGAGGAGATGGATCCCTCGTTCATGACAGATAACAAGAAACCTAAGGCTGCAGAGATATTCGACAAAGAGAAGTGTGAGAAGATGCTAGAGAGGCTGGAGCAAGACTACAAGCCTTGAGTTTGAGGCGACCCAGGACGTCAAAGTTTCCATGATGGAGCTTGCTCCCAGGGATATGGTGTACAGGCCCCTAAATGTGAAGCACAAAGACGAAGTCAAAGCGCGTCTTTACCAGCTCCGGGTGTTCGACTCCAAACATCCAGTTTATTTGATTCCCGTAAACCCCGAGAAGCCTATGGAGGTTTCTAATTCGAAACCTCGAAACTGGAACGAGGTGGAAAATTCCAGATTCTTCGTCATCGGTGGACAACACACGATCATTGCTGCCAAGGTATATTTCTCAACAAATTTCAAATTTTGTAACAACATGAACCTCCACTGGACAGTGGAGGTTCATGAACTTTAAACAACATGCTTGTTAGGTCGATATCATTTCTGACCTTATTCAATTCTGTCGCAGGAACTTGTGCAAGACGTAGACGACGACAATCTTAAGAAGTACTACACTGACTGGCCTTCAAAGATTATATGGTCAAAGGATCTGATGAGGCTCGTGAAGCTATCTAAGCTCCTAAACAACCCGAATAAGGCGCAGAAATTTGACACAACATTTCCCGAGAAAGTTGCACATGCCCGAAATTTCTTCGAGCTGAGGGGGAGGCCGAAAAAGTACAACGATCACACAACGAAGTCGGAGACTAGACAATGGAAGGTAAATGATTCATTGTGTTTTCTGTTCCTTTTGCTAGAGAACTAAAATATTTTCAAGCTCGGATTTAATGTGACGAACGGAGACCGCATTACGAAGCACCGCATTACGAAGCAGGAGACACTACAGAAATAGCCTCATAAGGGAGGGTGCTACTATGAACGAGCGGAATGGTTCAGCATTCGGAAATTTGACATGATGGGGTCTTTTGTAATGTGTCTTGTTTGGTAATGAGGTGCTTGTCTAGCTCTTATTTTCCCAATCTATTTATGTTCTCCACCTGTAACAATTCCGCAAATGTGCCGCAAAAATACTTAAAACATCATATGATTATGAAAACGTGATGTTGCGGAGAACGCTTCCAAAACTTTTCATGCTCATTGGGTTTTTCAAGGATTTTCTATGTACACTCTTGGAACTGTTCCTGCTGGAGAACATGAACAGATTGGACAAATTTGACTTGGAGGAGCACCGCATTCCAAAGCAGGAGACACTACAGAAAGAGCTTCAAATTACAAGGCACAACAAGATGGACGGAGATGAATTGGCAATCGAATCATCATTTGGAGTATAGTATAATTGACATGATAGTTGTGACTATTGTTTCATCTCAAAAATTAATATCAAATATCGAATGAAATGTCTAACTTTGGCCCTGATTGTTTCGCAGAAGTAGCGTGAAGGAGGCCATGGTTCTGGTTCTCTGTGACGAAGACGTATGGAACCTGTGGGAGGAGGTTTTCAAACAGTGGGAACAAGGGAAGCTTATTGATATTTTCGGGATTCAGTGCAAGGGTGAACAGCTACCGCTGAATAAAACCGCTATCGCGAAACTGCAAGGACTTAATAGTAGGCAGTTGAAAAGAGTGGCGGAGAAAATCCTAAACAGAGACATTTGCATTCGGGGAATGAAATTCAAGGGCGTGGACAAATCCAAAAACACAATGAGCGCGTATATTGACCAAATGAAATTGCGACGGTTTATTATCGACGATGTAATGGAAGTCTTAGGGTGGCCTCGGAGGAGCAAACAGAACCAGGAACCGTATACCAAACAGGAGGGGCATGATGTGAAAAAAAAAATGCAACTTCAACAAAGCTGAGTTTGTAACTTTTCGAGATCGGCTCGGGAACGACTACATTGTAAGCAAACAGAAGATGAATATGGAGACGCAGCCAATGACTGCTGCCTTCAAGAAGTATGTCTTGTCGTGCAAGCAGAGCTTGTATTGCTAATAATGCCAGGACGGAATTCTGTTGGTTGACGATATTCCCTGCCACTTTGCGGGACTTAGCATTTCAGTGGTATGATCGACAACAGCATGGAGCATTTCCTGATTGGAACACCTGGTCTTTCTTTTTTGCAGGGACGGAATGTCTTGTGTGAACATTTTTGAAGGACTGGCAATGACATACGTTCTGCTTGTAAGTGGATTCTGCATCTTGGAATTGTCTGTGTTTTCAGTTTGCCGGATTTAACTCTCGTGTTATTTATGTTGTCGGAATAGCGTGTTTAACCTGTGTCTGAATGTTTTTATTTTGTTAACCTCCACTGGGCAGTGGAGGTTCATGTTATTGGAGTTGTGGGTGTTTTGGGTGTTTGTTATTCAGGAGTTTGGTGTGTTTGCTAGTTGTCTCAAAAGAAAGCCTAACCCTTTCAATCTTTCGATGGTTGGTGTTAGATTTATTTTGATATCATTGTTTGGTTTCATTGCAGGAAAGAAATATTCGTGTGCTCGACATAAACTTTGTAATGAAAAAGAAATTTTGTAGAAGCAAGGTGGAGGCCTATTTCAAGACGCTCCAGATTGACAATCAGACTATCGCAGGAGACGGAGATGACGTAAACTCACTGCAGGATGACGAAGTGGACGAAGAAGATGATGACGAAGGACACGACAAGGATCAGGACGAGGAAATGGAGGAGAAACAAGAAGAGGACGGCGAGGAGGAGAAAGACGAAGATGAGAACATGGAAATCATTAACAGAGACCAGGGGCAAATGCGGCTAATGTGGGAAAGGGAAAGAGAGGGCCAGGAAAAATACCGGTTGGATAATCTAGGTAGTACTCCAAATACCCAAGAATGCGTTGTGCCAGAAGATGTACACAATCTGAACAGCTCTTCCTCCAGTTCCGATAACACAACGAATAAGAATCCGACTTCTCCAGGGGGACAAGAAGCGACATCGACGGAGTTAGTTGAAACCCTCGGTCAAGGCTTCAAACCTGTGGAAGGTGACGAGCCATTGATTATGTCACCGGATCCGTTAACGATCGTCGTGAGCTGGTGTCCCAGAATGTCACCCAGGAAGTGGTTCTGGATGTAGGTAACGAATGACAATTAGTGAATTTTTATTCGTACACACTTCTGAATACAATATGATAATATTGTAATTATACATAATCCCAATGTTTTTTCCATATCCGTTTTTCTGGACTTCCGAATAAAACATATTTCCACCCGGACACATATTTCCGTTCGCACACCTTTGTGGACAACCACTAACCGATTTGGATAACTTTTCTTGTAGATCCAAGAATCCCAATTGCAGGAAATGACGCACACAAGAAAAGGCTCAAAGGAGACTCAAACGGTGAAGAGACATGTGGATCTGATAGTGAGGGCCAGGTCACCTGAGCTGGTTCCGCAAGTAACCTTCCACTGTCCAGTGGACGTTGCCATCTGCAGGGAATGAGTCAGAGAATCCTCCTACTCGTTGGGAGGGAGAAGAGACAGAACAACACAAGCACGTAATCCAACAACAGATCCCGATTCGGGTAAAACATTGGCTTTATTCTTATTTCATATTATTGGTCTTTCAGTCTCATCTTCGGTATTACTCAATTCGGTAATTTTGTCGGATCAATTTGGACCATCATAATCCTCATCCGTGGGATTCTTTAATTTCATGTAGATTCATGAAACGACGTCTGAGGAGATCAAACACACGAGGACCGACTCCATCGACACTGAGACGATGAAGAGAAGAGTGGATCGAACAATCACTGTTGCTCTATCTGAGCCGGTCATACAAGTTACCTCCACTGGACAGTCGAGGTTGCCATTTAGTGCCACAGAGAAGGACGATAACGTTTGCCGTAGAGATGGGAAAGAGGAAGAGCAGCCTGCCCAGGGATCTCAGCAGCCGCCCCAAAAAATGGTAATGATTTCAACTCCATTCTTCCGTTTGTCTACATTGGGATCTCTAAAATTGAAATTAATAATGAACTCTTCCGTTATTCCACAGGACAACATGCATTACCCTCCAGTCGACTATTCCCTTTCTGTCAATCCAAACAATTTGCATTCCCTTCCTTGGGGACCGAACGGGTGCTGGCCAGGATACTACGTCCTGGTTCTGGACATTGGTTACCTTTGTGAGGTTTTCCTAAAGGATGGAAAGAAAACCCCTCCTGCCACCCAGCCTTGTATCTCCGCAGGGAAATTCAAGTTAGCTACACGAAACGGTCTTGACGAATTCGTTAAGTGGGCCGTCAAAAAGTTTGCCGTTTGTTTTTGGAACACTGGACCTGAAATGAACGTCGAGACTATCGCCAAGGCCGTGTTCGGGAAGTACTATTCCCAGGTCAGAACTTACAGCAGTGAGAATTCCGTCATGCATAGATCGACATTCAACGAAAAATGGCCCAAAGCTCCCAAAAATCCCATCTACTTTAAACGTCTTTACGTCATTTTCACTGAGGAAGATCCGACAGCTTACAACTCCAATACTCTCCTCATCGACACTGTAGACAATATGTACAAGTCCTACTTGAACCCGTTAGGACATACCATCTTCCTTCCAAAATATAAGGCGCGCGTTGACCCTGACAGAGATAAATTTCTACTGGAAGAGCTCAAGCCTCACCTTAACATGTTCCGGTTATCGGGGATGGATGTCATGCCATTCAACGAGCTACATCCTTTCGGCGTTACGAAGGATTTCTTCGAGGATGACCCAGCGGTCAAATTTCTTAGAGACTTTGATTATAGGTGGCAGAAGCTCCTTAGCAATCACGAGTTGTGTGCCGCTGCATTGGGACATAAAATATTTTAATTGAGTTTGGTGAACCTCGGTTGTCCAGTGGACGTTCTGGTTCACTTGCCTGGTGTTGGTTTTTCCAATGCATTGTATTGTTCCCTTTTATCATCCTAAGTATGAATGACTCTCTGACAGATTGGAGCACATGTTTCTCCTCCTGCGCAAGGGTTGCGTTTGATTATTTTTGACGTGAATGGAGTCTTGTGCAAAATCTTGAAGCACCAAAAGAGCTACAATGTCCTCCGGTTCTCAGAATCGGACTACAGAATTCCAGCTCTTGTCGGATTCCGACTTGTCTTTAGACGGGAGAAATATCGCGAAGTGTGGACAGAGTTGCACAAACACTTCCGGTTAGGGATTTGGAGTTCTATGATGTACAAGAACTTGCAGCCCATCCTGGATTTTTTGCTTCGTGGTCTACCTCAACCGGCCTTCGTTATGTCTCAAGAGGATTGTATTTCATGTCCTACTTCGGTTCACCCTCAATTCAAATCAGGATTGGACCCTCCTCCTTTGTTTTTGAAGCCACTGGTCAAGGTCTGACAGAGTTTTGGTGGACAATATACCAAGAGTATAACTCTGCTCATTGACGACACCGCCATCAAGTGTGTGTTGAACCCGCCCGACTCATGTCTTGTTCTCAAACCGTTCCAGATCGTGGAGACCGATGGTTGCTATCTTCTCAAGGTTCTTCAGACCTATTTGTTTGGAATGAGGAAACATCCCACTGTTTCAAGCTATCTTAGGAAAAAAAGGATAGGGTTGAGTCTTTTTCCAAATGTTTCAAACGATCCCAAGTTTAGCCCACTCTGGGATTTTATTGAGGACAACGGTTTTAAGAGTCTCAGATATGATGCTTCAAAATAAATTATTTTTGATCAATCCCATCTCACTCGAGCTATTGAATATCTTCATGGTTTCTGTTTTTCATTTCTTTGTGATCACACACGTGAGATATGGTACTTTTATTTTGACTCATTTTCAGATGAATTCTTGACGCACATTCCGGGCAATCCCAAGACTCTAATACACGCCTTTATACGGGGACATGACTATATCTAGTGACCTCCATTGTTCAGTGGAGGTTCACATTCGTGCACTCCCGGATTTATGATTATGTCTCTTTGGCAGGTTCAAGGAGATGCTGACGACGTCATCGGTTCCTCAAGTCCCGTAAAAGAACCCTCCGGATCAGCAGTGAGTCGGAGTATTGAAGGCTTTCCGAGGCGATGGTGCTCAAATTGAGGGTGGATCCTCTGTCAGACCCTTGTCCTCCCGGGAAGCTGCACTACAAAAGATGAGCGTTTTTAGGACTACGGCTTTGGCGGAGTCATAAAAACTACACTAGGCAGACGACTACAGAGCGCTGAAATGCGTTGCAGTCATAGTTTTATGACTCTGTAGTAATGGATATCACTACATGACTCCGGAAAGTTAGGGAGCATTGGTCAAACATTGTTGACCATGATGACATGGATGGTTTATATGACTAGTGTGATATGTTTGACTACACGTGGACGACGTTTCATGGAATCTTATGACTCCATGACTGAAGATGGTTTCACAGCTCTATTTATACGACTACATCACTACACGTGTCATTTTGAAGGCACATATAATGCTAGTAAGGTTGCCCATTAGGTTTAAAAAAATTAAAAAGTTGCTAATAAGGTTGTCCATTAGGGTAATCGTGAACAGAGAGGAGGGCTGGGACTTGGTGTTTTGTCTCCTGTGCCACACCACTTAGCCGAGGGATGGAACGCGATGATAGCAGGATATGCAGGGGCGTGGGATGGAGGCGTTGAGTAAATGATGCAGGAAGGAGAAGAGGAGGAGGAGACGAGACGAGGAGAAGCAAGCTCGCCGTTCTTGGGAGAGTTGGCTTGGTCTTAGCAGGCATTTTTCAATCTCTACCTACTCAACTGCACTGTAGTGGTTCGATCTCATAGACCAATCCGACATTACCTGACTATAGACACAAGCAACACACACAAGAGGTCCTTTTGGGTTGATGGTCGGTCAAATCCTCCATGGGTCAGGATACAAGGTCAAGGACAATGTGGTGAGGGCACCTTCTTCTCATCAGACTCGGCCGCAAGATGCATATTGAATTCTGTAAGTTAGGTCGTTGGGTAGATCTGTGGTGGTTTGGAGTGACTTTGGCAAGTTACTGCCAGTCTGGCAGCAGGGAAGTATCCAAAAACATATAATAGAGGTGAGGAGAAGCTTTGGGGTGAACACTTTCCGACCCCAGTCAATGGTGGGACAATGGAGATAAAAAGGTGAATGCCTGTTGGATTACAGAGAGAAGCAGATGCATTTCAGATCGTGATAAGTAGGGTTGGGGTGTTTTGGGGAAGAGCTCCACACCAGTATGGTTGGGGTGTTTGTTGGTAGAATTCTAGGCTGTCAGAGGCATGGATAGCTGAAGGAGCAGGGATAGAGTGTGGGTCCAGATTCATCCAAGAGGGCTGGATTTCAAGCTCCACATTACCTATGATTCCCTGTGGAAGGATAGCTACAAGAAACCTACATGGGTAGATGGTCAACTGGAAGCGGCAGCAGCAGCGGCACAATTGATAAAGTCAGGCACTTCTACTGAAGGCACCTCCTTCAACACATTTCACCCTATTTTTCCCTCTTATCAGAATCGGCCCTAAATTTCCATGTTGAATTCTGCAAGTTAGCTGGTTGAGTGAATCTAGTTTGGAGTGAGTTTGACATGATACTGCCAATGTGACAACATGAAAGTATGTAATAGAAATGAGGAGAAGCTGTGGAATGGATATTTTTGTGACGCCAGTTGATGGTGAGACAATCGAGGCAAAAAGGTGAATGCCCGTTAGATTATAAAGAGTAGCAGATGCAACTAGGGTCATAAGCTAAGTTGGGTGTCTAGGCTGTTATTGTCAGCTGCTAGCAGCAAGGCAAGGATGAATGCATGATTTGTGCAGACGCATGGGTAGCTGAAGGAGCAGGGATAGAGAGTGGGTACAGAGTCTTCCAAGAGGGCCTGATTTCAAGCACAAGATTACCTATGATTCCCTGTGGATCAATAGCCACAAGAAACCTGCATGGGTAGATGGTCAACTAAAGGCAGCAGCTGCAGCGGCACAGTTGATAAAACCAGGCACCTCAATCATGACCACAGCTTCTGGAAGTGGATCAAGAGAGGGAGTCCACAATGCCTCTTCTGGCACTTATGGGAATGTGAAGATGCTTTGTGAGGCAGGCAGACTGACAGAGGCTCTACAGACTTTAAACCAAGGAGGCATTTCAGCAGATTCAGATACCTATGTCTGTCTCTTGCATAAGTGCATCAAGGTGAAAGGCCTGGAAGCTGAAAAGCAGGTGCAAACTCACATTATCTAAAGTGGATTCACGCCAAATGTTATTCTCCTCAACACCCTTGTCAACATGTATGTTAAGTGCGGGAGCATCATGGATGCTCACCAAGTGTTCTATAGAATGCCTCAACGATCTTTGATCATGTGGAATATAATGTTGGGAGGATTTACCAAGCATGGGTGTGGTAGGAATGCTTTGGAGACCTATGAGCAAATGATGGGGGAAGGGGTGAAGCCCGACCACATCACGTTTGTGTGTGTTTGCAGTGCTTGTGCAAGCCTGGCAGCCCTAGAAAAGGGCAAAGAGGTGCATGGTGACATCGTCAGAGCTAGAATCGTACCAGATGTGATCCTGAACACTGCCCTGGTGGACATGTATGCCAAATGTGGGAGCATCGAGGATGCAAAGGGGGTGTTCAACAATATGGCTGAACGAAATGTGGTGTCGTGGAGTGCAATGCTCGCAGGGTATGCACAGCAAGGGCGCGGGATGGAGGCTTTGGAGACGTATGAGCAAATGATGTGTGAAGGGATGAAGCCCGACCACATCACGTTTGTGTGCGATTGCATTGCGTGTGCAAGCCTGGCAGCCCTGGAAAAGAGCAAAGAGGTGCATGGCGACATCGTCAGAGCTGGAATCGTACCAGATGTGATCCTGAGCTATGCAACAAGATTCTTCCTTTATCCTTTTCTCAGCCCGGTCCTAACAATGTGTGCAGGTCTTGTTCTTTGGGGCAAATTGAAACCTTTCAGCACTGCTTCTTGACTTGTCCCTTTGCGGCCTCAATTTGGTCCAAGGTTCATACCTTGTACAGGAACTGGCAGATTTATGATTGCAGGGATCCTCTTATTATGTTACTTAATATCTCCGCTTTGTTCCCTGGCAGTCTTGTCAAGTTTGGCATGCGCTTCGAGGTCTGGGGCTGTGCCACATCTGGAAGGCTCGATGTGCTTTAGTCTTTGATAACAAACCCATTTGTGTTAAAGGAGCAATGGCCAATATTTTCTTTGACTTAATGGTTGAAGGGCACAAATTGTGGGGGGTCTTGTTGGGCACAGTACGCAGATGCTCTGAGGAATAGGGGGCTGCCCTTTTCTCCACATTTGACGCCGAATGGGGGCACCTTGGATTACTTTACAAGAGGCAGGGTGAACGAGCATGTTGGGCATCCAGACCTCTAGTCAACTGCAACGACGCAATGGCGTGAGCGCGCGAGCGTACGCTCACGCAGGAGTGACGTGGCGTGAGCGTACGCTCACACCAGCTGACATGGCGTGAGCCTGCACCCACGCTGACGTGGCGTGAGCGCCAAGTTGCGCTGCCTCGTCTGCAGCGCATTCGTCTCCCCGTTGACCCGTCGTTGTGGCATGTGTTGTCACGGACATAGCCCAGAGGAACTTACCAGGAGTAAATACTAGAAGTTACCAAGTTATCATGTTATCAAAAGTTACCGTGATCTACCATGATTTACCATAAGTTACTATTAGTTATCAAGTTATCAGGAGTTTACCCAATTACCGAGAGTAACTTGGGAAACTGCTCAAGAAGCTTCTTTTCGAGGAAACTTCTCCATCAAGATACCCCCTTTGTTTAAGGAAACTTCTCCATCAAGATACCTCCTTTGTTTTAGGAAACTTCTCCATCAAGATACCCCCTTTGTTTAAGGAAACTTCTCCATCAAGATACCTCCTTTGTTTTAGGAAACTTCTCCATCAAGAAACCTTTGTTTAACCTTGGAAACTTCTCCATCAAGAAACCTCATTTGGGGAAGCCTCTTAGGGAACCTCCAAGTAGCCAGTATATATAGGAGGTGAGACTGGACACTCTTCAGTCTCGCCAGCACAAGTTCAAGCTACTCTTGTTCCCAGTGCCAATACTCTAGTCGAGCTTCCAGTACTCCAGTCCAGTTTCCAGTATCTGGTACCCAGTCCAGTTTCCAGCATTCCAGTATTCGAGTCGAGTTCCAGTATCTTGTACTTTTGTCCATTGTTATAAAGATCGTTCTTGATTCATGTTTACCCACCATGCATTCGGCCACGCCGACGTTGATTTTTTGTCTAGTCTTGTACCTCTAGTCTGATCTCATGTTTGTGTTCAGTCATGTTCTCGTCCTTGACAGTTTGGGGGGGCTGCTATTTCATGAGCGACATGAGCATGAGCGGAAAAAAAAAAAGCATGAGCAGACCATTGTGAGTCCACGGAAATAGGGTTAGGAGGCACGGAAATAGGGTCATGTGAAGTTGGAATGTGGCACCAGTGGACTTGAAATGCAACATTTTATTGCAAATTTTGTGGCAAGCCACGTCTATACAAGTGTGTTCTAACTGTCATAGCCGGAATGGGCACTACTCTCCTACACCCTCCGAGGAACTTGCCCCACCTTCTTCCTCATCCCCCTCATCCCCCTCGTCCTCCGAGCTCTATGATGCATCAGTTCCACTATGCCTCTCAAAAATCCCGTCCTCTCCTTGGGGGACTGTCCACCTCACCTCCTGGGAATCTTCTGCGTCTTCTCCCCCACTTTCCTCAGCAGAATCCAAGACAAATCTACGAGCCCGACGGGCTCTAATAGCTGCTGCCTCCTCCCTCATCTTCATTTTCTTGAGGCTTGCCTCGTCTAAAATCTGCTGTACATGACTACGTTCGGAACACCTCCTAATGGACACCGAAGCAAGCCGGGCAGCATAAGTAGGAAGGATGTATTCCCTTTCTGGACTAGGCATGAAATCCCCCCTGGCAAAAAAAGACACGTTCCTCCTGCCCATGAACTCCGGTGTAGACGTCCCTCTGGCAGTACTTGGCATCCTACAGTAAGAACAAATCCACTTCAAGAATGTCAATACCAGCACAACCACAAAGGGTTTTCAATGAAATAAGAGAGCGGAGGGAGGTGCCTCATGAAATCTGGAGGCAACTTACAATGCCACCACTCACTCGTAAACCGGGGGCTCCTCGGCCTCGATCCCAACTTCCTCCCCCTGCTCCTTCTCGGATTTTTCCTCATCCTCCGAGGATGCCTCTTCCTCTTTCGGCAGACGTTCAGCCGCTGCAAGTTCGGAGTTGTGGAGGGCAGTATCTGGCTCGAAGGCGAACACATGCCTGTCGGACAACGTCCCTGCCCACATTGAAGCACCTGAGGAACAAAGCGGGCGGTTAATAGCTTGCGGCATGCAATTGCAATCGGGCCAGGGGACAAACTGAGCACGTGAAGGCTTACCCGTGCCGCATGTGAGGTCCAGAATCCGCCCTTGGACATCCGAGCACGTCTCCATGAGGGTTTGGATGAAAGCAGGGCTCCGGGTCCGGCTGTACCGCCACGGTTTGCCTGTCTTTGTGTCCTTCGGCATACTAGAGTGGGGCACATAGTTGTAGAGGACATCATAGGTTACAGGGTCCACAGCGGCATCAACAAGACGACCGTCGTTGCGGAATTTGAACGTAGACCCTCTCTTCACAAAGCAATATGCCTCAAACACCAATGTCTGCACATCCAACAAAGAAGGGATCAACTCCATGGTCTACTTAACATACACCACAATATGAAGTGAATGCAATAGATTGATAACTTACACTTTGGCCCTCTGTTCGCAACCCCTGCGTACTGATGCAGAACCATTTTCTGAGGAGGACCGGGGTGACACTTTTCGGTGTCCAACTTGCCACCGCATTCTCTGTGGTCTTCCCTCTCGTGGCAAGGACAACCACACATCCACCGTCATCCAGAAGCATCCCCGCCAGCACAAACTCGGCTTTCCAGTAGTCCTCAGTAAACCTGTTCCAGGTGGGCACACCATCCAGGCCCTCCAGCAGCTCCCCATCTGGAATATCGAGGAGAATCATGTCGCAAGCTCTCTCCACCTCAACCCCCCCCCCCCGAGTGCTCTTGCAATTCGTGCTCACAGCCGTGAAGAATTCCATCATGGCTTCAAAACCAGGGGTGTCTTTAGGCTCTGTACCGCCAGCCCTCTTCTTGGCTTTCCCCTTCTGCTCCGCCAGAGACTTGTTGTGTGCCACCTTCTTCGACCTGGCAGCGAGAGCGTCAAAGAAGCTCTCATTGACGCATTGGATGATGGTTGGAGGTTCTAGCTTTGGCTTGTGCGTAAACGTCACCGCCGAATACCGCTGTGTAGGCTCGCCCTCAAATGCCAACTTCTTGGCAGAGCCAGTCCCACTCCGAACTGACTTGGGAACCCGGACGACCGGTGACTGGGTAGGAGCAACAGCAGTCGCAGGACCTTGAACAAAGTCGTCGTCCGAGTCACTCTCTTGGGTCCCTTCCTACGCCTCCTCCGATGCCCCGATGGTTTTCTTCTTTTTGGGTGTTACTGCACTCACATGTTTCCTTGTCCTTTTCCTTTGGCCTTTACTCTTCTCATGCAATTTCTCCTGAATTCCTGCCTGAGCAAGCTCTGCCGCTTTCCTGGAGTTCGCAAGCGCTTTTGCCTCTTTTGCACCCAACGGAGGCAGCGGAGCCCGGTTTCGTCGGAATTCAGCATCCAGCTTCAATTGAAACTCGGATGGGTCGAGCGAGCCGGGCGGAAGGTCCACATACCAAGGGCAATCACGCAAATGTTCCAGATGCCACTCCTTCACAATATCGTCAGTGTACATGGAGTCAGCCCCAGGGTTCCTCCATGCCAGGAAGAATGGTGGCTCGAAAGACAGATGACCTTTCTCCAAAAGGATGAACTTGCAGTACCTGCATTCATGAAAAACACAATGAGGTCCCTGAAATGCATATTCCGATTTTCCCAGGTTGGGGCGGATGTGAGTGGGCCTAGAAATGGAAAAATGGCGCCGAATTTCGGTTTTCGGTGACTGCCACCCTAGGGACTTAGCCATCTTGGGAGCCCTGAACTGGAAATTCGGCGCCATTTTCCCCGGTTTGGCCCGAAGATGGCTAAGTCCCAGAACCGCAATAGGGCCTAGAACTAGAAAAATGGCGCCGAATTTCCAGTTCCGGTCCAGCCACCCTAGGGACTTAGCCCGAAAATGGCTAAGTCCCTGAACGGCAATAGGGCCTAGAACTGGAAAATGGCGCCGAATTTCCAGTTTCGGGCCAGCCACCCTAGGGACTTAGCCCGAAAATGGCTAAGTCCCTGAACGGCAATAGGGCCTAGAACTGGAAAATGGCGCCGAATTTCCAGTTCGGGGCCAGCCACCCTAGGGACTTAGCCCGAAAATGGCTAAGTCCCTGAACGGCAATAGGGCCTAGAACTGGAAAATGGCGCCGAATTTCCAGTTCGGGGCCAGCCACCCTAGGGACTTAGCCCGAAAATGGCTAATTCCCTGAACGGCAATAGGGCCTAGAACTGGAAAATGGCGCCGAATTTCCAGTTCGGGGCCAGCCACCCTAGGGACTTAGCCCGAAAATGGCCAAGTCCCTGAACGGCAATAGGGCCTGGAACTGGAAAACGGCGCCGGGACTTGGCCATTTTCGGAGCCCTGACTGGAAATTCCGCGCCATTTTCCCTAACACCACATGAGGCCTCTAACATCCTGAAATGCAAGGACTTGAAAGAAAGACAGCGCGTATGTACCTGTACAGAAGGCGCATTGCTGCTTTGTCCGCGTTCGGCTGGTCTGTGAACTCGTGGCTCCGCCGAGCATCTGCTATCTCCCGAAAGAATAGGTTGGTTTTGTAGAGCAGAAAGTACCTCGTCACATAGTCACGTAGGCTCTCTGCTGCAGGAGATATCTCCATCTTGAACTGATGTGCTTGTGTGTCCAGCTGCTCTTGCGCATTCGTCGTCACCTGTGGAGATTCTCCATCAGATCGTTTTCCTCAAAAAATACAATGAATCCACCCCCTACTAGAGTAGAAGCCCCAAACGAAGCGTGGGGAAGTACCTGAAACCACCATGTCATGCGGTTCATCCACATGTCGAATGTGGGGTCAGAGAGTTTGTCCGGTTTGGGGAAGCTCCACATGTCCCTGGTACTTTGGGAACCATTCCAGATTTGGAGCCACCGGGTCTGTCCAACCACCCAGCATATTCGTAAGCGCCAAACACCACAAAGGGGTTGTTGCCACCACAATTTGGTTAAGAATGTATCACCTTTTCTGTTGCATCCACACAGGATGTGGCTAGACGATGGAGCTTCTCCAATGTCATCGTGGGCTTCAGAGCGCGAGAGTAGTGCTTCCCCACCTCCACCAGAAAGTCGGCACCAAGGGCGGGATCAGCTATGGCCACGTACTTTACCATCCGCGACTTGTACTTTATGCGGGCCCTCACCTCCGTAGCTTTGACATACGATTCAAGTTCTGGGAGGGTTGGATTCGACTCCTCTGACTCCATGTAGAACCTCCGCGCATGTGCCAAATCCTGCTGTATTTTCGTCTGTCAAGAATGCGCACATAAGATTAGAGATCCTGCTCAACACAATTTCTTCTATTGGGGGAGGAGATTAGAAATCACGGCGAAGACCTTTTCTTCTATTGGGGGAGGAGAGACAGATTAGCTCAACAAAACTGTCAGGAGCTTTACCCGAAATATGTAGTCCACCATGGCGTCGACGCTCAGCCTATACCAGGTTCTGTCTGCCTTTGCCTCCGACTTGCGCAGGAGGTCGGCACTGAGGGAATTGGCAAACTCTTGCACCCCCTACTTCCCGACATCCTTCACTCGGAAGAGCATATGGGACAAGTTGGTGGCAATGAAGGCATTCTCAGTCACCCTGCAGTGCCACATTTGCATCAAACAATACTGAAATGGGAATTTCCATCATATATGAGGATTCGCAATGAAATGACTTCCAAATTCAAAGTCCAAAAGCGAGAGGGGTTGTAGCTTACGAGTTGATGTCGGCCATTGCAGCTTTGAGAAGACTGCGATCTTTGGGCCCTGCAACCTTCAGCACAACACAATCCACGGCAAAATGCCAATCGAGGTCGTTGGGGTGGGCTTGGGCAATGTGCTCCATCCATGCCAGGAGGCGATGATTGCCGTCCCACACGTAGAACATCTTACCGGACAAGTGCTGGAAAAGAGGATCACTAGCAATCGATCTCTCGAACTCCTCATTTCGCGTTTGCCAATGGGGACCCCATTTGTCCACCTCATCAGAAGTGTGGGCACGGGAAGCTCCGTGGTCGTTCTCAATGGAAACGTAAAACGCGGCAGACCCCATTCGATATCCATCCCGGAAAGAGAATTTCAGCTTGTCGATATCGCCTGGGAGGGCAGGTCTCACCACCTGCAATGACACCAAGCGGCAAAGGGGAATTCAAAGCTTGGCCGGGTACACCATGCCCCCCAGCACCCTGCCAATGTTGCTGTGGGTTGCCTCCAACATCTTGGCAGCGGCCAACTTCATATCCGCCTCAGACATGACGTCTGCTGCAGAGGGGTTTTCCGGCAGCCCACCAGGACCGCCAAATCCAGCCTGTATGCTCCGGGTTTGGGGCCTGGGGATGTCCGGGAGGATGTCATCCTGGTCAGAAAGCTCCCTGTCGTCCTCCTCAACAGGGTCAGCCACCTGCGAAACCACCTCCAGTACTCTCCCCGTCTCTACTACCCTCTCCCTGGCTTCACCTCGAACTTGCACAATCCGTGCTCTTTCTGGTGTTCTTTCCTCTCCTCCACTCTCCACCGTATGGGTAATTGCAGGGGCTGCTCTTGCCCGCGATGGTCTAACCGGTGTGTTACTGCCTCTCTGTGGTGTCTTGGAGGGATCCACCATCTCTGTGCGTCCCTCGCTTACATTGGCATCTGTCATTTGGGCACCCCTGGCCTCTTCAGCTGCCTTTTCTCTTTCCTCCTGGCTAGCATTCTGTCTCGTCTGTTCTTTTGCCCTCTCTTTTGCCCTCTCACGGGCTTTCTGTTTCTTACTAGGGCTAGCAGCAGGGGAGCCCTCCAGGACAACCACCTTTGATTGAGGCGAACTGACACCCTCGCGCGCACTGCTCACTCCCCCTCCGCAGCCCGTGACGGCTCTCTCGCCGGGGATTGCATGTGCTTAGCTTTCTTCTTTTTCTTTGCGTGGGCGGGCCCTACTGCATGTGCATGAACAACCTCCATTGCCGGATCTGCTGTCCTCATGTCCTCACGCCCTTCACCTGCCATGCCGCCTGCACCAACCTCCCCAATGCCTATTCTGTCGTACTCTCGTTGCAAGTCCTCCCGTCCACCAACAAAAGGTTTAAGTTTGCCCTCTCGCCCCAAGTTGGGCGATTCAAACATGGGATGAGTTGGAGCTGTCGATGATACCACCAGCGTGCCGGGCTCGTCGTCGACAAAAATCGTGAAAACCAACATCGGTGCAAAAACCAGCATCGCAACGAGCAGCGCAACCACCATAGCAACAATTGTGTAGCAAAAATGAAAACATAACAAGTTTAGGAAGTATGGAGAGCCATGCAACAACAATGAAAACAAATGCAACCATTGCCTGAGAATGACATGCACAAGCAGCCTTCTCCAGAGCTGCCGGATTTGCACACGCATTGCAAACAATCTAAGGTTCACTCAATTATCTAAAGTTCACTCATCCAGCGAAGCCAGGATGAAGATGCAAAAACAAAGCGAGGTAACAAAGCGAAAGCAAAAAAAAAATCGAACAAACCGAAAGCAGAAGTGGCTTGCCTGAGAGTACTCGGCTTCAGTTGGCGCGGGTTGTGAGCAAGACACTGGAATCTCTTGCTGGAGCTTCAGTTTGGCCATGCGAGAGATTGGCCGTCGTCCGTAGTACAGAGCTTTCAACTTCCGCCGCGGTCTGGATGTGAGGTCTCTCTCAGGAGAGCCACGCCCTTCAGGCGGCATAAGTCCCAGCCAAAAAGATCTCTGTTTTTGGGGTACATGCCTCGAATAGCATGTTAAGCCAAGATTAGCATGAGATTTAGGGTACGTATCCAGGAAGCCATGTGTCGCCAGCCCGAATGAAAACCGACGGCGGTGGACATTTATTGCCCAACTGTGCAATTAAATGTCGGATGAAGCCCTCCATGTCGGATGAAAATCAACGTAAAGAGGCCCGGAATTTCCAACGTAGAGGTAATTCGGAGCGCTGCACGATGGAATTCCGACGCCGGATTTCCATCCGGCAGGTAATTCGGAGCGCAGCAGGATGGAAATTCAGCGCCGAATTTCCATCCAGCAAGGTAGGGCGGCGCTGGAAATTTCCCTCACGCAGGTAATACAGAAGCGGATGGATGGAAATTCGGCGCCGGATTTCCATCCGCGCAGGTAGGGCGGCGCGCCAAATTCCCCTCACGCAGGTAATTCAGAAGCGGATGGATGGAAATCCGGCACTGGATTTCCATCCGCGCAGGTAGGGCGGTGCTGGAAATTTCCCTCACGCAAGTAATTCAGAAGCGGATGGATGGAAATCCGGCGCCAGATTTCCATCCGCGCAGGTAGGGCGGCGCGCCAAATTTCCCTCACGCAGGTAATTCGCAGGCGGATGGATGGAAATCCGGCGCCGGATTTCCATCCGCAAGGTTGGGCAGAGAGCGGATGGATGGAGATCCGGCGCCGAATTTCCATCCAGCAGGTAAGTGGAATCCCGGATGGATGGAAATCCGGCGCCGAATTTCCATCCAGCAGGTAATTCGAATCCCGGATGGATGGAAATCCGGCGCCGAATTTCCATCCTGCAGGTAATTCGAATCCCGGATGGATGGAAATCCGGCGCCTAATTTCCATCCTGCAGGTAATTCGAATCCTGGATGGATGGAAATCCGGCGCCGAATTTCCATCCAGCAGGTAAGTCGGATCGCTGGCGTATGGATATTCGGCGCCGAATTTCCATTCACCAGGTATTTCATCGCTCAGAATTACCTTCCTGCAGGTAATTCTGAGCGAGGAATTACCTTCCTACCTTCATCGATCAGAATTACCTGCAGGAAGGTAATTCTGAGCGATGAAATACCTGGTGAATGGAATTCGGCGCCGAATATCCAACGCCAGCGATCCGACTTACCTGCTGGATGGAAAATTTGGCGCCGGATTTCCATCCATCCGGGATTCCACTTACCTGCTGGATGGAAATTCGGCGCCGAATTTCCATCCATCCGGGATTCGAATTACCTGCAGGATGGAAATTCGGCGCCGGATTTCCATCCATCGGGGATTCGAATTACCTGCAGGATGGAAATGCGGCGCCGGATTTCGATCCATCCGGGATTCCACTTACGTGCTGGATGGAAATTCGGCGCCGGAATTCCATTCGGCGCCGAATTTCCATCCATCCGGGATTGCACTTACCTGCTGGATGCAAATTCGGCGCCGAATTTCTATCCGGGGGATGGTCTCTGTCGGAGAGGTGCCGGCCTCTCCGCGCCGCTCTGTTGGATATTCGGTGCCGAATTTCCGTCCGGGGTTGAAATATGACGGCCAGGTGCCGACCTCTCCCCCCTCCCCGACTGCATTGGAACGGGCCCGGATTGATATTCAGCGCCGTTTTCCCATCTGGGGAGGTTTTTATGTCGGCCAATTTTCGGTCTGACCCCCCGACACGACTTCCTTTGGGGGGGCCCGGATGGAAATTCAGCGCCGAATCTCCATCCAGGGGATGCTCTCTGTCGAACACGTGCCGACCTCTACGCCCGAGGCAACTTCATCCGGGCGTCCCCTGTTCGATATTCGGTACCGAATTTCCGTCCGGGGGTTGAAATGTGACGGCCAAGTGCCCGGCCTCTCCCCCCTCCCCGAGTACATCCGAACCGCCCCGGATGGAAATTCGGCGCCGTTTTTCCATCTGGGGATGTTTTTATGCCGGCCACTTTTCGGCCTGACCCCCCGACACGACTTCCTTTGGGGGGGCCCGGATGGAAATTCGGCGCCGAATCTCCATCCAGGGGATGTTCTCTGTCGCACACGCGCCGGCCTCTGTGCCCGAGGCAACTTCATCCGGGCTTCCCCTGTTGGATATTGGGTGCCGAATTTCTATTTGGGAATAGTAATGTGACGGCACGGTGCCGGCTTCTCCCATTCAGCCGTCATCATCCGGACGGCCCCCCACTTTCTGACTGCATACCGTTGGCAGTTATTGCGCAAAGACCAGGGCCGCATTCCGGAGACAAGGTTCATTAACACTCTGACTGTGGATTTTTGAGATAGTTGGCTCCCTGGATTGGATCAGGCTTCGTCGCTCGGACAAATCGGCATCGCATTCTTCCCATCGCTGCATCCCCTTCTACCAGGGAGCTTCCCCGCATGCCATCCTGGCAGTCTTGTGTGCACATCTCCCATGGCGGAAAACCCGAGCGTTATAGTGTACTACCCTCCTCACGAACATAGAGCTTCATTTCCGTGCAGAGGGGACATCTGCCGGGTGATGGAGAAATATCTGTGCATTCGATACCACCTGAAACCGGGGTCGGTTTTTTTGGAGGAGGAAAGGAAGGACTCTAACGGCCTTGTTGTCGAGAGTATTGTTGTGCTCCACGATGATTTCGGCGATGGCAGGGAATGGCGAGTTCCACCATCGGACAGCGTCATATACAGGGCTGTTGGGGACTTCATTTGCCCGCCAAATGCACCTTCTATCCTAGCGCCTTCCACGAAACAATCCGTGAATCAGAGAGTGGCTACCTCAAAGAGAGAAGTCCGCAACGAAGTAAATCCAGAGCCGAACCCATCCATGAAGACGAGCGAGAACCGGGTTGTTCACAACCTGTCCGACTCAGACGAGGTCATGGAAGTTCCAAGGTCGTCCTGGAGATCAGGCAAGTCCTCAATGGACGTCAGTGGAGGAGGGAGTCATATTCCCAGCACGAGCACCGCAGTTCGATCTATTCTTGAAATTCTGCAAGGGCTTCACCTGGAGGGACACCGGTCGGAGCTGGCCGGGCTGGACTACAGCAAGTTCACAATTAAATCGGTTACATGCCTTCCCGCCGACGTCGATGGTAATATCTTCTTTGAGTTCCCTCCTCGGGCGGACTACTCGAGGGCGTTTGGAATGTTGACAGATATGGATAGAAAACATGAAGGTCATCCTTGGTGCGTTACCAAAACCACCAGCATGAAGATGCTCGATGGTGTGCGGGTGCGCTACGTTGTTTGTGCGGGCGCGTTGCGGTGTTTCTCCCCAACTTGCTTCCACTTTAAATCCAAAGGTCACAGGAACGAGACCGATTGGACAGGCACAGCTCATCAACCATTTCGAACTCCACATTTAAGTGTGCCCATTGCAAAGAACCACCACACTGCATGTCTGTTTGTAATGCCAAGCAGTTCTATGTGTTGCACCGTTTCCCTGACCTCACCCGAGCTTGCATACATGTTGGTTCCCATTGTCACAAAATTGGCGAGGGGGAACTCGCGGAGGCTGCCCACGAAGCAGAGCAGCTCGTTCAGGAGGAGGTTAAGTTGAGACCGGGTGCCAAACCCAAACAGATACAGCTCAAGCCGCCCATAAGATGGCATTGGCCAGAATTATGTCGGAAGACGGCTCCGATAGAGTTCCTCTCGACGAGAAGGAAATGGAGGCATTGCTGGAGTCGGTGTCCCACGTATGTTCACCGAATGTCCGAAACCACATTGTCTCATGCAAACAGATTGGGCGTGGCTCGGATATGCACTCCATTCTGGAGGTGAAGCGACGATGTGGATATGACTACATTCATGGAAGTAGTTTCCAGGACAAGGGACTGAGGCAGATCGTTGTTTCGTATTCAAAATGTCCACATGTGGACCTGGCAGCGGCGTCGAACTGGTCGACAGGATGACGAGTGGGAACTTGTCAAACAGTTGGGTCATGTTCGACCATGTCAAGCGAATTACAAATCACCAGTGGGTGACAATGGGTGCACATGTCTACGACACCCACTGCAGGATGTTAATGACAATTGCTATTTGTGAGATGAAAGGAGAGGACACACAATCGGAGATGCTTCTTTGGTAGGGAATAAACGAACAGATGGCCAAGGCGGGATTGCCCCCTCCCAATTTCCGTGGTTTCATGGCGGACAACGCACAAGCAAATTGGGCTGCCATCCGAAGGGTGTACGGGCAAGACCCCAATGTTCCCATGGAAGGCAAGGAGAGATCTTGTGGGTTCCATTTTCTGCAGAGCCTTTCGCAGTACACAACCAGGCTCGTGGCGCCAGATTTCAAAGAGGAGCACCGTTCCATGTGCCTTGCGTGGAAGCGCGCTCCCACCTTGGATGATGCAGAGACACAGTTTGCATGCATACGGGCTTGGTGGACATCGTCAGGTGCTATAAGGAAATCAGAGGGAGCAATGGTCAGTTGGCTAGCATGGTGGCATTATCGTTTCCTCCAGTTCGGCGACTATATGCGGGAGGTGAGTTGCACGAATTCGCGTCCCGTTGAATATTATTCTTGGCCATATTTGTAACTTGCTTGTAACCTGAACATGTGCTTGTGCAGGAAATGTGTCTCGACTCCGACACCGACATGCCCACGACAAACATGGCCGAATCAGTGCACTCTTCCTGGCGTGCCTCCTCTGCAGCGCATCTGGTGGACATCCTCACTGCCACAACGGAGGACATTGTGAGGTCAATTATGCAGCAATGCGGGTACAACGAGTTCTTGAAAGGGAAACAGTGGGGCTTGGGGCCGGACAGGCAGGAAATGCTGATGCGGACTGCCTCTAGATTGAAGAATCCTCGGAAGTGGGCGGTGGCCAGCCCAAAAATTTGACTTCAGATTGATGGAAAATACATATAGTCTTCTTTCTCTTAATTAATCAAGGACAAGGCGTACATGGCGTACATGGCGGCCATATTCTTCTTCATTCTATGAAAATATCAATATGTCATCCAAATAGATGACTACAAAGTCATCTAAAAATTCTCGAAAGATGTCATTCATCATATGTTGGAAAATTGTTGGAGCATTTGTAAGACCGAAAAGCATAACACTGTATTCAAAATGTCAATACCTTGTTCGAAAAGCTGTTTTCCATTCGTCTCCTTCTTTTATCCGTACAAGGTTATAAGCTTCTCTCAAGTCAATTTTGGTGAAAATCTTCGCTCGTCCGAAGCCCAGAAATCAGCGGCAACGGATAACGATTCTTAATTGTGACTTTGTTGAGACCGCGATAGTCCACACACATGCGTAATGATCCGTCTTTTTTTTTCACAAACAAGATAGGCGCTCCCGCATGTGATTTTGAATGTCGGATGAAGTTCTTCGACAAATTTTCATCAACGTACTCACGTAATGCAGCCAACTCCGTCTGGGATAAGTTATAGATTGGGCCGAATGGTGGTTGGGCTCCTTCTTATAACTCAATTGCACAGTCATAAGGTCGATGTTCTGGCAATATGTCTGCATTTTTCTTCTCGAAGACATCATTGAAATCTTGATATTGAGTGGATAATGTCAAAGTACCTTTGTCTATTGTGGTCTTGATCGGAGTCGCATAAAGTGCAAATGTCGCATCTTTTTTGGTAGCTCTCATGAAAGCTCTAGCTCCAAGAAACAGGAGTTGAATACCTTTGATATTTCCACATTTTTGTCTTGTAGAAATTTTTCGCAATCGCCAGTTGATGTCAGGATTGTGAAGTACGAACCAGGGAAGTCCAAGGATCACATGATTCGTTGGAGACTGGATGATATTGAAGACATATGTGATGCTTGATCTTCATGCTTCACTTCAAGTGGTCGAGTTTCATGGTCAACATTTCCTGATGCTAACGGTCGTCCATCGATGACTTCAACGGGGGCCGAGAGTTTCTTCTTTACGAGCGTTAAATTGTATTGCTTCGCAAAGTTTTTGTCCATAAAACAAGCTGAAGCCCCCGAGTCCAAAAGTGCTTCTACAGAGATATCTCGATTTTGCACTCTGATTTTTACCGGAACTGTGAAGCAAGGTGCAGGGTCTGGAGGTAGAAAATATATATATATATATATATATATATATAAGGAATTTGTGGTGTCCAGTCGCATGGTCCCTACTGTGACTGGACATCTTCATTTTCCAACTTCCTCGTATCGAACACTTAAGTTGCGCCCCGAGCTTTGAATATTTTCTTGTTGGGGCAGTTTAATGCTATGTGATCTTCTTCTCTGCAATAGAGACATAATCTTTTCGAGCACTGTCTTTGTTTATCTTGTGGCGTCAATGGCTTGAATCGGACAGCATCAATCTGCATAGGATCACTACCGGATGTCTGATGGATCGTTGTGTTTGGTGCCGTAGTAACAGCGGCATGATGCGTCGTCGACCATCCAGATTGCTTCTCTTGACGTCTTTCGAACAAACGATTATCGCACGCAATGACTTGGGTGATGAATTCGTTCAGTGTGCTCACGTTTGACATTGTCAGCAACAAATCTTTTATATCCTCCTTTAGCCCACATCGAAACTGACTAATGAGGCTCTTCTCATTCCAGTCGAGGTCGCACGCAAGTTGTCAAAATTCGGCAGCATAAACGGAAGTAGGACGTGTTCCTTGTCGAAGATTTCGCATCTTTGTCTCTGCAACTCTTTCCTTATCATTTTTTCCAAACGTTACAGTGAACTCGGACATGAATGCTTCAAAATTGTATAGTAAATGCGATTTTTTTTCTAATAGCAGTGCAAACCAAGATAGAGCAGTGCCTGATAGAAAGGTGCCCACGAATCCCACTTGAATACCTTCATCGGGGTAGCGTTGTGGATGTAGTCATAGGAACACTCGTATTTGTTAAACAAAACCGCGAAATCTTGATCCTGTCCTATTAAATTTCTCGGGCATGCTGATCTTTGGTTCTCTCGTAATTTGTTGAAGAGGAACCGTTGCAGTAGGAGTTGTTGCAGTAGAGACTCGTATGATTGAAGATCCTTTGTTCGACTCCTTTAACTCTGAAATTTGTTGTTGTAAATTGTGGAGAGCATTGCCAAGATCTTGAGACTGATCAGCTTGTAATTGGGCGGTAGAGGTACGAAGTTCTGCATCTGGAGCTGAAGACTCTGCAATGTGACGACCATTTCCGCAATTGTGTCTTCCATCTTAACTAACTAAGGAACAAACTTCAGTCTCGCCAAACTGTGAGGTTTGCTATTTCATGAGCATGAGCGGCATGAGCGGCATGAGCAGAGTAGTAAGACAATCGGTTTTCATGAGCAGAAGTACAAATTTTGAAAATAAAAAACAATAAAAAAAAACAATAATTTAATGCAATGTGTCAGGAAAAACAAATATATTATTCGGCCCCTTGAAGGAAAAATTGCAGTTTTGACAGTTGTGCTCATGATATTTCGTCTTCCGCTCATGCCAATTCCCAGCGACATGTGCAAATATGACGCCGAATTTCGCGGTAATAGGGTCCGTAACCTGAAAAAACGGCGACGTATTTCACGGTAATAGGTCTCTCTAGCGAAAAATGGTGCCGAATTCCGCGGCTATAGGTCCCCTCATGACAGGTAATTTGGCGTCATTTTTCCAGTGCATGTTTGGACTTAGCCAGTTTTTGGCGCAAAATAGGGAAATTCGGCGCCATTTTTCCAGACACTGTACCAGTGCATGTTGGGACTTAGCCAGTTTTTGGCCCAAAAAAGAGAAATTCGACGCCATTTTCCCAGACACAGGTACTAGTGCATGTTGGGACTTAGCCAGTTTTCGGCCCAAAAAAGAGAAATTCGGCGCCATTTTTCCAGAAATGGCCCCACAACTGCTTCTGTTGGATCTCAGTTTGAATGGAATATTGCCTCATTCCAGGAGTTTTGGGGTGCATTTCATTACACTGCAAAAAAAAGTCTGATACAACAAAATGCAATTGAAAATATCCATATGGAGGATTCCCTTTGCCCCATTAATGATTTCTGGAATCCCTAAGGAGGAGTTTGTGCAGCTCGTTCACGCTCAACGCCGGTGCATGAATAAAGTCATCAATAGTCACGTTCATCCTAAACCTCTTCAGGTAAATGTAATACAGATGCTTGCACGGATAATACTTGGAACCCTTCTTTGCTTCCATCAACGAGAAGTCCGTACAATTGCAAGTCGGCTCCACTCCAATCGTAATTGTGTATACATCGTCGCGTACAGCCGACCGGCCGTTGCCATCCGATACACACGCCCAAGGCCGGGTGGGGGTACGTCCACGGAGCTCTGAATAGTGCAAGTCATCCCAAGAGCATTGGCAATCCGAGTCTCATTCAACTTGTTGGGAGGGTGTCGTCTCTTCACTCTTCCGAATCGCATTGTGGGATGTGCAGAATTGTCCAATCCGTCTCTACTGGACCGAGCAGTCTGCAATGGCTGGGTCTGAGGAACCGGAAATGCGTGGGTCGGGATGTCTATGCGTTGCACCATTCGAAATCCTGCTGCAGATAGAGCATCCGCCTCATTCTGAGAGAGGCTGCAACCCGGTGCAACAGGCCAGACGCCCGGAGGCTCCGGCATTCCCTGAATCCCGTACTTGGGCTTGCCAAATACACAGGTCATTATATCGTGCCTACAGAACCAAAATGTCTGCGTTGTGGCGTGAGCAAATGTGGGAGTCAAAAATCTGCGCTGAAACAAGGTGCAGGTACAGCACCGTGTGGGTTCCTCCGAATCATCTCACCACAGCGTGCTCTCGTATCCACCCGGATGGCGCAACACTTCCCTCGAAATGTCGGCAATGTCCTCGCAATTCTCCACTGTGACTCTGATACTCTTGTCTCCACAATGGGAATGTTGTACTGCTTTACTACAGATGGCTCGTTATGTTGCCGGGGCACGCGCCCTGTGCTCAAAGGAGATGACGATCTTGAACGTGCAGGACTTGCGGTGCTCGACGAGACCTCCTCGGGCAACATCACCGGACCACGAGGGAGCGTGCGAATATTCTTGTCAGCTCGCCATGAATCCTCTTCTCCGCCAGGTGCCTCGTCAAGTCTTCGTCTCACTGGACGGGTATGAACATCTCCTTCCAGATGTTGGCCTCTTCGCAGCAATGGCGTGTCCCGAAGGCTTTCCGACAAATGCGTCTTTATGGATCACAAGAAAACACAAACCGTCATCGAGTGAATTAAACCAACTTCGGTCCGAGATGTACAATATTTTCTGGGATTTACAAATTTTTATAGAATCTTCATCAAGGACTACTCCAAAATTGCTGCACCATTGACACGACTCACAAGGAAAGACAAATTTGTATGGGATGAGAAGGCTGACCAAACATTTGAAAGGCTGAAGCAGGCATTTACAACGGCTCCAATACTGGTACATGCAGACCTATCTAAACCATTCTTTTTGGAAGCAGATGCATCAGACTTTGCACTTGGCGCGGTACTCTCTCAATACGGTATAGATGGCCAACTCCACCCTATTGGTTTTCGTTCTCGCAAATTTTCCGCTGCGGAGATCAATTATGAAATCCATGACAATGAACTTCTAGCAATTATCGATGCTTTTGAGGAGTGACGTCATCTATTGGAGGGAGCTAAACATCAGATCACCGTCCATACCGATCACAAAAACCTCGAGTATTTTATGAGTGCTCGTGTGTTGAATCGACGTCAAGCGAGATGGAGTATGTCACTAGCAAGGTTTAATTTTGTTATTACCTACCGTCCCGGACATCTTCAAAGAAAACTATATGCTCTTTCTCGATGATCGTATCTTGCGTCAAAAGAAGGGGATGCAGCTTTTGACCAACAGAAATCCATCATCTTGAAACCAGCAAATCTCCAATTGAATATGTTATCCATGTCCACCTATGACGATGCAGAGATCATAAAGGAGATTCAAGAAAGACTGAAGAGCGACCAATTTCCTACGACACTCCGTAGTCAACTAAATCGACCTCGAGACAACCCACATGTTACAAACGACTTCAAATTCAAAGATGGCTTACTTTATTTCAAGGGACTTCTCTACGTACTTCCAGGACCTACACGACTACGAATTCTTCATCATCATGATCTTCCTTCCGGCTGCAGGACATTTCAGCTTCAACAAAACAATGGAATTGATATCCAGGGACTATTGGTGGCCGCAGATGTGGAAACTCGCGAAAGAATTTATAAAATCTTGCGATACGTGTGCTAGAGCGAAGGGACCACGACAATTGAGGCCTCTTCTTCTTACCTTTGGTGTTCGGGTCCTTCATGAACACCACGTGCTCTCCCTCATTGGCAACCCCACTGGACTGCACTAATGAGGCCAGCCATGTTGCTGCCTCCTGAAGACAATTGACCCCTCTGCAGAAAAAGTTAAAAAAAAAGAGGGAGAGGGAAGATATACATGTCATGTCAAGACATGGACAAGACCACTAAGGTCATTGTCATTGAAAGACAATGCAGCCCTTTACAGGGCACCATCTAACAACCCCTTTTACCATCTCATTTGAATATCTCGTTGCTTTTCAGGGTATCTGAAAAAACAGGGTGAGGGCGGGATTCCTGGTCATTCATATCCTGAAAGTACCATGGGTTGACATAAAACATTCATCACCATACTATGCAGATTGTAATCTCATTTCAATAACTAGATCGCCGGTCTGGAGATAAGTCTCCAAAGTCAAGCACATAGTACTTTAAATTGAAATTGAAACAACAAGACATATATGTCTTAAGCATATTCCAGCCCACCCATACTGGTAAATCTGGATCTGGTATTTCTATCAATTGCATGCTAGTAGAGATGCAGCAAGAACAGTATATGGAGTAGGTTAAGAGACCATATAGAGCTTACCAGTTTTTGTCCCAAAAGATCACTTGGGGTTTTCTAGAAGACAGTTTGTAGTCTAAAAAGAGCCCAACAAGGTGATGCATGGTAGTCTATAGATAATCACAATGTCTGTTTTACAAGACATAAGGCATAAGCAGGATTCAAAAATAGGATTAAAAAACAAGGGCCAAGTCTTTCTAAGTAGTTACAAGTCTGGAGTGGTATTCCAGGGCCTTACAAACAGCTCTGCCAGGGTAGAAAGGATTCAAAACCCTGTTGCAGTTCAGCTTATGAAATCAAAGTGAAATAGAGGCCTAGCAGAATGTGTATTGTCTACTAAGGCACAACAATCCGTCATAAGAACAAGCCAAGAGGTTTAATTCTAGAGTCGAATTTCAGTGCAGCCAAGGTACTAACTGCTACTTTATATCCGCATTGAGACATGGAAAAGAACCAGTAAATGAAATGGTAGATTTGTATTCCATAAAGTCTCATGTCTGCCCTACCTCCTGCCATGTAGATATGGTTGCAAGAAACCAAAATAAAGGTAAGGAGCAGAAGTAGCTCCTCATTGGAGCCAGGTTGAAGCAGGTCAACATCCATATGCTGGCAGTTTTGAAGCAGCAAGAGGCTCAGCAGCAGGCAACAACAGCACCCATATTTGCAAGAGTAGGAACTACAAGCTTCAAGAAATCAAGACAAGTGAAGACCCTCACTTGTGCCCGTCCCAAAAACCACCACATAGCGATGTGTGTTAGTGAGGATGCAGCAGGTGAGTGGCAGGTCGTCACAGTTGCTATCCATGTCAGTGTTGAATTCTAAAGCATGTATAGATCACAATTCAAGCAAGGGTAAACTTAAAAAACCTTGAGTTTTTGTGGTATGCCCTGCGCCATGGCGTCCAACAGATCGTCTCCAATAGAACGCAATCAAAGTAGAAGCGTTCACAGATAGAGAATAGCTCATACAAAAAGAGAGCAACATGTAATCTGTAGATAAATAGGGATAGAATACTTCCCAACGAGGAGTAAAAGCGCCGTTGCAAAATAAAGAACCATGAGTTTCTGAGCAAAGCGATCATCGCTTTGTCGGCTGCCAGAGAGGAATCTGCCTAACCGCCAATGCGCATCCCAAGAGCCAGCCATCACGAGTACCATGTAGCAGCAGGGGAGCAGGTTTACATGGCGCATCATCAAGGTTCACTGAAGCACGAGTTCAGTGCTGCGAAATGTGTCGGCCTGCTTAGGAAAATCCAGGATGAAAAATCACATTTTATCAAGACAAGCACTTTGTCAATGGATGACATCCAATAAAAAGGTATCTTTTAGGATTATGGTATAGGCTTAGGTTTAATAACTGCCATCATTTATGATGGTAGTTTTATTATCTATTGGATTTTAAAATAGGTAACCATTATTCATGTAGTTCATCCAGTTTAGATGAAAGAAATAGATGGTAAACCAAGCTTTCTGTACATTAAGTTTCATCATCCTATAATAATATCATCCAGATTTGGATGAAAAAGGTTGGGACGAAAAACTAAATAACATCAAAAGGTTAAGGCCAGATGAAATCCAAAGAGTTATAGAGGGAGAGGGAGAGAGGGAGAGAGGGAAGACAGAGGAAGAGAGGGGGCAACAATGAAAAAACAAAAAGGTGGGGGGGGGGGGGGGTGGGGGCTACTCAGTCACTCCCCCCCCCCCCCTTCCTCTTTTTCTTTTTGTTTCCTGATCTCTCCCTCTCACTCCCTCTCTTTGTCCCTCTCTCTCCCTCTCTCTCCCTCTCTCCAACTACTTGTTTGGGATTATCAATTTTTTTTTCCATAATACTTATTTTGGAAATACTATATATTTTTAATCCCAATTTTTAAGGTTTCATCCATATTGGATGAAATTTCTGTTATAACCATAACTGGATGATTTATAGGCAGATATGCATTTCAATGCATTGTAGGTTTATGCTCCTTTGATTTAAACCTATTGAATGCCCATTTTTCATCCTGGTCTGATACCATCCATACCGGATGGTGGATGAAATCGCGGGTGGTTTTCCTTTAAGTGTCTCTCTGCCCTAGACACAGCACGATATCGTGCGTGTTTTTTTCTCTGGAAGAGGGCGATGGCGGACGAATGCTCGATGGCGGCTGAATGCCCGAGCAGCAAGATCCGAACAGGTGTGTTCTTGTTTTTTGAACGCGCGATGACGGCAGACACTTTCATCTCCCGCGATGGCAAATGACATACTGTTGTGTCTGCCTACGTTTTTCCCTCATTGATGAAGCAGCGGCGGTTATGGAGGTGGGGAAGCGGCCTGTATTACAAGATACAACTTGTCCTCAACTCTCCTCCGTTGCATTCTGTTGTGCTCGTTCAAATTCAGATGATGAACACTGCAGCGTCCTACTCCACAAAAGATTGAGGTTCTTTGTGGTGTCACATCTATGCTTTCTTCTGCTGGTTCTGTGATCTTTGCATGCTTTATGGCTCATACCTGACATGGATAGCAACTGTGAAATCTTGTAATTCACCTCGCGCATCCTCACTAACGCACAAAACATTTTTTTTGTTTGTTTTTGGGACGGGCGCAGGTGAGGGATTTCACTTGGCATGAACTCTTTGGCTTGCAGATGATCTGGTTACTGCAGGAGGGATAATATATGTTGCAAGCTGCCGTTGTTGCAATTTTCTGCTTCAAAGCTGCTTCAAGGGGGATATGCCTTAAACCTTTACTTTGATTTCTGGTTCTTGGTAACCAAATCTGTTAAGTCAGGGAAGTAAATGGGCTGGGCCTCCTAGAAATCAGACCTTATTGTGAAGGTTCGGGCTGTTGTGATGAGAAGGGTTTGGTGGTGCAAGTGTGACATTGGATGCATTTTTCCAGACCTATTTTCTGGCCTTTTGGAGAGTCAGACAGTGTTGTTTATGCCTCACCAGTTTAGAATGTATTTAAGTAAGGCATTGGGTAAGCCTTTTTAAGAACACATACATTCTTTCAGGCTCCCCCATGGAGATTATAACCTGATTACAGACTGGTATTTTTTAGGATCTCTCTAAAACTTGGCAAAGTGACTGGATAAGGCCCTGGGATACATACCATAGCCCTGCATCTACTTATGGAAGTACAATCAGTTCAGCTTGTGCTTTTAGGAACTTACAAGTCCTTTAAAGGGGAATTGTTTTCATCAAAGCTCTCACTCTTAGGCCTGCTGGAATGGTTTTCTCAAAGACCTGTTGAGCTTACAACATACTTGTTTAAGCTATTTGAACCCAAGAATTACCAAGCCAGTATTTTTAAAGGGCTTTTTTTTTATTACGAAATGTATTCTTAAGCTCCCCCCAGAGATTGGGAATGTGACATGGTAATGACTTACGGGTTTTTTGTATGATCATCACAACATTTGCCCTCTGTTTGGTTGTTGTAAGCCACTGGAACACGTACAACTCTTATTTAAAATTAAGTATGTTTTAAATAAATTGGTTCAGACTTTGATTGATTGACTGTATGCAAACGTGCATATATTCTTCAGAACCCTACATGCTCATGCTATGTGTTTGTTTTTTAGAAGACCCCACCCTCCCACCCTATGATTCAAGAACTTTGAAATCCAGTCTCTTTTATTTAAGATGAACTATTTATGGAGGGGAAGTGTTAACATGATGATATAAGGATACCTTGTAATTTAAGGATCTATTTTTTGGGATTAATGCCTTGTAATGAGGCTGCTATGTCATTTTTCTTGACAATGACTTTTACTAAGTCTTCTTGTCTATGTCTTGACATGACATGAATATCTTCCCTCTCTTTCGTGCTGCTCACAAAAAAAAAACCACAGAGGGAAAGAGGGGGTAGAAAAAGTTAATAAGAGAGGGAGAGAGTGGGAAGATATTCATGTCATGTCAAGACATGGACAAGACCAACTAGGGTCATTGTCAATTAAAGACATAAACAGCCCCATGACTGGGCACCATCTACCATTTCCAGTCTTGTCATAACACACCAAGTGACGCCACCCATTCATCATGATAAACAGCGGGTATGTTCATAATCATATTCATGTCATGTATGACCCTTATGCACAATATAAGTCAGATTGCAGCCTCAGATTACATCATCCATAGTTAGCACCATGCAATATATCATGGGCATATAAGAGTATCTTGCATCAGATCCAAGATATGCACACACAAGTACCTTGAGTGATCCAAGACAAGCATTATGCAAAGTCAGTCTGCCTTGCAAACATTCAGTGAGTGTTCACATGGCCTGCCACCAAGTACACTTCTTGGGCAAGGTAGGCCATATTACAGCTTCACATTTGGCCAAATGTAATCTTGCAAAGCCTTCAGTATATATTCAGGAATAGGACTCTTGCATGAAAGAAATGGATCTGGCCAAGACCAAGCCCACTTGGCCAAGATAAATCAGGTGGCTGTTCAAATGGCAGGCCAGAGTCCTTTAGAGCTTACCGTCACTGTATCACAGGAGGCTAATGCCATGTTTTGCAAATAGAACCTCACTATGCTCCATTCCACAACAAAATCAGGTCTGAAAACGGCCTGTCACTGCCTATCAGGCTGTCTTCTTTAACAAAACTCAGGGCTCCTCATCCTTATAGCAAAACAACCATTTATGACTTGTCCCTTACACCATCAATCCTCTTTTAAGGCCAAAAAGAAGGGGAACCAAGTCTAAAAATCCACAAGGCAAAGCTGTCAAAGACTCAAGACAAGGATTCACATGCAGTGCTGCATGAGACAAGGCTGCCAGGCCAAAGTGCTCCATCGGCAGCAGCAAAAAGATAAGTCAAAAGCAAGCATTGTCATGTCAAACCGGGAGCAAGCGGGCCGAAATCGGGGCTGCAGGCAGCAGCAAGTTCCTTTTGCACATATCCTCATCTGCAAGCTCAAGAGAATTCAAAGTAGGTAGGGATCCTCACCTGGTCCCATCACAAGCCCCCACAAAAACCAATGGGTTAGTGAGGATTGTGGAACCCCAGGTGAATCACAGACCCCTACACTTGTTATCGATGTCAATTAAGAACCCCAAGAGACAAGAGAACAAGATATGAAGTAAAAGGAACCCTAATCGCCAAAAACACCTTGAGCGATTGGGGAAGGTAACACTGCGCCATCGCCACCAACACGCCACCTCCAGCACAACAAAGGAGAAGCGAAGCATACAAATGCTATGTCTAAGAAGGGAGAGGGAGCGATATACTTCCCCACCAAAGCGCCGCTGCAAAACATAAAAGCCAGAGGAGGGAAAGGGGTGATGCCATCACAACAGGTTCTCCCGCCTGTGATAAGAGACCAGACGCCGCCATTGTGCATCCCCAGGAGCTCGTCCGGCATGAAGCAGCAGACAGGGTAGTAGCAGGGCTCAGACGCCATAACTCGCGAGCTCAGCAGCACGAGAAATGCAGCTGACAGCGGGAGAGACACCCTAGGGCAGAGCCCGATTTTTCATCCATAGGATGAATAATCGATACCCTTTCTCTTACTGACGGATGTCATCCGTTAGCTAGGTTTATAGGGTAGGAGTTAGGGTTTCACTCCTTAACTAGCAATAATTAAGGGTAATTAGAAAAATCTCCATGGCCATCATAAGCTGATTTTTTCATCTGGTCCAGATGAAAAAATAAATAGGTTCATTTGTTTGGATGGTCCATCAGCAGGATGATAATTAGTATCAATCATCTAGGGTAGCGGTTTTTCATCCTAACAGGTAATTCGTCATCCCTTAAGAGAAAGCCTCATCCACTACGGAAAAAAAGCGTAAAAGGGGAAATAAAACGAATTCATCCTGGTATTTTTCATCCGGCATGGATGGAAAAATTATAGATAGGATGCCAGTGTCATAACCCTTATGGAGGTAATTCCTCATTCTCTGGTGACCCATCTGATATAGATGAAAGTCAATAAAAGAGGAATGAAAAATTATAAGTCTTTTAAAAGGTACTTTAGTGTCCACCCAGGTGATTCTTCCGGTATGGATAGAAGACCTTTACAAGTCGGGTGAAAACACCTTTTAGAGTCCATCTGGTATAGATGGAAAATCATGAAAAACATTGATGCAACCGGCCGGTTCTGAGGAGGGAGACAGAGGGAGAGAGGGGGCAACAATGAAAAAAAAATGGGTTGGGGGGGGCGGGGAGGTCAGATGGTGGGTCAGCTGCAGCATATGTCCAACACCAGATATCCTAAGTTAATCGACTCTATATCTTGGAAACAGGACCGCCCACCGACCTGTCAAACAGGCTAAGTCCTGGCAGAAGACAGTAGAAGAGATTCTCAAGGACCTAGACCTGGAACCGCAAGTCTTCACCCTGCTGGATAAATCTGACTTAGAGGCTGTAGTGTCCAACCATGTCTGTTGCCATGAGATTGTCTGATGAAAATGAAGTTAGGCAAAAAACTTCCCTGAACTTGTTTCCAGTCAGTGACATGGGGGAGGACATCTTGGATGACATCAAGGGTCTACCCACTCTCGGCACTAGACTGAAATTTAAACTCAGGCAGGAAGCCTACCTTTGAACAACAAACAGAAGCAGAGAGGAAAGGGAGAGTGCAATTGCCCGTTGTGTGGGCAATCTGAAGACAATGTTCATTTTCTGATACACTGTCCGGGGTTCTCTCACCAAAGAGACGCTCTCTTCAAATCTATCAAGGGAATTGTGCATGTACCTCTGTTTACTAACTTTGAAAAAGTCGAGGCTGAGCCAAAAGCCCAGCCCCTTCTGAGGCCTAGTTTTTGGGCATCTCACACACAACAGATTGATGCTTGTGTGAAGGGATTTGTAGAGGATATCTGGAAAACCCGGATTAATTCTATATGTGAAGGTAAGTCTTACTACCAACGTCAGCCCCTGACAGAGGTAGGATCTGTCCCTTTTGTTTCCCCAAGAGAGGGGCAACAAAAAAAACAGAAAACTCTGTGGATCGGAAGTCGACCCCCATAATGGCAAACCTTTCAAAAGAGTTGTAGCCGACGAAGGATGTGGGGGGGGGGGTGACTGAGCAGCAGCAGCTGCTCAGTCACTCCCCCCCCCCCCCTTCTTTTCTTTTCTTTGTTGCCCCCTGATGTCTCCCTCTCCCTCTCTCTCCCTCTCTTCTGTGCTGCTCTCTTTTAAGCTCCCGACGAGATAAATTCAAGGTCAGATGGTGGGTTCAGCTGCAACATATGTCCAACACCAGATATCTTAAGTTAATCGACTCTATATCTTGGAAACAGGACCGCCCACTGACCTGTCAAACAGGCTAAGTCCTGGTAGAAAACAGTAGAAGAGATTCTCAAAGACCTGGACCTGGAACCGCAAGTCTTCACCCTGCTGGATAAATCTGACTTAGAGGATGTAGTGTCCAACCATGTCTGGGGCAACCTGAAGACATTATTCATTTTTTGAGACACTGTCCGGGGTTCTCTCACCAAGACGCTCTCTTCAAATCTATCAAGGGAATTGTGCATGTACCTCTGTTTACTAACTTTGAAAAAGTCGAGGCTAAGCCAAAAGCCCAGCCCCTTCGCCCTGTCAAACAGGGTGAGCCCTGGGAGAAGAGAGTAAAAGAGATTCTCAAGGATCTGAATCTAGACCCGCAAGTCTTGACCTTGACCGTTTATCCTTTTAACCCCCCCAAGACCCACAACCAAAACCGCCAATCCAAAACCCAGCACCATAAAGAAAAACAAACACCCTAACCTAGTACCATATGAATAAAAATAAATAAAATAAAAATAAGAAACTCAAAAGGCCCTAAACCCTAAATCCAGAAAGGTCGGCCGTCGCCTCTCCTGCGGACACCCGGCGTCGCATTGGACGACGAGTTTTTGTTTACCTGGGGGTCGCACCCCTCGACGGACAGCCGTCGCTGGGGGCGACGTGTTTTTTATTTATGGGGCCGGGGGTCGCAAAAAACGACGGCCAGCCTTCTCAATCTCATTTTTTACATTTCAAAAAAGGTCGGGGCGTAGGCTGCGACAAGCCGGCGTGCGCCCTTTTTTTTCCCTAAGTGCTTCAAGCATCTCTTTCCCCTCCCGTTTTCGTTGTTCTTTGGGAGAGAGGTCAGTTCAGAGAGTAGGGTTTAGGGTGGAGGAGAAACGCACGTGCTGCGAGCCCGAGATGGTCGCAAGGCCCCAAGGAGTTTGCCCCAACGCCGCTCCAATGCCCAAGGTAAGCACCGCCTCCTCCCCCACTTTCTGTCTTTCTTTCTTGTTCTAAGCACGGGCTGATGTCTCTCTCCCCTGTGTGGTAGGAACGCCGCGCAGAGGCGCGACCTAACGAGCTGAAGAGAGAGAGAGCCGTGGTGAGCGGGGCGAGACGCCCTGCAGCGGCGGGGACCCGCGCCGCTGGCAGCCGCGATAGCACCACAACAGCTCACCGCGCCAGCTCGCTTCAAGCACCCGCAACAGCAGAGGTACGTCAGGGAAATTGCACTTTCCCTTTCCTCTCTGCTTCTGTTTACTGTTCAAAGGTAGTCTTCCTGCCCTGACTTTAAATTTAGGTCTGGTGCCAAGAGTGGGATAGACCCTTGAGCGCATCCATGATGTCCTCCCCCATGTCACAGACTGGAAACAGTTTCAGGGAAGTTTTCTTCCTAATTCATTTCATCGGACAATTTTTTGGTAACAGACATGGCTTTGGACACTACACTCTCTAAGTCAGGTTTTCACATACCCAAAATGTGGTTCAATCTGATAATCGCAAAGCACTGGGTCTCAACAAATTTTTCCATAGTGTGAGCATCCTAAAGATAGAACGAGAGGAAGGATTTATTGTCTTGGGCTCTAGCACCATAGGGATGCTCCGCCTTTGGTTACCAATTTTGAAAGCCCCGAGGCTGAGGCATAGGGTTTTTTTGCCAACGGTTTTTGAGAAATGAAAGTGCTGGTGGTGTGTGTTAATGAGGATGCGATGGTGAGGAAACATCGACCCGTCTCCCTCAAGGATGGGGAGGTAGTACCACATCGATTGTGGCCCTAGAGCGACCATTTTTCGTGGCGAGGAGCCACCCATTGCACCTGATCCAATACAGGCTGCCGGGCACAATCGTAGAAGGGACCGGGGCCAAATTTCAGGTGATGCGGAGGATGTTGACACTCCGGGATCGAGTCGGGCGCGCCGCGGATTGCCCCCTTGCGGGCCACCCCGTCCAACCACGTCCACCTTTGACCCCCCCGACAGGATTGAGTGTTGGTGCACTAAGTGTTGGGAACGGATACCGCCGGGCGGCACCAGACCACCGAGGCGGCGACCGCATGTTGTCGAAAAACATTACAAGAAGAACAAGATTGCGTTGCGGCAAAGGTGAGTGTTTTTCCCACCCTCTCATTAACATTTATTAAGGTACATTTAGGTTATCTAATAATATAGTATGATTGGTAAGCATACATGAATCAAAATTACGACATAAGTATTGATGCGTCGTTCACTACACACATTGCAGCCACGACTTGATGCCCAAGCTCGCAATCACATTGCACAGGAGGCATTTCGCGCCGGTATACTTGCAGAATTTGTGCAAGAGCATGTGCCCGATGTGACCAGTTGGTTCCCCCAGCAGCACGTAGATGAGATGCGTAGGGTCGAGCGGTATCGTAGGTGTCGTAGGCGTTATGGCCGGCGACGAGCAGGCCCAACCCCCCCCCCCCCCCCCCCCAGTTTCCTCAGGCGGTCCCCCTGATTGTGCCCCCCCCCCCCCCCCGTCTGTTTCTTTGCTTGATCCACCTCTGGTTGTACCTAATCCGGACGTTGTACCCTCGGCTGCACCTTCGACATTACATCCTCAACCACCTCCACTTTCATCTCCTCCGCCAGCAGTACCACCTCCACGTGTATGTGCCCCTCGAACCCCTAGGAGGGGTCGGCTTCGCCCTAGGTTTCCTCCCCTTCGGCTTGGGCGGCCTGAGCCGGATCCTCGCCCCCGATGGGAAGCGCATATGACTATGTTACTGAGGACCGTCCAGCCTCGTTGTTGGGGGAATCATCTCGACCCTCCCACCCCCATCTAAGAAAATGTGGAGTTCGAGTATTGGGGGAGACGGTATGTTGTGAGAGCCTCTACAGACCTTGCTATGGGTCGGGGTTTATTCACGGTCAATGATATTGTGGTTCCTCCTCGGAGAAACAACATGGTGGACTTGTTTCCCTACTACGGTCCCTACTACACCTCCGCGGAGTTCCGTACATTACGCCTCGAAGCCCCATACATCCTACCCTACATTTTGTGTGTCAACGGACAGGATGTACGTAGACGGGGGTTGTTTCCCATTGAGATCAGATTTTGTGATGGTGACCCCGACATCTTCGGCAATGTTGCTAGGCTGGTCAATAGTTCTTTTGGTCATCCTAGGAGAACCAATGTAGTATGGGACGAGCGAAGCGATGGGCATGAGAGCTTTTGTGGTCATACGTCAGTATACTGTGAGGGGATGCACATGTTTGTGATGACATGTGCTAGTAGGACTATTAGGGCTGGCAACGAACTATTTGCATCATACGAGTTCTCCCGGGATGATTGGGACCTCCGATTATAGTGTGAGTGGGATGTGTATGATAGAAATAGGGTTCCTTTGAGACAGTGATCGCGTAGAGGGGCATTGTAGATATTCTCATGATGTACTTTGTATACATCCGATTAATCGATTGATGTAAATTTTTTTCTTGTTGCTCGTGGATTGCAACTTTGCATATATCATCTAAACATACTTATACACATGTGGACCAAATATGAGCTTGAACCAAGTTGATTCAATGGGTCATTCTAGTGTTGAATGCAGCTACGTGTCATAGAGACGGAAATTGTGTTTCGCCTGCAGATGATTTTTTTTTTTTCCATTTTCAAGCCATATGCTTAATGATAGCATATGCAATGTGCGTGCAAAATTTGGGAGTAAACAAAAGTCATTTGGACCCATAACCAGATTTAGTTCTCTCATTTGCACTCCAAAGTTGAGTTATCTTCAACTTCTTGCACTCTTCATAGAGAGTTATGCAAAATTGACCATAGAAACACACTTATTTTTTTTCCATTTTTTTTTTGTCCCATTTTTTGCATGGATGTAGTGGTGCAAAGCCCGATGTCACATAACAAAAAAGAGCTAAAAATAAAATCATTATGCCCCTCAAAACCGCAATCATATATATTTCTAAATGCAAATATTTATTTTAAGTTAATTTAAATTCGATTTTAATTCAAAATTGCAAGGGTGAGTGCGTCGTTGGGGAGGCAATTTTTTTTATTTTTTTATTTTTTTAGTCTACTGGATCTTTGTACACGTTTTGCACACATATTTAAGCACATGTAGGAAAAAATGAAGCTTGAGCCACATCCGTTTGTTGGGTGCAATGGCATGAGAGGATTTTCTTTCACATTAATAAACAAAAATTGGTTGATAGGGTGAATGCGTCATTGGGGGGGCAAATGATTTTGTTTGGGTTTGAAACTTTGCATGCGTGTACGTTGCGCACATACATGTAATTATTGAATGACATATTTGATGCACACACACATTGAAGGTTGTTGTTTGCATTTCGCTTATAATGAAGTGTATGGTTGCAAGGACACATTATAATATATGTCCATATGTTCATTTGTTCGTATCAGGACTTTGTCCATCCCTTCCCGGTCTTTTCTCTTGGCACCCCATCCGAAAACAACCCAAGTACATCAGGCGGGAGCCGTGGGCGAGACGCCGCCCCCACGGTACCGGACGATGATGACGATGACAGTGATAGTGACAGTGACAACAACAATGAGCATGGAATTAACCAGGAGGATGTGCAAGCCATGGAGGATCTCTTAATGCATCATGTGGGCGCTGATGCATCCCATGAAAAGGGAACCCGGCCAATCGATGATCCTGAAATGGCCCCCTCAAATGACATGGAGAGGGAGGCGAGAACTCCCTTATACGAAGGGGCAAAAGTGAGTCGACTTTCAACAATCTTACTTTTGCTCAATCTTCAAATTCGATTTGGCATAAGTAATGTTGGGATGTCTGCCATAATGCGAACTATTGCAGACTATATCCTTGCTCCACACTTGAAACCCAAGATGCCACGGTCGCGGAAAGAGGCGCGCGAAGTCTTGGACTCTGTGGGGATGGGCTATAAGATTTTTCATGCATGTCCATGTGATAAAACCCTATACTACGGAGAGGATTCGCATCTCACCAAGTGCCCAAAGTGCAAGAAAGACCGATATCGGGATGATGTCCAAGGTAAAAAAGTACCACGCAAGGTATAAGCGTCATTCCTCCTCGCATGGAGATTATTAGAGAGTAGTACTCATGCAAGATCTGATTGTGGTTTTGGAAGGAATGAGTGAGGAGTGGAAGGAGCGACGTTTGGTTTTGACCATTCACACCCAAATGAGGGAGAGGCTGCATAAAGGGAAAGACATAAGGGTGTTGTATTATGTGTGCTAATGGGATGATTACATGTGGGGGGCGTGGGGTATTTCATCCTAGAAAATGCATTACTTTCCGATCATCCCGCGATTGATAGCACAGTACCAAAGCCCCGAATTGGCCAGACTCATGAGAGCCACGCCTCGCATCGGAGCCCCCCGGGAAAGGTGTGCGGGCCACAAGATTCACAAGCATGGAGGCATATTAAAGAGATGTGGCCTTTTCTCTTGGAGGACCCACGACATGTCCACCTCGGCTTCTCCTCGGATGGGGTCAACCCATTCTCTGTCCAGTCATGTAGTCATTCCACTTGGCCGGTGACCATGGTGAATTACAACATCCCTCCGTATCTTTCAATTAAAAAAGGTCATATCATGTTGGCTGCCATTGTGCCAGACGAGTGTACTCATTTCATGTTTATTATTGCCTTCAACTTTACATTAAACTTCTGATCTTTGACGCAATTCGGATGCAAGATTGATGAGTGACATAATCATGAAGTAAGACGTGTAATTCATTTTGTAGTATAATCTGCATATTGGTGGAGCATTGAAACAATGATGTGAATGTCTCAAAGGGAAAAAACAAGTGGCAAACATGGACACACGTACTTGCGACCTCTTGTTGATGAACTTAAAGAGCTATGGAGGGGGGTCCCGACATTGGATGATTCACTTGACCCTATGGCCGGACAATCTTTTCGGATGAGAGACATCTTGCTTTGGACAATGCATGATTATCCAGGTATATTATGTTCCCCATGAACAACCCGCGTACATTCACTTGTCAATGCCGGATGAGGATGAGGATTGGGATTGATTGAAGTAGCGGCGACAGTCTTGTGCACCGTAGTGGGGTAGATGGCATTATGGGCTATGCACATGACAACTTTTGTTTTTGCTAATGCGGCGGGATGTGTAGTACAGGACTAACTGTTTGCTCGGGGCTAAGCACCAAAGGGTACCATGCATGCTTGCATTGTGGCGATGATCTTGATGCACATAGCTCCCGCCATCTTCACAAGATGGTGTATCCCAACTACCGCAAATTTCTTCCTATGAGCCATCGATGGAGAAGAAGAGAGAAACACTTGTTTGATGGCAAAGAGGAAGTACGTCCCCCCCCCCTATGACACCGTCCGGGCAGTTTTGGGAGGACCGATGGAAGGAGGCCCATGTGGGCACGGACGGTGAAGTGGACGTGCCCGACATGAAACGACTTTCAATCTTCTACGAGTTGCCATATTGGGCGGTATATATTCCACAAAAACACCGTCAATATCCCTATGCATGCATGTGATATTGCACATTTGGTATGCGTTGCATTGTCACTTTCACGTAAAAAAATTTGTGTAAGTCTTTGTGGGTGGGGATATATGTAGAACCTGAAGATTCACCATCTTCTAGATCCCCTGCATATTGAGAAGAATGTCTGCTCGTCCCTTTTTCGGGTTCTTCATGGCACGCCGGCAAAGAAAGGAGTGGCTGCAAAAGGAGATTCTCTCGGTGTTAGAAAGGAGCTTGAGGAGCAGGGTCGCATGCGCCATCTATGGGCCGAACAAAATGGTGTGGACCCAAAGGGTGTTGTACGGTGGAAGTATAGGCGCGCACCTTGACAATGGACAAAGGAGGAATACAAGAAAGTGATAGACACCATAAGTGTTGTCCGAACACTAACTGATTATGGGTCATCCCTCCGTACGAAGTTCAGCGAAGAAGACGGGGTCCATGGTTTGAAGTCTCATGACTACCACAATCTATTGCAAGACATCTTGCCCATTGCAGTACGTGGGACTCCCGAGGTTCGTGAGACAATCTATAGATTGGGAGGCTTGTTCCGGTGGATTTGCTCCAAAAAGTTGGAAGAAGCAGATTTTCCACGCATGAAGAAAGAGGCGGCGGAGGTAATGTGTATGTTGGAGATGCACCTTCCTCCCTCCTTCTTTGACATCCAAGTGCACTTAGTGGAAGAGGCTTCGATTGCCGGCCCCATTCATTCTCGGTGGATGTACTTCCTTGAGCGTTATATGAAGACTTTGAAAGGATTTGTAAGATAAATGACGCACCCGGAGGGTAGCATGGCGGAGAGGTATACGTTGCAAGAAGCTATGTTCTATTGCACGGAGTACATGGCAAGGGTGGATGAGGAATCCCCTCGGATGTGGAAGGAAGAGGAGGATGCACGAACCAAAGACATCGTTTTGCCCAAAAAATCGAAGAGGGTAAAATTGCTGACCTTGGTGATTGAGCAAGCGCATGACTTCATACTGAAGAACACCCCATCCATACATGAGTTGGAGGCAAGATACAATAATCTTGTTCAGCAACGAGAGGAGGAGATGCTTGCATGGAGGCGGAACCATCCAAGGCCGGTTACTAGACGCCCATGACGAGGAGCGGGCCGTCGGAATGTTCCTTCACAAAATTTGCCCATGGAATTGCAGCCTCTAAGTTCATTCCAACAGTGGCTTTGGACTTCAGTTTATGACGCCGTTGCTCAATGAGAGGTGGTTTCAGATTTGGTGCAAGACATTGCAAGGGGCCCCTCTCAATTCGCGACCTCATACACGGCGGTTTGGGTTCACGGTCGTCATTTTCACATTCGTGCTCTTGACATGAAGCGCAAAACAACCTTTGATTCTAGCTTGTGTGCCACATATTGGCAAGACTCCGTGTGGGGCAAGGGAGATACACGACCTGCTATGAGCAAACTTGAGTACATTAGAGAGCTTGAGAACATACTCCAACTTCAGTATACAAGGTACCGGCCTCTTCTCTTCAAGGGAAGGTGGTTCCAGCCACATCTTGTGGGGCCCTCCGCAACACTAGTGCAAGATGATTGTGGTTTCATGCGCGTCAATGCAGATAGGCTCAACCCTACTCATCGTCCCTCCGATGAGTTTTTTTCACAGCCTTCAGACATGGAGCAAGTTTTCTTCTCCGATGACAAAATAATGTTTACCCACCATGCATTCGGCCACGCCGACGTTGACTTCTTGTCTAGTCTTGTACCTCTAGTCTGATCTCTTGTTTGTGTTCAGTCATGTTCTCGTCCTTGAGAGAGAAGACTCCGGCCAAAGCCGGCGTAACTAAGAGTCACTTCGCCTTACGGCTACTGCCCCCTTTCGGGGGTGGGCCCTATAAAGAGAACATGTGTCCAGGGGACACCGAGTAACCAGGGGAGGTAGTAAATAGGGTAGCGGTGCCTAGGGTACCCGGGGATACCCCAGGGTACCCTGGGATGCCGCAGAGGGGTTGGACTCGAGTTGTCACTTATTGGTGATGATGGCAGTGAGGGAGCGGAGTGCAGTGAGGTGGATGGCTTTAAAGCATTGGATCGGGGGGATAGGGATTTTAAGATTGTCATGTAGCGCGTTTATACTGGCGATATGAATCCTACCTCTAGTACCGGCTGTGATAACTGATAGGGGGCCGATGCGCCACCCACGCTGGTGGATGGCGAGGATGAGGGGGGCATATTTTTGTCGTTTCTCTAGCGTGGAGGGGGCTGGGTAGCGGTCGTTACAGTATGTGAATTTAACGAAGTAAATGGTTATTTCTAGGGAAGGGGAAGTATGAGAGCATTGGAAGATTGGCTGACGTTTTGGCACTTCCGGTATAGACAGTGGGGAGCAGCCATGGCAGTGGTACGAGGCTTATATTTCTTGCTTTATTCATACATTTACTTTCCATTTTATTGTCTCCTCGCTTTCTTTATGTTATTTTCTGTGCACTGTTTTGAAGTGTGGTTCTCCATTTTGCAGAACATGTCCATTGAGGAAATGGCGGACATGCCATCTTGCAATTTGGCAGAAACTGTGCACAACGCATGGTTGCAGCAGTCTGGGAAACGAGGTCGGGATTTGTATGTGGCAACAACAGATGATTTGATACGTGCTTTGCAACAACAAACCCGATACCGTGATTTCTTGCAAGGTGGGGTTGGTGGCAAGGGTCCGACAACTCGTGCTGCAAACAGATCTGGGGATCCAATCAAGATAGCACGGGCGGTGAACATGTATGCCCAGGGAACGCCACTTGTTTCTAGAGTTCCACATCTTGAAGGTGTCAAGTTATTTTACCACTAGTGTGAAACTAGCTAGGAAATAGCTAGTTTTACATATTGACATTTGGGATTGGCCCAAGTGTCAATCCAGGGGTCAAGGCAGATTTAGGCCCTGGAGTGGTTATCTTCACGGCAAGCGCGGGAGGCTCATCTTTCTCAAGTTGAGCCTCACCGCGCCTAGCTATGGCGCCGTAGTGCGGATTCCCCATGGCGTGGGGTGCACTTGGCTTGACTTGTATTTGAGTGATGAGGTTATATATGCATGAGTTTATGCTTCAGCTTGTGAGCTTGTGCTTGTATGTCTTCTTCTTTCTTCTTTCTTTATCACTCGAGAAAGATCAGCCCGAGTCTGTGAGTGCCAGGTTCGAGTTAGTTGTAGCACTTGTGGTTTTTGCTTGAGAATGAGAAACCAGGTTGTTATGCAAGGAGCACCGTGGAGTGGCTTGGTGGCAAAGCTGAGAACTGGACTTGGGAATGCGAGCTTTCATTGTGTGAAGGATTGTAAGACCAAGCGAAAGGGCTGATTTGGCTTGGGGCAAATCAGTGCACTTTGTGGAGTATGTGGATCTCGAGCTTCAACATTGAGAGGGCTCTTGTCATGGCAAGAGCAGGGCTGGAACAAAAGCTAAGATGTGCGGCAAGGCCATGGAATGTGCACCTAGGGTTTCAGAGCTTGGAAGAAGAGCTCTTGCACCACAAGAGGTGTGTCTTGGGGTTGGAAATGTAAGCCTTAGGGTTTCAGGAGCTTGGCAAGGGCTGTGGAGTGCTTAGTCTTGTCTTAGAGAGCATCAAGGAGCCAAGGAGCCAAGATAGGGGGCTGATACCTCTTGTGTGAAGAGGTTGCATGTGTGGAGCATGTATTCAGCTCGTTGAAGCTGCCATCTTCAAGCTTGGAGGGCAAGCAAGGAAGAGGGAAGGGCTGACTTCCCTTATGTGAGGGCAATGCATGTGTGGAGCATGCTTTCAGCCTGTTGAAGGCTTGTACTTTCAGGTTTGGGAGTGCAAGAAAGGAAGGAAGGGGCTGGTTGCCCTGTAGAGCATGTGTGGAGCATGCTTTCAGCCTGTTGAAGGCTTGTACTTTCAGGTTTGGGAGTGCAAGAAAGGAAAGAAGGGGCTGGTTGCCCTGTAGAGCATGTGTGGAGCATGTTTTCAGCCTGTTGAAGCTTGTATTTTCAGGTTTGTGGGTGCAAGAAATGAAGCAAAAGAGCTGATTCTCTCATGGTGAGAGTGGGGCATGTGTGGAGCATGCCTTCAGCCCATTGAGGCTTTTGTTTTCAAGCTTTAGAGAGCTAGAATGGAAGGGCTAGGGCTGGTTCCCACTTGGGTGAAAGAAGACCACTTGTAGGGCATATGTGAGTTGGGGCTTCAATCCCAAGCCTAGGTAGAGCATGGCTCTTGATGTGGCAGTTGTAGGGGGCTGGAATAGGCTCTAAGACAGATGCTATGGCCAAGGAGAGTGCTTGAATGAGTGCTCACAAGGGCTGGGAGCCAGCAGGGCTTGGTTGTTTGCCATTGAGTTTAGTGGCGTGTTTGGAGAGGCTTTTCCCTTACCTTTGGACTGGATCCCCAGATGTAAGGGGGCTGGTGATGAAGCCATTCCAGCTTCTCCTGAGACTGATTCGACTGATGAAGAAGAGGCTGTGGGCAGCCCTGCTCCTTCCACTTGCTTTCTGGTTCTCTGCAGCTCTGCAGCGGACTGACTCAGTCCGGTAGACTGGCGAGTGGACTCACCAGCAGACCGGTGATTGACGAGCAGACTGGCGATTGGCAAGCAGACTGACTCAGTCCGGTAGACTGGCGAGTGGACTCACCAGCAGACCGGTGATTGACGAGCAGACTGGCGATTGGCAAGCGGACTGACTCAGTCCGGTAGACTGGCGAGTGGACTCACCAGCAGACTGGCGACTGACGAGCGGACTGACTGGCGACAGATTCCAACTGTTGGACGGGATGAGAGCATGCTGGGGTTAGGCATTACGTGTCCTTGCAGGAGCAACACCGTGGAGTTGTTTTTTGGTGTGGGGGAGTTGTCGTTCTGATTTCTTGTGTTTGGATCCCCCCCCACACCTGCATGCTTGACTGTGCGCCATGTTGGTTTTGTGTGGGCGCTTGCTTTCATAGGGATTAGGCCGGATTTGATCACCGGTCAATCCTAGAGTATGCTGTCGGTGGTGAGGCTGGAGTGATGACCAGCAAGACCACCAGTGTTTCTTCTATGGTGAGACTGGGTTGATGACCAGCCAACCATATGAGTTCTTGCGGTGGATGTAGGTGCAGGTGCCCTGAGCCACTGGGATATGACCCTTAAACTGCAATAGGTGCCCACCCGTGTCACTATTAGAATTAATACTAGAGCCTTATAGTGTCACGTGGGGGAGGTGCACATTGTGAGTGTCATCACGGAGTTACCCAAGGGTTTTGAGGGGGTTATAGACATGTTCATGACCGGTTGAGTGACAGTTTGTCAACACGGAGGTGCCACTAGTTGCTGGGGAGAGTGCCGGTTCGAGCACTAGCGATACTAGTGGGTACACGAGACAAGGTGTGCGGTTTAGGCCACCTTCACCTCCTGTGTCTTCTACGAAAGGTTCTGATTCGGATTGTGAATCAGGAAGACTCATACCGGCGGTGCAAGTTGTTTCCTTGCCATTGTTGTGGGACACAATGGAGGAGATGTATGGAGCTACCAAGGGGCCACGAAGGTACTCTGGGGTGGTGGGCACCATTGAGTTGGTTTATCCAAGAGTTTGATAGTTGGTGTGATTTGCAGTAAATGCGCAAACTACAACTATTTACGCCTTTCATGGCATGGAAGGGGCTGTTTCAACACCTTGAGGGGCCGCCTATGGATGATTACCATGAGTTCAGGCGGGGGCATGAGGTTGAGATCAAGGAGTGGAGGATGTACTGGTCACCCGACTATGTCTCCATCACTAGGGGCACCACTAGAGCCACAAGGGCAGTGGCTACACCGGCAGCTTCAGCAAGCAGCAGTGGGACTGGTGATACCATAGCTACGACGTCCACCCAAGCTACTGCTGCACCAGCACCAGTGGCGGTGCCTGCCTTCAACCTTGTTGTGGAGTTCTTCGAAGAGTTAAGAGGGAACTACCAAGGGGTGAGGACAGAGAAGTTGCGGAGCTTGCAAGAGTTCCAATGGAAGCCGACTGAGAGCTTGAGGGAGGCTTTCACTCGCATGAGGCGCTTGATAAATGTAACCCAAGGGGTTACGGAAGCTCAGGCAGTCCAATTCTGGTATGGGATATTGGACAAGGAGCCGAGGAGAAGGGTGCGGGATGCAACTCTCCTACAAACGGCCCAACCTACCTTAGCAAATGTGTTTTTGCTGGCAGAGCGGATAGAGCTCAACATGGTGGAGGAACGAGTGGTCATGGTGGGATTTGCTAAGGAGACACCACGGGGTAGTGGTGCTCCTAGCCAACCACTACCTCAACGTGCTCAAGGCAACAAGGGGGTCCAGGTGAAGCCAAGAGAAGGACATAGAGGACCTCAGATGCAGGGGTCTCTCCCTTCATTTGCAGGCCAACAACGGGCAGATGTGGTGTGTTGGACATGTGGAGGACCCCATGTCCAGAAGGATTGCCCAGAGGAAGACAAAGGGCTAGCATATGCACAGCCTGCACAGTTGCAGTATGGGCATTGTGGCAAGTATGGGCATGGAGAGGCCCATTGTTATGGTTTGCATCCTGAGTTGCGCCCAGGCCAGTTCCAAGGGAACAATGGTGGCCGGGGGCGAGGTGGAGCAGCCCAGTGAGGACGAGGTGGCCAGGCACGAGGTGCAGGCCAAGGACAAGCTCAACATGGCCAAGGATGAGGGGGTCAGGGTGGTGACCAAGGCATGGCCAACCGGCTTCAGCAGCTAGAGCAGAGGCTCGCTGCCATGGCTACAACTCAGGTGGTACCGGCTCCAAGGCCGGATGGTCCACCTCCTGTTCTTGAGGGAGGAGATATGGGAGGCATGGGATTCATGTGCGGAGCAGCACTACCACTAGTGCAGGTCAAGTCTGCTGCAGCCGTGACTCGAGGAGCAGCACGATTTCCTGAGCCACGAGGTGCAGAGGTGGAGTTGGATCCACAACGTGGGGAGGCAAGCCGTCAGGCTAGGCTTCCTCAGTCAATCACATTGGCGGAGACAGTGTTGACGCCATCCATGGCACCTAGTTCTCGCCCGACTGTTACCGAGGCGGAGGTTACTATGCCATTGGGGAGAGCTACACGGGTAGCACCACTACCTAGTGTTGCCAACACTACGGCAGCTAGTGTGCCGCTGGGAGCGGCCACATGTGTGTGCCAGGCTCCATTGTTCTCGGCTACCATGATTGCGACGCCGGGGATAAGACCAGCTGAGGTGTTCAGGCTGGCAGCTACACTCTGTGAGAGTGGGGAGGTTACTTCATCTTCTGCGGAGATAGTGGGAGGTGTAGTGCCCGAGGGATCCTCGGATTTGAGGGTCAAGACTGCCACGGCGGCGCCATGGCAAGCTGCAGCTGCCAGGTTGATGGAGCTGCCAGCTAGGCCAGCCATTGAGCGCGCCATGGTGACACCTGGAGTTGTCATGTTAGACAACCAGGATGACATTTTCTGTTTGAGTGGACCGGCAGGCAAGAGGTACCGGCCACTGCGGGTCTTGTTGGACTCGGGAGCTCAGCCATTGATGCTGGGCAGAGCTGCTATTGCAGGCTTGGGCCTCACGGAGGCGGATATGGAGCCTTGTCTTTTCCAGATACAGACGTCTCTGGGAGGATCGGAGCAGGCTGGAGGCATGACACGGCGTGAGTTGGCTATCAGATTACGGCCGAATCACCCTACAGATGGCTCAGTGATGCGAGCCAAGGCCATTGTGACAGATGCGGTCTCATACGATGTCCTGGTTGGTGGGGCAGTGTTGTACCCCATGGGCTTCACCCTGGATTTTTGGGAGGAGTCAGCTTCCTATAGGCCTGGATGGTAGTCAGGGGAGGGCCAGCGTGTGCAGCTCCCTATGACGTTCATAGGAGGAGTTGCGGTTGCCCAACGAGGCAAAATGCCGACACTGGCAGCATTCAGAGCTGCAGTGACTTGGCCTGGAGAGTTGCTGGAGGGCAATGCCCATGCAGAGGATGTGTCACCTCTAGCAGATCAGGATGACATGTATGGTATGGCGGAGTTGCCTACCATGGTTGCTCAGACTCCATTGTGGGGCACGAGCAAGGATTTGCAGCGGGATGCTGATCAACGGGTGCAACAAGCCTGGGTGGAGGCTTTTGTACCATCAGGAGAGGAGGAGAGTGCGGGGATTGCACCTCGACCACCTCAGTTGTCTCCATTGGACACCACACCTATTGTGTGGCAGTATCCGGATGAAGGCATTTGTCTTCTGGACTTGTTTGGTGGGATCACCGGATTGACTGCTGTGTTACATGCAGGTGTACGAGTTCGGTGTTACCTGTATGTGGAGAGGGATGAGACTGCACGACGCGTTTCACTTCACCATGTTGCTCAGTTGGTGCAGCGGTACCCTAAGTTGTTGTCGGTGTCTGCAATTCATGGATATCAGCAGGCCTTGCCAGCAGACATTTCGTTGATGGGGGCGCAGGATTTGGAGCGGGTTGGCTCCATTGATCTGGTAGTGGCAGGTTGGCCCTGCCAAAGGCATTCATCAGCCGGGCATGGCAATGGATTGCGAGACTCGAGGTCGGGTCTGTTTTGGGAGATGGTGCGGGTTTTGCGCCACTTGCAGCTTCATCAAGCTGTATCTCCAGCATACATCTTGGAGAATGTGCCACTGATGGGCGATTCTCGGGCCAGGGTGATGGCCAGTGTGCATCAAGTCCGGTCGTGGCTTGGGTCAGCAGTGTTGCTAGATGCAGCTACAGTGGGGTCACGGGCTCATCGTCCACGGCTATGGTGGACTAACTTGATGTCATCCGCACTGCTCAAGCGTGCATTTGATGGGGTGCAGCGGCCAGCACATCTCACAATGGATAACATTCTAGACACAGGGAGGCAGTCTCAGCGTGTGAGACACGATGACTGTTCACCTTTGGCAGTGATCAACAAGGTGAATCAACCACGAGCAGCATTACCTACACTGCTCAGCTTCCCAGGATCGCATGCTTTTCGGGATAGTGGACCTGGCCTCCTGTGGGATGCTCAGTTGCAGCAGTTAGTGTAGCCTAATGCTGACGAGCGTGAGCGGGCAATGGGTTTTACCACTGGTACCACGGCGGTGTCGTCTCTTTCTGAGGCATCACGTCGTCAAGTGTTGGGGCAAGCAATGGATCTCAATTGCTTGACCTGGATTATCAGCTTGGCTCTGGCTGAGCAACGCAGAGTGCGGAGTACACTTCCCTCAATGGTCTCTCTGCCTACCGAGACGGTACAGGCAGTGAGTGGGTGCGAGCATGTGAGGACCACGGGGTGCATGCATCCATGGCACACGTGGGAGGTGCTCGAGGTTCAGAGGGAGTTGGCAGCCAAGGCGGCTGTGATGGATGAGGTTGGGGATTCTTCTCGGGTTGAGGAGGTCCTCAAGGATGAGATGATGGGGCAGGATGAGGCCTTGTCATTGACTGAGCAGGCAGGGAGTACTGCTCAAGAGGTTGCAACATAGCAACCACTGGACGTGTCCTCTACCTCTAAGCCCACTGGACTTAAGGTTGCAGTTACGAAGGACAATTGGGAGCCTGACATTGGACCCATTGTCACCGGAGGAGAGAGATGACGTGTACGGCGGTTCCTGAGGGCTTACAGGAATTGCTTTGCCTTCAGTTTGAAGGACTTGGGAGCACTGAAGGGTCAAGAGATCCGTATTGAGTTGGCCACTGACACGCCAATCTTTCGGAGACCCTATAGATACAGTGGCATGGAGAGGTCTTTGATTCAGATGAGGACTCAAGATCTCTGGGAGGCAAGTTTGGTGGAGCTCTCTGGTGGAGAGTATGCTTCAGCCACAGTGATGCCAGCCAAGAAGGATGTCTATGGCAATTGGACGGAGAGACGTATGTGCGGTGATTACCGGCCTGTAAATCGTCAGACCAAGTCCGATAAGTATGCCATGCCAACACCAGAGGAGATCTTTGATGCCATCGGGCATGCTAAGGCCTTTAGCACTTTGGATTTACGATCCGGATATCACCAGTTGCCAATCAAGGAGGCGGACAAGCAGAAGACGGCATTCTGGGGGATCAATGAGCACAGCAAGGATTGCCTATATTAGTTGCGGTTCTTACCATTTGGGCTTAAGAATGCTCTTGCAGAGTTTCAGAGAGTCATGGATAGGATTCTAGCAGGGGTGGACTTTGCTCGGTGCTACATAGATGACATCATCATCTTTAGTGTTACGATGGAGGAGCATGAGAGACACCTTCAGGTGGTATTGGAGCGCTTGAGAGCGCACGGATTGAAGTTGCATCCGGGGAAGTGCAAGTTTTTCCACAACCAGATTGAGTATCTGGGTCACATGATATATCCTGGAGGATTGGGGGTACAACAGACTAAGGTAGAGGCCATTGCACAAATTCCACGTCCCACGGATGTGAGCCGAGTTCGAGCTTTCATGGGGTTGGCAAACTATTATAGACGGTTTGTCAAGGGATTTAGTACCATTGCAAAGGCTCTAACCAAGCTGACCAAGGTGGACCAGGAGTGGCAGTGGGAAGATGAGCAGGAACGAGCTTTTCAAGAGCTCAAGGCGAGGTTGACCTCGGCGCCTATCCTGAGACGACCTATCAGGGGGCGTCCCTTTCAGCTGCATATGGATTGGAGCATGCTGGGGCTTGGAGCGGTGCTCACACAGGTGGATGATGAGGGAAGAGAGTTCGTAGTGGCTTATGCTAGCCGCTCAAACAACGCTGCAGAGGCTAAGTACAGCTCATATGAGGGAGAGTGCTTAGCTGCAGTGTGGGCCGTGGCACACTTCAGGTGCTATCTATACGGCAATCTTTTCACCCAGGGGCGATGGAGGAAAGGCGTCCAACCTGCCATGAACATCGCAATTGCTCGAGGGCTTGGCACTGCTGCGCCTCTAGACACCGCCGATACCAGTCGCAGAGCTCTCGCATATCCTTGGGTTGTCCTGTCGGTGGTTGTGCTCATATATAAGTTGTATGGGCTTGCAGAGGCGTGACAGGGGGAGCTGATTAGCTGCTTGGTTTATACAACTCTCCAAAGATAGGGCTGCAAAGCGACCAGAAACTAGATTGGGGGAAACTCTATTTCGTAGATCAAGGGTAGATCAGCGATATAGACTTACTCTAGCTGGACCATAAATTCGTAAAGTGTGCCTAGTTTTATCTTCAGGAGATACCATTCCCAACACCCCAATGGGAATTCTCCTAGTAGCCTTGGTGCTTGAGTTGGTTGTGTTCGCAGTCATAGTGAATGTTACGGCTGTCGCGCGGCTTTTACTCACCCATCCCTTCGCTATCCGAGGCGGAAACTCCAAGATAGAAGAGTTGGAAATCTCTAAGTACTCAGCCCGCGCAGAACAATCAGTCATGACCTACAGCTAGTGTATCATGGGGGTGTTTCCTATTTGTTTCCCTTTCCGCATTCATCTTAGCTACCTTACCATTGATAATTAAGTATCAGTTTGCTTCATCAATCTATCGGTTTCCTTCACTCATCCATTCAATCCACAGCTTCACTCAGATCTCTCTACACAGTGTGATTGTATCGTATAAGTATCAGATTATGATTTATCAGGTATCAGGCCGAAGCCATTGTGTCTCTAATCTGCTCTACAATATCACTACAGCTTTGCATATAACAAGCATCTACTAATCCTCTTTCCTCCTTCACCGTGCTCTCCATCTTTGCTTCCGATCTCCGCTCCAGCCTGACTAAGAAGTCCTCCTCCGAATAATGATAAAAATCCCCCTCCTTCATTCCCCGTTTTCCCTTTTATCTTCCTATCCGCAGTTCTAACCGTTTCCCTCACTAACCGTCGTCTGTGAACTAACATGTTCCCTTCGCAGGTGTTGTTCCCCACAGTCGTTCCCTGTCCTACTCTTCGTTCCCTATGATCGTGACAGCTGTGTCAAGCTGTGACTGGCTGTGTGAAACTGTGACGGACTGTGACTGGCTGTGCGACTGTGTTTGGCTGTGTCGGGCTGTGACTGGCTGTGTGGCTGTGCCGGGCTGTGTCGGCTGTGCCGGGCTGTATCGGCTGTGTCGGCTGTGTTGGCTGTGTTGGCTGTGACGACTGTGACGACTGTGACGGGCTGTGTTGGTGTGTTGGCTGTGTGGGCTGTGACGACTGTGACGGGCTGTGTTGGCTGTGTGGGCTGTGACGGCTGTGTGGGCTGTGACGACTGTGTAACCCCCCTCTACAGTGCGCTGCTGTCACCCCTAAGGCTCCTGTTGGTCTCAGTCTGTGCAAAATTTAAGGGTACCCTACAGATCCCGTATAAGTGTCTAAGTCCCCTACAGTCCTCTAACATTACCCCTTCCCCCCTCAAAAAGCCGTGTCCTCACGGTTTACTGTTTCCGAGTAGCAAACCTTTGTGAGTGAGCACCTTGTTGACGTTGAGAGTTTCGTGGCGGACTGTGTGTACGAGCCCGAGGTCTGTCTCTGGTTGACGGAGATGGTTGATCACTACCTGGATAAGTGAGGCCCTCTGGAGGCTGATATCGAGGTAACCTTTCCGGCATAGGAGACCCCCGTCGCTTCTTTTCTGCCATCTGAATTGCATAGTCTTCTCCCATGTCAAAAGAATTCTGTGAAGAAACAGTTGTATCAGAATCCTCATCACCTCTCAGGTGTTTTAATTTTCGAACCTTTTGTGGAATCATCTGGGGCATACAATGCTGTCCTACCATGTCTGGAAGTTTGCATTTTACAACTTGGTGTAACCGCTGAACAGCAAAATTGGTGTAGACACTGAGCTCCTTGTCTGTCCAGGTGAGTGGGGTACCAATTACTGGTGCAGCGTGCAAGTACTTCCATGCCACATGTCCCTTATAGAAAATGTCATCAATGCCGAATTTCTGTGTTGACAAATGGTTGCAGGCTGCTTGAAACCATGAACGAATTTGAGAATCCTTTTGCATCATAACTTTTGGGTCATATAGGTACATATGAGGTGGCACCGAAGGTAATACCCAATGATCTCCACTGGAATAACTTTGAAAGCGTGTTTGCATCTTTTGTTGCTCAATGTGGTAACGTACCAGAAAACAAGCAGCGTAGTATAGCCCGCACCCCATGACAATACTTGCTATCTCCTTGGTCTTGGTATAAATGAGTCCATGTACAACCTGGAAAGCAACCAATTCCCTCAACATGGTACCTGCCTCGTGCCAGTATTGTGCAAAGTGATGATCTTCAATATGTCGATTGTTTGGAAGAACTTTAGTCCTAGTTGCCACTGGCAGCCAAATACGCATGATTTGGTAGTAATGTGCGAATGACTGCGGAGGACTAAATTCTTTCCAAGCCAAATCCAACATGATGGGAATTTGGTTGAAGGGCATAAGCATAGCCCTGCTGTACTCCCTTGCAGCTGGAGTTTTAGGTGGGTTAAAAGCGGCATTGCCCCATACCTCCGGCTGTGGTGGCTGTGGTGTGGTTGTAGTAACCACAGGTTCAGCTACTGGTACAGTGACTTGTTGTGGTGGTGGTGGTACTGGCTCTTGTATCATTGGCATCTCCTGCACCTCCTGTGAAGACTGAAAAGCCAAAGTTCTGGCTTGTAAATAAGAAGCCATTAGCTGTTCCTGAGGGATATAGACTCTTTGGTCGATGTTTGAAGTGAGGTCTTCCACTTGAGTCTGGAGTCCGTCTACATCCTCTTGTAACTCTGCTATCCTACTATAGACATTGTCTATAGTAGTTGTGGCAATGTTCTGCACCTGCAGCCTGAGCTCATTCATCTCGCTTTGGGTGAGCTTCCGTGGGCTTTGCCCTCTACTGGCCCTTGTGCTAACCAGACCTGCATAAGGCTGTTATCCACCAAGCTGCTTGTGGTTCCCCTGAGAGTTTGCTCCTCTCTTAGCTTGTACAATTCCAACTGCTGTTGTAAAGCCTCCATGCGCTTCGCCTGAGGTTCAACCAATTGCGCATAAGCAGCAAGTAGATTATTGGCTTCCTTCCAAGCCTTGTTACTGACCGCGATTTCATTTCTATTGGCCATGATGGTTTGTTGCAACTCCACGATGTGCTTCTCTTGATCAGCTTCAATCTGCCTGTATTGCTTGAAAGTATCTTCATTGCGACAGATTGTATTCTTCATATCGACAATGAGCTTCATTTGCTCAACATTCTCTTCTTCTGCCTTCGTACATTTTTCCGCTTGACTGTTTATTTCTTTTGTTGATTGGTCAAGCATAGTTGTAAATGTAGCACATTGTATCGCCATCCTGTTATGCACTGTCTGCAACTCCGTATGTAGTGCATTCAGTTCTTGCAACTTGCTTTCATGCTGCACCTGCATTTGGTATAGCTGTTGCTTATGTGCTTCGTGCAACTGGTCTTGCGCGAGGCCTGCCTCAATCAATTGTTGCTTGGCCAATTGCAAAGCCATTTCTGTATTGCCCAAGTCCTGCTTCATCTTGAGAGTGACCTCTTCATCGACCTTGTTTGCACACTCAGTGGCAAGTCGAGCCTCAAACTCCTTCCTGAGTTCCTCTTTCAAGGCTGTCAATTGGGTAATTGGAACATGGGATTTGACATAAGTCCCCAACAAATTAAGTGTCCTGCCTATGGAACTCATCAGCATTGCCTGTTGAGGGTCATCATGGTGAGGTTGCTGCTGTTCCTCCTGATCTTCAACAGTGTGATGTCTCACTAACCATTCAGGCCATTGTCCCACCGGATTTTCTTCCTGAACTACTTCATCTATCACCGGTGCTACAGTGTCATGACCTTCCGCCTGTGGTACCTCCGACACAGGTGTGTGTATTATATGCACCTCAGGATTTCCCTTGGGCAACTGTTGCACCTCTGGGATTTCTGTCTCCTTGACCAGACCAGAATATTCATAGAGAAGGTCCCCTTTCTCTATTTCTGCCACTATCTGTTCTGTAGTTGGAATATCTATCCCTTCACTTTCCAAATCAATTATTTCGGGTTGAGCTGCATGGATAACTTGTGACCTTGTGACAAGTCGTTCAAGTGGCTGTGATGGTTGTGATGCAGAAGTAACTTCCTCCTCCCTCTCTGAAGGTCCTGCTTCCAGTAATAGCATTTCTCTGTGCTGCTGTGCCCCTTCCTGGCCATGAGCTTGGGAAACATTATCATGCGGAATCCGTGAAGCCAGTGGATCCGCCACTACAGTCTTTCCCCTTCTCTGCCTCTTAGTCTCGGGTTGTGCTGCTAGTCCACCCTCACTGTGTGAAGAGCCTTGCTCTTCCATTGCAGTTGTTTCTGGCTCAAACACTCCCATTTCCTTCCTTTCTTGTGCATTAAGTATGCCAGAATCAAGGATTATTTGAGCAATGATTGGGCCAGACACTATGATAGGAGACTTTGCGGTAGTACCTTGTAATCTTTTCATCTCCTCTACCAGTGCGTTGTACATTATGTCCGCCCATTGTACCTCTTGTCCCTTCAGGCCTTTGAGTATTTCCTCTGTGAAGGATCTGCTCAAATACTGTTGGTTCTGTTTCAGGGCAATCAGAACGTTCAATACCTGGCCTATCTCTTTTAACCCTGGGTACACAGCTTTGGTACAAGCATAACCCTGAGTTTTAAAGAAACTCCCTTCTTGGAATAAGTCCCCTATTTGCAGTCTTGCCCTGTGTTCCTCCACATGCACCTGACCTGCTGGCAATCGAAACAATTGCTGGAGGTATAGGGGAGTAATCATTAATTCAACTCCCTTCACCGTTGTTGTTCCTGTCCTTGGCTCAAAGTTCTGCAAAAATTGTAACATGTACTGTCTATGGTGTAGTGTCCAATCTAGGCTTTGCAATCCTTCCAATCTCAGCTCCTCCAGTATCTTTATCGCCTGTGGGGTAGCCATCGTTTGTTTCTGCAGAATTGTGGTGCTCTTCACCCTGATTTCCTCCATTCCTCTCACTCTCTTCATTTTAGACTCACAGAACTGTTTTGGCTGTAACAACTGCAGGAATGCCTGTAGTGCACAAAGCATAAACGTATGGTTGCCGCAGAAAGCTATGGGTAATTTCTTGTAAGCCTGCGGGGCTTGCAAGCATCGCTCAAGAGAAAAGCTCCGCTCTGTCCTTTCGTGTCTATGCCACTGCGTAAGTAATATTGCGAGCGTATAGTCTGTTAGTTCCTCCATAGTTTCCAAGTTATAGCATTTATGGCCTGTCCTGTCGAGACGCCCGTTACTCAGAACGACGCCGCCTCTTGCGCTCAATTTCCCTCCATTTTCTTGATCCTTTCTCTGGTTTTCTATTGGCTGTATCCGCTGTGACTGGATTTTAGATTTTATCTTCTTTAGTGGACTTTCCCTGTTGGATAGTCCACTAGGATCACACATGTGACAAGAATTCCGCTTTTCTGTACTTGCCGTTCGTTCCGTTTCCCTTTTTCCGTACTCATTAATGGGCCCGCCTTTCATCCCTTTTGACGGCCGTTCTTGTCCTCTTTCTTTTTGACACCTGTCCTTGCACTTCATTCTCGCTGTGTGTCGCGCCCTGACCTCCACGTGTCTATTTTTAAAGTAATTTCCGTTTCTTCTTCCGTCAGCCATTTTCCTGAAGTTATTATGTGTCCACTTGTCACTGATTCTATGGATCGTGTAACTTTAGTAGGCTGTGTTGAGCTGTGACAGGCTGTGTCATACTGTGTTACGCTGTGATAGGCTGTGATGCACTGTGGTAAGCTGTGATAGGCTGTGACACGCTGTGGTAGGTTGTGATAGGCTGTGTTGCGCCGTGCTGGGCTGTGATAGGCTGTGTCACGTGTGATGGGCTGTGATAGGCTGTGTTGCGCCTTGCTGGGCTGTGATAGGCTGTGTCACGTCGTGATGGGCTGTGATAGGCTGTGTTGCGCCTTGCTGGGCTGTGATAGGCTGTGTCACGTCGTGATGGGCTGTGATAGGCTGTGTTGCGCCTTGATGGGCTGTGATAGGCTGTGTCACGTTTGTTTTGCCCACCCTGGTCATATATGCTGGGCCTAGCGACAAGTGTTCCATACTCCGTTCGTAACACTGGTGCAGCCCGTGACTGCTCTTGCGGTTCAACATGCAAATCATGCTGCAGGGGTTTGTCATGGATACCACTGTACCCCTTCAACTTATTTGCATTGACTCTTCCCAGCATTTCTTTGTTAATGGTTTGTAACATGGCGGTGTTGTTATCATACATCTTTTGTATGACATAAGGTCCTTTCCATGGTGATTTAAGCTTAGAAGCTTGAATCTTTCCTTTCTTCTGCAACCATAGAACCAAATCCCCCGTCTTAAAAGTCTTTAACTTGCCTTCATCAAACTGTTCCTTTCGCTTCATCTGAATTCTGGTCATATTATCAGCTGCATCAGCACGTACTTCTTCCACATGGTATAATTCATGTTTCCTGACCTTGATGGAGTCTTGCAATTCCATTCTTTTTCCCCACTCCGTTCTCATGGTAGGTAACAGGAATTCCACTGGAAGTAAGGCTTCCATACCATAAACTAATTGGAATGGTGTATACTTAGTGGTGACTTTATATGAAGTCCTGTATGACCACAAAGCTGTCAGCAGCTTTGTATCCCAATCCGTTCTGTTTGCATTGACTATCTTAGCCAAGATAGTACATAGTATTTTGTTGGTAGCCTCTGCCTGCCCATTACCCTGTGGGTAATATGTTGTACTCTTTCTATGCACAATCATAAACTCTTTAGTCAACAACTCAATGGTCTCATTCATGAAGTGACTTCCTTGATCACTGATAAATTCTAAGGGACAGCCAAATCGTGTAAGTATGTTCTCGTACAGGAACCTTGCTGTGGACTTGGCTGTGTTGTCCCTCAAAGCTTTAGCTTCCACCCACTTTGTAGTATAATCAGTGGCTGTAATTATGTACCTGTTTCGTGTATTCTTGGATGGTGGATTAATTGGTCCAACAAAGTCTAGTCCCCATTTCTGAAATGGTTCCGTAGGCATTGTAGGATGCAAGGCCATCCTTCCAGATCTCTGCAAAGGTCCTAGCCTCTGACATTCATCACACTTCTGACAATACTCGTGTACATCTTTGAACAAAGTAGGCCACCAGTATCCTGCGAGTAGTATCTTTCTACTGGTAGTCTCTTCTCCAAAATGACCTCCAGCCACTCCTTTATGAACTTCCGCCAAAACTTTATTTACTTCATGGTGGTACAAGCATCGTTTTAGTACTCCATCAGGTCCTAACTTATACATTCTGCTTCCTACCATAGTATAAGGTAAAGCTTTGATAGCGATTCTCTTCCTCTGCTCCTTACCATAACTAGGTGGGCACTGACCATGAGCAAGGTAGTATCTGATTGGCCACTGCCAATCTAACCATTCATCTGCACTTCCTTGCACCTCCATTACAAATAAACTCGCATCAGGTAACTGATCGTCCACTCCTGTGGCGGCCTCTCCTGTTGTTAGTCGTGACAAATGATCTGCCACAAGATGCAAACGGCCAGGCTTGTAAATAACCTCGAACTCAAACTCATGCAAGATTATTAACCACCTCGCTATCCTTCCACTTATCAAAGGTTTGTTCACCAGATATATCAGAGCCTGGTGATCCACATAAAACATAAACTTTCTTCCCAATAGGTAATGCCTGAATTTCTTGACTGCATAAATCATTGCCAATGCTTCTCTTTCCGTTGTGCTATAGTTCCTCTCAGCACTGTTCATCAACCGGCTAGCATAGTACACAGGTGAATCTATATTCCCTGTAACATTCTGGGCTAACACCGCTCCCAACGCTTCTCCTGATGCATCGCAGTGAACATGAAATACTACATGCCAGTGAGGGTTAATCAGCACAGGTGTAGTTGTTACTGACAGTGTAAGTTCCTCAAACGCCTGTTGACATTCAGCTGTCCAGGCAAACACTGCATCTTTCTTCAGTAGTTTGCTCAATGGTGCTGCTATTTGTGCATACCTTTTGACAAATCTCTGTAATAACTGGTTTGCCCAAGGAATCTCCTTAAACTCTTAACATTCACTGGTGGTGGAGAGGCTTTAATGGACTCTGTCTTCCTGGGATCCACAAGGAGTCCCTTCTTACACACAATGTGTCCCAGAAGCACCCCTGAGTTCACACAGAAAGTACACTTCTCTGGATTCAGGCCCAGACCTCTCATCCTGCATCTGGCCAAACATAACTCCAATTTATGCAAGTGCTCACTCTTAGAGCTGTACACACTGAAATCATCCAAGAATACCTGCATGAAATCATCCAGATACTCATGAAAAGATTCACTTATCACTCTCTGAAAGGTCGCTGGTGCATTACAAAGTCCAAAGGGCATGACTTTGTATGCATAAGCCCCCCAGTCTGTGATGAAAGCTGTTTTCCCTTGGTCTTCTTCTGCCACTTGCACTTGATTATAACCACTGAAGCCATCCATGAATGAGTACATCTCATGGCCTGCCACAGTGTCTAATACTGCTTCTGTGAATGGCAAAGGGAAAGGATCTTTCTTCGTACAAGCATTCAGCTTCTTATAGTTCACACATACTCTTAGTTTGCCATTCTTCTTGGGAACTATAACAATGGGTGACAACCAAGTTGTATACTCTATTGGGTATATAAACTTAGCCTCAGCCAACTTCTTTATCTCTTCTCCAACCTTCTGTGCGTAGTTGGGATTCATTCTATACCTCGCCTGCTTGATTGGTACTGACCCTGGTTCCAGTTCAATCTTATGCTGACAGACTTCAGGTGGTATCCCTTTTAGATCCTCATAGCTCCAAGCAAATACATCTCTGTATTTGATGAACAAGCTTTTAGCTTCTTCGAAGAATTCCGGCTCCAAATCAGCTCCTACTTTCACCATCCTCGGTTCCTCCTGAGTTCCCACATTTACTTCTCTCACCTGCTCATCAGCTGTGATTGTCCAACCAGTCACCACTTCATCCTGTAAGCTCACAGTGGCTGGTTCTTCTAGGATTTCTATTTCTCCTTCTCTTTCTTCATAGAAATGTGATGGGTAAATGCTGGTTTCCTCTTCAGTTGGTGTTGCTGTCACTACACCACAGCAGATACCTCTCAAACAACTTAGGCTTTCCAGCCGCATCTCTGCAACCTGCTCCCACTCTGGGTGTGCAGCAAATAGGGTAGCTTCCTGCTCCTCATCCAGTCCTCCTCTCCAGTCATACTCTCTGACTCCTCGAGGTCTTCTTGTAGCAGGTAATCTACTAGATTTCTTTGTGGTAATTTGTATCTCGTGTATCCCATTATGCACGGTTAGTAACTGAGAATTCCAGTCATGGAATACCCTGGCCTGTTTCAGCCACGGACGTCCCAATAATAAGGAGTAAGCCTCCATGACTTCATCCATTTTTAATACAGTTACTGTGATCATAAAGATCATTTTCTGTATCTGTATCTTAACTCCTCTTATTAATCCCAATGGCTGTACACTTCTTTGATCTGCCATTGTTACTGTAAATGGGGCTGGTTTCATGTTACTTAGACCAAGCTTCTTCCTTAATTGGTCTGTCATGATATTTACTCCAGAACCACCATCTATCAGTACATCAGTTAGTTCTGTGCTTCCAATTCTCAATTGGATTACTGGCATAGAATCATCAAAGTCCATGACTGGTTCTCGCCCTTCCGGCTTCACATTATAACTGGTCACCTTGCTGTTCAGGTCTGTGTTTCCTGTCTCTTGGGCAATTCGATTGATTGCTTGATACAGCCTGTGCCTACAATAAGGTGCCACAGCTAATAGCTGTCCAATGGTAATTTCTGCTTTGGTCTGACATATTACTGCAGCCAAAGTCTCTTCATTACTTTGCATGTCTGCATCTTCTTTTTTCCTTTCTTCCTCACTCCCTTCTTTTTCTCCATCCGAATCAGAGGAATCTGCCACAGGAATATCAGTACTCTTTTGCATTTCCCTTATAGTATCTGCCACTTCCTTGTGCAGTTCCTTCTCATCTTTCCAAGTCTCTTCATCTTCAGGCATATCATTGCCACTTCCAGTCTCATCTTCTTCCTCTTCTACTGGAGGTATTAGTTTGGCTTTACTTCTTGTTACTATCATTGTACTTACTTCTGGTACAACACATGGCCTAACCATGTGAGCTGCCACCACTGGGCCCTCATTCACAGGAGCTCTCATCTCATTCTGGTGTCTTATCCAGAATGAACAGGCTGCCTTGCGATGTCCTGGCTGATTACAATAGTAACATAGCTCTTCACCATTGGGTCCTCGCCCTTGGTCTGTTCTTGGATTATTTCTATAATCCTGATTCCCGGGCTGGTAATTCCCCCTTGGATTACCCTGATAGTTGCCTCTGGAATTTCCTTGGTAATTCCCTCTTGAATTACCTCTCCCTTCCATGCCATTGTTATAACCACCAGACCTACCATAGTGGTCCTGATCATTGTTTCTTCTTGGCTGGGGCTGCACCTGATGCACCCTTACTTGCCTAGGTTCTCTTGCAGCTGTCCTTCTGTTGTAGTAACAATTCTCAGTAGAATGGTTATCCATTTTACAGATAGTACAGTGTTTCTCCTTCATGTGGCATTCTGTGGTGGTATGGCCTTCATTCTGGCACTTTGCACACCATACACCCTTCCTCCAATGTGTTGCAGCCTCTGTGGCATACTTCTTCAAGATTTCTTCCAATTTTTTTTCATAGTTATCCCTCTTCAACTTCTCCTTTCTCTTACTCTTTCTTTTTAGTTCTTGCTCTTCTTCTTCATCTGACTCATCCTCAGAGTCCTCATCTTCTTTTTTCTCTCTCCTGAGCATTCCCAATTGCTCAATTCTGTTCGCAGTTTCAAATGCCTCCTCCACTGTATTATGGGGTAACATATCCACTTTCTTTTGCAACTCTGGTCTTAGTCCACTCACAAACCAAGTCTTCTGTAACCGGGTGCTGGTACTGCAGCCAGCTTTTTCATCATCAATTCCATCTTCTCCATATACTCTTCAACAGTTTCATGCTTCTTCTGCTTCAGCTGTTGTAAACTTCCATACACTTCATCCTCAGTTTTACTTGTCCTGAACCTATTTCGAAATGCTGTATTCAAGCCATTCCAGGTTAGGAAATGATTATCAGGGAATCTTGCATACCATTCACTTGCTTTCTTGATAAGTGAACAAGGAAACAGTCTCATCTTGGCATCATCGCCATTCTCATTGTTCACTATACACATGTGCTCAAATTGGCTAATGTGTACATCGGGATCCCCTTTTCCTGAATATATTGGAAAGGGTGGTTTTGCCCGTGTTGGTTGTAACGCCATCTGTGGCCCTACCTTCTGCCCACTGACAGGTGCTGGCACCCTTGCTGGTGCTGGTCCTTCTGGACCTGTTGTTTTTGTGGTGGATCTTCCACCAAGTGGTGGCCCTTGAGCACTCCTTGCTTCTGGCCCCACGATATTCACAGTATTCCCAGCTTCAGTTGCACTACTTCCCACACTCCCTGTCCCCCCAGAGCCAGATCCAGGCAGCCCGCCTGATCCCCCTGAGCCGACACCTTCGTTGGCCTGTGATCCAAGTGCTCCACTTGATCCAGGTCCAACGGGTTGGGATGTCCTGGTTGTAGTCTCAACCTCAGCTGTTGGGTCTACTTCTTCATATTCTTCCTCTTCTAATTTCTTCTCTCTGTTTTCATCCTCCAAGTTCTGCCCTTGGGTTTCTTCTTCACTCATGTAACTCAACTGTAATGGTGTTGGAGAGTCTGAACTCTCCGTTGGCTCTGCCACATCCTCTTCTCCTTCTTCATCTTCTGCTTCAGAAACTGGAGTTCCTGCTTTTGGTGTTCCATGCCAACTCTTATCAAAGATTTCTGTCAAGTCTTTTATCCAAGGATGTACCTCAGATCTTTCACCTCGTGATTGATCTTCTTCCTGTACCAATTCCCTTAATCTTTCTTGCAAAGAAACAGAAGGAGTGGCATCCAACTCTAGTTCTTCCGGTATAGGTGATGCACTCTTTGATCTTGATGGTGTGAGAGGTCCAGATGATTCCCCTATGTCTATTCCTCTCTCCCAAAGATATGGATAATTAGCTTTCAGATAGCTTTCTCTTTTTGCTGAATATCTCTGTCGTCTAGCTTCTCTTTCATCACTCATGTCCCATGTCTTTCATTTCTTTTAATGTGGCAATAACCAAAACTCTCTTCTGTAATATCTCTCGTATATGCCTGGGTTTCTTTCAAGCTTCAATGCACCCTTGGCTATACTTGAAGTCTCCGTTACCATATAACCATATGGCAAACAAGTCTGAAAAGCTGTTCTTGGTGTGAGTTTGATCCACAAAATATCCTTTGGAATCCAATTCTTTACCAGTACAAGCTCTTCATGCATATGAGTATAAACATTCACCTTTCTTTCTTCCCAGCCTTCAAACTCTACTCGTTTAATGGATAGCAATGCTATCACATAAACCAATGTTGGTAACCAACGTGCTCTTCCTCTACAGGCTACCTGATAAATCTTTATCACTCCTTTCTCCAGACCCCATTCTGGATCAGCATCATGCACTCGTTTAAGAATATTTTCTTTACAACCGTCTGGCAATTCCAAGAACCTTTGAAAGAATTGTTTGGACAATCTTTCTTCCTTCGTTCCACAGGGAATTTGATTCACTTCAAATTCTTTAATGGTCCAACCACCATGATCCCACCAGATGCCTGTCACATCTGGTTGTTCATGTCCCAGGTCCCCAGTATGGTCGCCAAATGTCGCGCGGCTTTTACTCACCCATCCCTTCGCTATCCGAGGCGGAAACTCCAAGATAGAAGAGTTGGAAATCTCTAAGTACTCAGCCCGCGCAGAACAATCAGTCATGACCTACAGCTAGTGTATCATGGGGGTGTTTCCTATTTGTTTCCCTTTCCGCATTCATCTTAGCTACCTTACCATTGATAATTAAGTATCAGTTTGCTTCATCAATCTATCGGTTTCCTTCACTCATCCATTCAATCCACAGCTTCACTCAGATCTCTCTACACAGTGTGATTGTATCGTATAAGTATCAGATTATGATTTATCAGGTATCAGGCCGAAGCCATTGTGTCTCTAATCTGCTCTACAATATCACTACAGCTTTGCATATAACAAGCATCTACTAATCCTCTTTCCTCCTTCACCGTGCTCTCCATCTTTGCTTCCGATCTCCGCTCCAGCCTGACTAAGAAGTCCTCCTCCGAATAATGATAAAAATCCCCCTCCTTCATTCCCCGTTTTCCCTTTTATCTTCCTATCCGCAGTTCTAACCGTTTCCCTCACTAACCGTCGTCTGTGAACTAACATGTTCCCTTCGCAGGTGTTGTTCCCCACAGTCGTTCCCTGTCCTACTCTTCGTTCCCTATGATCGTGATAGCAGTGTCAAGCTGTGACTGGCTGTGTGAAACTGTGACGGGCTGTGACTGGCTGTGTGGTTGTGCCGGGCTGTGTCGGCTGTGTCGGCTGTGTGGCTCTGCCGGGCTGTATCGGCTGTGTCGGCTGTGTCGACTGTGTCGGCTGTGTTGGCTGTGTTGGCTGTGACGACTGTGACGACTTTGACGGGCTGTGTTGGCTGTGTTGGCTGTGTGGGCTGTGACGACTGTGACGGGCTGTGTTGGCTGTGTGGGCTGTGACGACTGTGTAACCCCCCCTCTACAGTGCGCTGCTGTCACCCCTAAGGCTCCTGTTGGTCTCAGTCTGTGCAAAATTTAAGGGTACCCTACAGATCCCGTATAAGTGTCTAAGTCCCCTACAGTCCTCTAACAACGGCCTACCCCCTTTGTCCAAAATCGATATATGCTTTCGGGGACTCGCTGACTGATACATGAAACGTGCAGGCAGTGTTTCCCTTTACAACACTGATTTCTCTCTCAACAACACTGAATTCTCCTTACGGGGAATCCTATAACTTCTCCAATCAGCCCGGTCACAATCGCTTCTCAGATGGGCGTCTTATCATTGACTTCATAGGTGTTGGAAAACATGAACATCTAAAGCTACTGTAGACACTCACAACAACAACAGATTCATACACTTGACCAGGCGGTGAGAAGAAACAACGTGCTAAAGAAGAGTATGCTCAAGAGTGAAAAGAATGAATATAACGGAAAGCATGAGAAGGTTATATACAATGAGAGTCTTGTGGAGAGGCTGGGCTTCTAGTCACTATTAAGAGATAAGGATCACCGTCAATGTGCAATTAAGCACCGTTGTGACCTACAAATATGGGAGAGTTGTCGAGGGTAGGATAAATGCACATTCTAACACTCCTGCTCAGTTTTGAACCCGACTTAGAGGCCTTATTTGTAGCTTTTCCTGTGAAGTTCAAACCTTGCCCTTGGCAGCGGCTTGGTAAAAATATTTGCAGCCTGCAATTTAGTTGGACAGTATTCCAACAAAATTTCTTCCTCCTCCAGTTTCTCTCGAAAGAAGTGAAACTGAGTTGCTATGTGCTTGGATCTTCCGTGAAACTTGGGAAACTTAGCCAGTGCAATGCAACTCTGATTGTCACATTTGAGGTTGAGAAGATCAATTTGCTTCATTCCAATGTCATGGAGTAATCTCCTCCAAATGGCCTCCTTGGCAGCTTCTGTGGCAGCCATGTACTCAGCCTCTGTGCTTGATAGGGCCGTGGCTGTTTGTTTCTTGCTGTGCCAGGAAATAACCCCGCCATTCAAGGTAAAACAGTAACCAGATGTGGACTTCCTTGCATCCACGTCCCCTGCATAGTCCAAATCGCAATATCCTTGCAAAATCCCAGATTTGCTACCTGTCTCACCTATGCCTAATGTAATACCAAAATCAATAGTGCCTTTGAGATACCTGAATACACGCTTGACCGCAGCCCAATGGAGGTAACCTGGATTTTCCATAAAGCGACTTAACAGACCTACAGCAAAGACAAGATTAGGTCTTGTGAGAATCGCTGCATACATAAAGCAACCTATGGCCTTTCGATGTGGTATTCCCTTCATCTGCTCCTGCTCTTTTGTTGAAGTTGGACACATATCAATGGACAACTTCGAGTTTGCTTCCATGGGTATGGCTACAGGCTTACAATCCTCCATCTTGAATTCATGTAGCACATTCTCCAAGTAGCGTTTCTGACTGATATGGATTGTCCTTTTCTCCCTGTTTCGGATGATGTGGATTCCAAGACAGTGTTGATATCCCCATAATCTACCATCTCAAATTTTGCAGCGAGCTCCTTCTTCACCTCATTAAGAAAGGTTAGATTGTTGCTTATCAATATTGCATCGTCAACATACAAAGCAAGGATGACGAACAACTCTGCTACTCGCTTCACATAAATGTTTGAATCTGCTTTTCCACTCCGAAACCCTTGAGCCAACAAATATCGATCGATTCGTTGGTACCAAGCTCGTGAGGATTGCTTCAATCCATACAGAGATTTCTTGAGCTTGCATACTTTTCCTTCGGCTCCTTCAACAACAAAACCTTCGGGCTCTTGCAGCCTATTGCTTTCCTACCTGCCGGGAGATCAGCAAGTATCCAAGTTCCATTCTTCATGAGAGAGTCATATTCTACTTGCATAGCAGTTGTCCATCCGGTAGCATCACTTTCCAATGCTTCGTTAACATTTCCAGGTACGGTAATTGCTGAGAAACTCATCGGATGACCTAGGGTTTCTCGGACTTTTAGTGAAGGCTTTCGAATTCTTACCTTGACGTTGTCCAGGCAACTGAGGTGTTCATTTGCTCCTGCTGAAGGTGATTGTCCAGATGGAGAGGCTACTGCTTCGACCTCTTCATGTGAATCTTCCTCGACTACTGTTCTCAAATCATCACGATCTGCAATGCTATCACATGTCGACTCTATCAATCTGCACATTTACTTCTTGCAGTCTCTCTTCATCGTGTGGAGCATCATGGATCTGATTTTCTTGAACCTGCTCTTCAAGTTCCCACCTTGTAAAACACTCAATAGGGTTGCCAGGAAATAAATCCCAAAGAAACCACAATTTTGTGTCACCATGAGATTTCAGCTCCTGTCCCTGTATTGTATTGAATTCATCAAATACCACATCCCTACTAAGGAACACCTTCCTCGGGATTAAACATTTTGTATCCCTTCGCTTCTTCACTATAGCCCACAAAAATGCACTTCACGCTCTTAGGCTCCAATTTAGTTCTTTTTTCTTTTGGAACTTGAGCGTAAGCCTTACATCCGAAAACCCTAAAATGATCAACACTTTGCTTCTTACCAGACCAAATCTCTTCAGGAGTCTTGGTTGGAGATGCCTTGGTGATCACTTGGTTCCGAATATACGCTGCGGAAGTTACCGCTTCAGCCCACAAAGCCTTGATCAGCTTGCTGTCATGAATTATGCTACAGACACTCTCCATCAGCGTCCTGTCCATTCTCTCAGCCAGGCTGTTTTGAAAGGCATTGTAAGGAATAGAAGTGTATCTCTGGATGCCATTTTGACTGCAATATTCCTTGAAAGCGAGAGAAGTAAACTCTCCACCATTGTCGCTCCTGATCGCCTTCAACTTCAAACCTGTTTGCATTTCTGCAATCTTATGAAAGGTCTTGAATGCATCAAGGATGCCTGATTTTTCTTTCAAGCAATAGACAGCCACCCTCCTAGAGAAATCATTAGTAAATGCCACAAAATACTTGGCTCCTCCAAGTGAAGGAACTCTCATCGGTCCAACCACGTCAGTGTGGACCAACTCAAGCACATGGGCAGCCCTCGGGCAGCCCTGCTGCTTGTGGTCTTAGGAATGGGTGCCTTATGTTGCTTACCAAGCAAACACCCTTCGCAAAGTTTTAGGTGTGATCCATCTTCAATCTTAAACCCTGTGACAGCTTGAGTTTTTTCCATCAAGTGCATTCAAGTTTGAAAATTCAGATGCCCCAATCTCTTATGCCATATCTCTGCTGAATTTTCTTGTCCATATAAGGATGCTTTTGCGCAATACTGTTGCCTTGGTGTCAATGAGTAAAGATCCCCAACTCTATCTCATTTGGCCATCAAATTCAAGTCGTCATCATAGAGTTCACAACCTTTTTTCTTGAATAAAGTATTCATACCTTCATCTGCCAATTTACTTACTGCCAGGAGGATGTTCTCTAGACTTGGAACACAAAGTACACCTTTTAGTTCCTTGGTCATGCCATTAGGAAGCTGTGTAAGTATGGTTCCCTGACCTGTAATTTCACTGTAAGTGGCATTGGCCACTTTCACTCTCCTTGGAACATGGGCTTCTTGGAATTCCACAAACCAATCTGATCTAGATGTCATATGATGTGTGGCTCCTGAGTCCAACAACCAAGAATCAAGAGCACGATGACATCTTTCAACTTATTGATGTGATCAGAAAGGTTTCCCCCTTCTTGCAATCTAGAAGTTAGCACATTCCTAGAAGCAATATCAATTGCTCAGGTACAAATTTTTTCTCGTACAACTCCTCTAGCTTCTTCCAGGCCTCAGATGTCGTCTTTGAAGTCTTGATGCGTCGTATGACAGAGTCTTGGAGATGCCAAACAAGGATGGAATGAGCCTTCCCATCCATCTCTATCCATTTGCTCATCTCATCTGTCTTCGAACTTCCGTCAGTTACAGGTTGCTTTCCAGCTCCCTTCGAAGTTGTCTCCACAGGTTGCTTTTCTTCCCCTGTTACGATGCTCCATAAACCTTGATGCACCAACATGTGCTGCATCTTGTATTTCCAAAGAGCAAAGTCTTCACTGCCAAATCTATCCATGAGCCATGGGGCAGAGCTGACGGGTTCCATAGTCGTAGCTTGGAGAGAACCGTTGGTCTAACGCTAGAATGCAATGTTGATCTCACATTCTACGGTGCACTAGGAGCAACGGCTTCTACCTAGTTCTACGCTACTTGTCGCCTGTTCACACTCGTTAACTTTAGTTGTTAATTCGAAGGAACTAACATACTAGCTCTGATACCATGTTGGAAAACATGAACATCTAAAGCTACTGTAGACACTCACAACAACAACAGATTCATACACTTGGCCAGGCGGTGAGAAGAAACAACGTGCTAAAGAAGAGTATGCTCAAGAGTGAAAAGAATGAATATAACGGAAAGCATGAGAAGGTTATATGCAATGAGAGTCCTATGGAGAGGCTGGGCTTCTAGTCACTATTCATAGTAAGAGAGAAGGATCACCGTCAATGTGCAATTAAGCACCGTCGTGGGTAGGTAACCAGACCTGATCTAATCCTACAAATATAGGAGAGTTGTCGAGGGTAGAATAAATGCACATTCTAACAATAGGTACGAGTAACCCATGTTCCCTCTGGACTATATTTTAATGATATATCACTTTCAGTGCAGGCTTGTGGATTTGAAAATGTGAGACATGTTGAGTTCGTTTAGAGTGAGGGGAGTTTCGAAACAGAAAGCGTGGAGTAGTGAAGGATAAACTTGCTCAAGAAGGTTTGTACGTTATTTGGAAATTCCAGTGAAGGTCTGAGGCTGGGAGGTGGCAATTGGCGCGACTATAGCTTGGATTATAGCTCCCCAGATACCTGCAAAAACGACATTTAGAGGGGAAACTCTACTTCACACAGCGCTAGAAAAAAACATCGTTGTCATCATTTCTTACACTCAGTTAACATCAAGTCGGAAGATGTATGATCTCACCGCAATGGAATTTATCTGCGGAGTCGACGTGGTGCTTAAAAGTTTCTGGTTGTGTTCGGAGCCCCCATGCTCCCTCCAGCTCGTGTCCAAAGCGACATATATGCTTTCGGGGTTTCGCTGACTGATGCAGGTTCAAACGTGCAGGCCCGATTTCCTTCTCCCCTTCCAGAGCACGCTCTGCATGTGAATCCTGTACTTTCTTTAATCAGCCCGGTCACAATCGTTACTTAGATGGGCGTCTTGTCATCGACTGGAGTCATACTTGTACACGGTCGACAAAGGAAGCTTTCTCCACAATACTGTCATGAATTCCTAGGATCAGTATATAGTTACCAGCTGGCGGTATGTGGGATCGGACCAATTGAAGTCCTAGGTCCTGTAAGTACTCATAGCTTGGATCTCTCCGATATCGCTCACTGCTGAGGCCCGGAGCAGATGAAGACGGATAAGTATAACTGATGATATGAATTCAAGCCCATGCCCGAGGATCTATACTTCTGGAAGCGTGACGTGTACATATAACTACTACTGTGCTATTTGAGCTCAATTAGTGATACCTAGGAGAATTCTCACATGTACGTGATATTTTGTGCCTTGAGATCGAAGACGTGAAAGAAGACCACCATATACTGCACGATGGGACGTTCACAAATGTTGGATTAAGATTATACATACAGTTATGTAAAAGTGCTGGTTTCCATCGCAATGCACAAAACATACCTATATGCGTGTGTACGTGTCTAGTAGTGGACAGTAATTAGGTCATTATATTCACTTGGAAAGGTATGCGTATGTATGTATGGCGGACTTACCAGAACTGTGTTGTATCTACTAATTGTTGGGATGCTTGACATTGAAAGCAGCGCAAGCTTTGTATTTTCCATTTCTCGCACCATATGTGTTCGCTCTGAACAGAGCTGATTCTCGTTATGGTGCCAATTTTGCGTACGCTGGAGCCGCTGCGCGAGATGACACCTCGCTAGTCCCCTTTTACCTGCAGCTTCAACTTAACCAATACTTCTTCTTCAAAAGTACAGCCCAGTCGAATGACTCTGAAAGTACGCTCTCGTCGGCCACTATTACTGAATTGCACTTTAATCCAAGGTCATTTTGTATGTTTTGTTTATTTGTTCTTGTTCAAAGCAGATTGGCGCGTTTTTCTTTTGAACAGCAGACCATATCTGGAGTAATCTCCGAGCAAAAAAGCTCCAGGCTATGGAACTCTCGGAGCTCGACCACCCCTTGTCATGACTTCTATGTAAGTACTTATTGAACAATTAGGTCGGCAGACACAAGTAATTAACTGCGAGTAAAGGACGCGTGTGGGGCTACCTATTTTTCAATGTGCGCTCCGTCGATTTGTGTTGTCGTCAGTCTGTCTTGTAGATTTCGGATGACCCTTGCTGAACTCTTGTCCAGACCCTATGGCTGCTGACGATCATTGCGTCGTGCCCCCCTCCTTCTTCGATACTAAGGCATACTACATCATACCCGAGATTGGGGTAAACGACGTCGTCTTATCGCTAGAGCGAGGTTTGAATACCTCGACGATAAATGAAACGATCTTGCCTCAGACACTCGCAGCTGTCGTATCTGCAGTGGAGGTGAGTTACAATCTTGCTGAGCAAGACTTTGTTGAGATAGGGTCGCATCTCCACTTGCAGTCCTGTACAAAGTTCCATGAACTCACATATGTGTTTTTCTTCACGTTCCGCGCGGTGCTCAACTTGCGGAATGTCACCTGCAGCAACTTTATGCCAGTGGAGCCAGAACTATTTTCTTGGGCACACTTCCACCACAAGGGTGCGTTCCCCTTCTCCTCACCGATCTCGCGGGCATCAGCCCCTATGACAGTATGGGCTGTTTGGAAGGTATCAACGATGTTGACAAGGCCTACAATACTGAGCTCAACGCTTCGCTTGCGACACTTCGACAAAATCTCACGGATATCAACCTCTATCTCTACGACTGGTACAGTGCCAATATGGAGATTCTGACAAATCCTACCAAATATGGTGAGCAGTATATAACCTTTCTTGCTAATTTCAGACCATCATGATCAGATCACCTATGCACTCAACTTGCAAATGGAAGTGTTGCAGTGGTGACCTGGCTTAACCTTTTCTGGAAACTGTCTAACTTGCATGTACATATATGCAGGATTTTTGGCGAATGCTACTTTGACTGCCTGCTGCGGGTTTGGTGGCAAGTACAACTATAACCCTTCTGTTACCTGTGGCACTACTGGAACCATACATGGTACCAACACCACTACCAACCCCACTATAACTGTCACTGCCTGTCCTGATCCATCAAACCATATCAATTGGGATGGTATCCACTATACTCAAGCTTTTTACAGGGTCATGGTTAATTTCTTCCTCACTGGAAAATACATATATCCCCCAATAAATCTGAGCACACTGTGCCCTCTTAACTCAAGCCTGTTCTCGGGTATTCCAAATCCATGAGATTGTGGTCCAGGCTCGGTCCAGGGTTGCTGTCGGTTGCTGGGATTCTGGTGTTGGCTAGCGACTTGCCAAACAAAAGCCTCGATCTTCAGGAACCGCCACATCTGTGTGACCACATGTACAAACTTGTCATAACTAGATTATGTATAGCAGGCCCTGGTTGAATGGTGGTATGTTGTCCAGACTTAATAGTCACTAGTATCTGGTCTGCTCGAGTTAATACCTCGTTAACACCAAGATTTTGGAAAATCCAAACTGGTACATTATTGTTATAGTACATAGTACTTCTAGCTCTAGCGGACACTTCTTTCTCAAGATGGAAGTCTGAAACATGACCTTCATCGGATATCATGTAGAGGACTTGCTGTGATACTCCTGACCAGTGCCCGGGGCGGCAACTCCCTATAATATGCAGGGGTCCTCGGATTTAGAAGAGGATTCGGAGCTGATTTTCATCTTCTAAAAACCTTATTATAACTTATAATACACCATTTTTGAATTGGAGCTGGAGCTGCAAATTATAATAAATTATTATATATACATTAGGTACATTCAGACTCATAAGTAGCATCCAGATGTCTACCAACTTAAGAGTGAATATTTTCATGGCAAATAAATTTCTTTGACCTTCTTATATTCGAGTTATACTTACACGAAACTTATTCTATTTTCGTTCACACATATGCATATGTTAACAAATAATTTTACTTATTTATATTCTCTCTTACCTCTGTTCACAACATACCACGTGTATTTGTCCTAATTGCTATGGATGACATACACTGCCTCCATCGTCATCCTGTAGCATCGCTCTCCTTTGTAGCAAAGACGCGAGATGGCGGGACAAGAAGATGATGAGAAAAATCACACTTAGATGAAAATCATCCTTCCATGAATCGCAGTAAGAAATAAATAACTTATTAGGTTGAAATCTGAATGAATAAGATACGACCAATATCAAACCCACATCTACGATTTTTCAAAGATTGATCTTGCAAATAAATAGCAATATCAGTGGCCTAACTTTGTGCATAACTTTCTGCCATGTCACCTGCCACGACGACGTCCAGTCAGCAGTTAACTCACTAACATGGACACGTGTGAACAGAGATAGACCCGGTGCTACTTTATCCCCCAAATTAATCGTCAGTCTGAATGTACCTATTAAATCAAAAGGGGAGGAAGCCCTTTACTATATCATATTAATAGAATACCAAGGAAAAATGACCTTGGCCCATAGGGCATACTCTCGAGCAAACAGCCTGCACCAGCGTGAAGCGTGAAGCGGCCCATTGCTCCAAGCTTGAAACCTAAAACCTAACGAATGTGGTTGGACATCCATAGAGAGCTGGATGCCGTCTATATAATAAAATATATATTATAAAAATATCTCATATTATAAATTTTAAAATTCCAAGAAAAATCTGGGGCACCGTATCTGGACGAGGACCCCTGCATTAGAAAAAATCTTATAATAAGTTCTAAAATCAACTTTTGAGGTACATAACCTAATCTGATTGGCATGAAAGTGGTGTCAATCGATGCATCTCGATGGCTACTTTCACAACATATTTGGAGGGCTCTCTTTATAACTTACACTCCTTCATTAGAAGAGTTAGAAAAAATAATAAATGACCATCTAAGACAGTTGTGTTGCCGCCCCGGGGACCAGTGCGTCTTGCAGGTCTGCTCGAATTAATACCAGGATGTTGGAAAACCCGAACTGCTAGATAATAGTAGAGCTTAGATTGAATACTTCTTTCTCCGATGGAATAAAGGTGACCTTACTGGGATGTCACATAGAGGACTTGCTGTGATAAGTACTCCTGACCAGTGCATAGCAAAGGCTCGTAGCAACAGTAAACTGCCTCTGTAGGTCTGATATAACCTCTTAGGATGCTTAAGCTTTGTCGCACCCTTGACGAGTTCTAAGTCGTACAGGTCTTCTAAGTTGGTCTTCATCCCTAGAGGACCTACAATGTTGTTTGAACAATGTTGCAGTGGCAAAATTACAAGTGGAGTTGCACCATCAACATGATTAGAACCAAATGTTGGACCAGAGAAGAAAGCTTGCTTAAAACATAATAAGTTGTGCCAAAACATACAACAGACTCAAAACTTGCTAAACATTATACCATGTATGCGCCACATCCAGGAATCTGCCGCTCATATCTTGAGGACTTGATATCAAGTTGTGAGTAAGGGAGCTTGCGGCCAGAATTCTCCTGATATGCGCAATGACCTGATATCAAGTTGTGAGCAGGGGAGCTTGCGGCCAGAATTCTCCTCAGCCTTCAAGATGCTCGAGCTTTGAGTTGTTCTACAAGAAAAATGACATGCGAGCCAGAAGTACGAAATGCTTAATTTCCGTCTTGCTACAAGTCAAATATCTCACAGGTCTCCTATCTATGGTACAGTACCCCTGAATCTCTTTCCAAAACTCTAGGCACCCTAAGGCTCTCCTCCGGTATAGCCTTGGTTCTGCAATCAGTTCCAGATTCGTGGAGAGACATGCTCAGACAGGGCCCATCCTCTACGTCTCTTTATCAGTGGGTGACCACACCTGATCACCACTTTCAGGTCATGTTCATAACGGAAGCCTCGCTTGATAACCTGGTGGGATTCGCATTTAGGGCCCATCCTTATACGGGTGCTCTCTCGCTGCACTCATCCAACTCCATCACAATCCCATATGCAAATACCCCACCAGCCAGAATTTGCCATTGGAACTCTAAGCTCAAAGATTTTAATCCACACCTCACATCCAACACGCAGGTTCTACCCATGGTTACGATCAAGAACCTTCATATGGATAGGAGGCCAGTCCATCCAGGATCTGCAAATCGACCCGACAGAATGACAATGGGAATTCGGGGACAAAATTTGCTCCTTCTTCTCTTACATGGCCAAGGGAGCCTACAGAGCGATGTTGCAGGCCAAGTCTCTAACCAAAAAATGGGATGACAGATGGGGCTTAATATTCCAATTTAGAGAGGAAAACTGGAAGTGCATATGGGTTCTGATTTGGGAAAAATCTAAACCCGCCAAACTCAGTGCCTTTCTTTGGCAAATTGCAAATAAAGTTTTAAAGGTTGGGCAATTTCTGAACTTCCAAGAGGCTATACTCTGCAGATGCTGCCCCATTGGGGTTATTGAGTCTTTGGAACACTGCCTTATTTTCTGTAGAGGGCCGTCATCCATCTGGCCCTTGGTATTGTCACTTTACAGGGTCTGGTCAGACACCGCTCAGGACCCTATAGCCCTCCTGCTAAATTACAACCAGACAACCAAGTCCAAGGTGTCCACATGCCCAGTATTCGAGATTCTCCGCTCGGCAATGTTGTGGCAAATTTGGAAGGCTCGGTGCAGATGGACATTAAACAATGCCTCCTTCTCCTGTACATAAATCCTGGTTTGTGTTTTCTATGATGTTACTATTGCAGCTAAGTTGGCTTGGCAAAAACTATGTGCAGAAGCAGACAGGAAACCGAACGAAAAGATTCCCTCCTCGCCTCCTTCAGAGCATCTTGGGGAAGAGGAGGAATCATTTGTTGCTGCATTGATACGGACTCCTGTATATGGGCAGACTCCATACCTGAACTCTGGAAACACCGATGGAGCACCGTCTTCGGCCTCCCCTGACTTGGACTCGGCAGATATAAACTAGAAGCACATAAGGAGGGGGTCTAAATCTAAGTTGATCTTCCTCAGATAGGAATCTTCCGAGTTTCACTCCTTGGCCGTTTTGGCCCGTGCTCTTACTGTTCGTCGTTCCGTTCGGTTCCCTCTGCTCTAGGGCACCTCTCTCTCATGGAGGTTTTCATTGCTAGGAACTAATCCCAGATTAGCTCTCTGCACTACCGTAGTGGGAAGGCTGATCCGACACTAAATAATTAGAAATGAATCTGCCTAATAATTAAGTGAAAATTTAGGAAAAACTGCCGAAATTCCAGAAACTTTACAAAAAAATGCCTAAAATCTCAAACAAACTCCAAATATCAAATCTCCAAATGCATGTTTCAAGGCATAAAGCTCTAGGAAAATATTTTCCTTAGCTCTGAGAAATCCTAGAATAATTGGCTGAACAATCACTCCATTTGATGTTTGACCAGATGTTCTCATGGCTCTTAACAACCCACATAATTTGTTTTTTTTTTGTTTGTTTTTTTTTTGAAAAAAGGGAAACACTTGGGAGCGCCAGCTCACAAATTTGGCCCTTTAGTAGTGAGAGGATTTTCTCCCTTGACTTCAAACATGATGCGTAGTCTCTAGTCTCTCATAAAACTTGAATATAGCCCATCTATCTTGACGCTGTTCTCAAAAGTGGTCGCTAGTAGTGCGGAGCAACGCGAAGCCCTAGTTAAAATTATGAGGGGTAATGCCAAAACGCGGCGGGTAGTTTGGTGGCTGGATGCATTGACCATTACCACAGGGATGCGAGAAACCATGGCCATGGCGCGATGGAAATTGTATGTTTAAGGATTTGACTAAGGTACCATTAAAGTCTTGTATATCCAAAAAATGCCGAGTCCCTCCAGCGGATCTCCGCTCCCTTGTTCCCAATCGTTGCTCCCCTGTCCCCACATATATACCGCTCCCTTGTGTGTCCGCCACTCCCTTGTCGTCTTGCTCCCCTATGTTACCGCTCCGCCGCTCCCCCCTTACTACTCCGGGCTCCCTTATGCTATTGCAATAACAACGGAGCGGGGAGCGGGAAGAGGGGAGTGCCGAGGTGGGAATAATGGAGCGTGGGACCCTCGGAGGGCCCTGAAGTAGCTCTATCCATTTGACAAATATAGCCTATATAATTACTTTTTTTTCAGCTAATGATGCTTTTGGAGATATTATGGGTGTCACCAGCCATCGTTAGATACTGAGCTGCACCACGAGAAAAAGTTGGGGTGGGGATTTGATCAGGGGCCCACGAGGGGCCCTCCAGTTAGCTCGCTCTGGTTAGCTCCGGGAATGGGCAAGCCTCGCACAAGCGCATTAAACTCCCATCCTATGTCTAGTGTAAACCTCCGTAATATGGTGGCACTAAGAATCAATCCCATACATGCTCGGCTGCCTTGCAATTTCACTGGCAGGGCCCCCAATCATTTGTAGTTTGATATACTCAGGAGGATTGAGCTTATGGGCGAAACAAAGACAGGCTGACAGAACCTACATACCTACAATTGTGTTGGTTTTCAATGTCTTCGTTTGTCATCGTCGTGTTCATCAAAGTTAACATAATACTTGTCAAATACACTTTGGCTAATTGACTTGCAGAGAGAGAAAACTCCGACCTGAGGTCAACGTAACTAAGAGCCACTTCGCCTTTGGGGGGTGGGCCTTATTAATTGACTTGCACTGTTTATCCACATGTATGGAGAAAGTGCCTCAATCATGCATTTATGTAGATTCCAATGGTGGGCAGTAATTTGGCTTATATGGTGGCTATATGGACAGGTGGTTTGAACGGGTCTTGATGATGCAATAATCCACCACTGCCATATTATGGCGAATTTTGGGACGCATATTCCACGGTAATTCTTTTGTACACTCCCCCTTGAAGAAATCATCTGGTCAGATTTCACTAGAAAGAAAACTCCTCTACCAATTTGTGTAAATTTCCAAAGGTCGGGAGCAATGTCCAAAGAAGGAGCCTCAGCGATTCCCATGTGGATAGTATTTGTAGATAATATCTGTACATACCCGATCCTGTAGAGATCCATTTTTACAGAGACATCCAAAAAACATTAATCTTTGGCAACTAAGAAATAAGGTCATGTGCGAGGGGGAGGGTGTTGGATTATCCACACCTTATGTGTATTACATGGTACCGTCTAGTTGGTTCCAGCAGGTAGTTAGATTAGCCTTGAGTTAATGGTGACAAGCTCTATGAGATTTTGTTTCTCCCCGCATGAAAGAATGAGTTAGATGAATATACTTGAATGACCCAAGTTGACAGAGGCTCCTTGAACTCAATCAACCCTCACTAAAGACCAATAAGAAGTCCTACATCATCGGCATCCGAAACAACAGCAATTAGTATTGCGGATACATGTTGAGAGGTAAACGAAAAGGTTGGTCTAGTAAGAAGGTTGGTAGTGGTGAGTACTTAGATTGTGTCGAGAAAGAGGCTTACAGACATGGGAAGGTACAGGGAAGAGACGATGTGCAGCAGAGCGGGAGACAAGGGAAGGGGGCGATGGAGGCGTGACTAAAGCAGCAACCTGCCATGAACATGCCCATCGCTGCAGGGCTGCCTCCCGCGAGCGTGGCCTGTCGACGCTGCGGACGTACCGACCGCTCACTTGTAATCCTTGTTGTGTTGTGAACAGTTGATATAAAAGTATATTGGGCTTGCGGAGTTGGAAGTGCACGACAAGGATCAGAGAGAGAGAGAGGGTTCAAGAGTTGATTAAGAGTGAGAGAAGGGTAGATGAGGGATAGACTTGAGAGGGCTCAAGTCTGCTAGGAAATGTTCTGGACACTGAGCATTCAGTTCTCACTAAGAGCACCATCTAGCTGCTTGATGGTACAGCTCTCCACATAGGCCTGCAAATCGAGCAGCTGGATTTGGAGGGGGGAATTTATTTCACAGATCAGCGAGCTATAACATAATTAACTGATCATTTCTTGTGCATATTTTCATATCCAGGCTCTAGCATCTTCAGAAGATGGCGTATGTTACCACTCCCAACTCCCGCCCAATGTCAGTTCTCCGGCTAGGAGCCTTGGTGCTTGAGTTTCTAGTGGTGTTCGTCGTCATAGTGAATGCCACTGCCCCGGAATGTCCACATGCGATATATGCCTTCGGTGACTCGCTGACTGATACGGGAAACGTGCAGGCCGCATTTCCTGGTCTTCCTTCGACAACGCTGAATTATCCGTATGGGGAATCATATACGTTCTACAATCAGCCCGGTCGCAATCGCTACTCAGATGGGCGTCTTGTCATTGACTTCATAGGTACGTCAACCGACAAAGCTTGCTTTGTAATACCCACGTTGTCTCCTATATCCTGTAAAGGCATATACACGGGTTTGACGAGTTGAACGTGTGCCAACGAGAGAGAAAGAGAGAGGTTCAGCTAGAGTATATTAAGATTTGGGGAAGTTCCGAAACAGAAACCGCATATGCATATTAGTGAAGAATAAGCTTGAGTCCACGAGGTTCACGTTCTACAGAAAATTTGAGGGAAGTTCTGAGGCTAGGAGAATCGGCCGTGTTCAGAAGTTTATGCGCACTTGGTATTGTGACTCTGAAGATGAGTCTTATCCTCACGATCGATTCCATCTGGAAAAAACATGTGTATTCATACAAATGTGTATATACATGTATATATGCACACACTGGGGCCTCGGTGACTTTGAGTGAGTCTAGAGCTAGGTGAAAAGAGTTATATATATATCGTAATTATTCACTTCAAAAGATGCAGCAAGATGCAGTTACTAACTGCCCGTCGAACATACTAATTGCTTGGATTCTTGTTGAAAGCAGTGCAGGCTTTCGATTTCCCATTTCTCGCACCATATGTGCACGCTCTGAACAGAGCTAATTATCGTCACGGTGCCAATTTTGCCTACTCCGGAGCCACTGCGCGAAATGACAATTTTGAAGTCCCCTTTTTCCTGCAGCTTCAACTCAACCAATACTTCTACTTCAAAAACTTGTCACAGTCTGGAAGTATGCATCATAACACGCCTAGCGGTCAATGTTTTATTTTAAATTCACTTGAGTCACTTGAAGTCTCCTTGTCAAAGTACTACTCTACCGACAGACCGTGTGTTTTGTTACATTGACATTGATCTTGACTTGAGCAGATTGGTTTCCACTTTCTTTTGTCAAGCTTCAGCAGACTAGATCTAGAGTAGTCTCATAACAAAAAGCTCCCCTATATCAAACACGGAGCTCAGCACTTGCCACCACCATGACTTCAATCAGACAAGTACAATCAACTGTTCACAAAGTTCTACCCAAGAAAGCCTGGATGGCACATAACTCGTGTGGGGCTAGCTATTTCTAGTCCGTTCCATCGACATAAGTCAGCCCGGGACATACAATTATCTTCCCAGGGAGGATGCTGTCGTAAGTTTGTAGGTTTCAGATGACCCGTGCTGAACTCTTACGTGCCCCCTATGCCGTAGGCGACCCCTCTTTCTTCGATACTGAGGCATTCTACATCATACCCAATGGGGGAAACGACATCACGTATGCGCTTCGGCGGGGCATGAATAGTTCGACGATCATTGCAACGATCGTGCCTCAGATTCTAGCAGCTGTCATATCTGCAGTGGAGGTGGGTTACCAAATTGCTCCTTGAGCTGTGTTCAGAAAATTTGTCCGTTACTTGTCCAGCCCCGGGCAAGAACAAAAATTAGACTACGGTTCTTCATAATTAGCAGGGCCAAAGCAGACATAGTCACTGCAGGCCAATTATTCAAACATTGCAGGCAAAGGAGACTTTTGCTATGTATATGTAGTTTTCATTTCTACTTGCTTGTAGCCATTGATGATGTGCTTCTTGACGTTTGGTTCGGAGCTAATTCACTTGAGGGAAGTCATCTGCAGCAACTTTATGCCAATGGAGCCAGAACTATTTTCTTGAGTACAATTCCACCAGAAGGGTGCGCTTCCTTTCTCCTCACCGATTTCGCCGGCTTTAGCCCCTATGACAGTCTTGGCTGTTTGAAAGGAATCAACGAGTTGGATCAGGCCTACAATACGCAGCTCAATGCTTCGCTTGCTATACTTCGAGGGCAATTGGCGGATGCCAACATCTATCTTTTCGACTGGTATAGTGCCAATGTGGAGATTCTGACAAATCCTACCAAATATGGTGAGCAGTACATATGATCTTTCTTGCTTATTTCAGACCATCACCTATGCACTCAACTTGCAAGTCATGTGCGTGATGTAGTGGCTTCCGCAAGTAAGAGAACGAAAGTGACCTTTTCAAACTGTCTTTGTATGTATGCAGGATTTTTGGTGAATGCTACTTTGACTGCCTGCTGCGGGTTTGGTGGCCAGTACAACTATAACCCTTATGTTGCCTGTGGCAATACTGGAACCATACCTGGTACCAATACCACTATGACTGTCACTGCCTGTCCTGATCCATCACAATATATCATCTGGGATGGTATCCACTATACTCAAGCTTTTTACAGGGTGTTAGCTAATTTCTTCCTCACTGGAAAATACATATATCCACCCATAAATCTGAGATCACTGTGCGATCTTGACTTAAGTTCTCTGGTATAAATTCCTAATTGAGTACTTGAATGAGATTTGGACCAGCTTCGGTTGGCTGCTGGGATTCTGGTTGCTGGGATTCTGGTGTTGGGTAGCACGAAAGCCTCATCTGAAGCAGCACAGTTTGTGATCATGTACACTGCTACAGAGCAGGCCCTGGTTCAAGAGTGATACGTTATACATAATCTCGCATAATCTGGTTGGTCAGCTCCAACTAATACAGAGATTCTAGCTCGATTCTAGCATGAAAAATCCGAAACGGTAAGTGGTACTAAATTAAGCTCTTGCTAATAGTTCTGTCAGGATACTCGCACGATGGAAACCATGCAAGAGCTTTAATGTAAGCTCACAGACGCACGAGGATCTAAACCCAAGAACGGAACATGTACATAGTTCAGAAGACGTTCTGCGATAGTCGTCGTGGGTCTCCGAGTCTAATAAAGACAGCTCCCGTGCTCATGCGTCGTGCCCAACCCTTTGATAAGGCCTTGATAAGCAGTGCGTCATCCCTTCAAAGCTGCTCTGAATTACAACTTATTATATTACTTATGTATGCAAAATTACATGAGCATGATCAGGATTGGATTTGAAGGGCGAACCCACCTTTCAGTTTGAAAGCTAATGCAAGATTACCCGGGGTGAATAAAAAGTACTAGTTACTTCTTTTGACGAGTTACTTTCTGGATGACCCCTCACAAATATTCCGCAGTTGAGGCCTGTATCTGAAACAAACTAGATGGACCTAGTGGAGGAAGGGAAAGATGGTGGCACCCGTATTGGCGCATCAATGATTGATGGTTTGCATCCATTAGTGCCGAAATATGGGCACACATTGCTTGTATTGCTCTGGATTTTTGGAAATCCCCCCCTTATTTACTCATTTGAAGATGATCAGGAGAAACCAAAGTAAAGTGGAGCCTTTAAAAACCATGTCAGCCCTCACCTTGATCTATATATACTATCTCAGGGGGGTAGTGGAGCCTTCTAGAAGGGGCGGGCACCACCTCGTCCCCACCTCCTCATCCTACTGTTGACAGACGCTTACGTTTGAAAGATCACACATCACACACTAGTAAGTGATCACAAACTTATTCGAAAAATTGCATATGCATATTTTACAGTGGGAGTACTGGCCCAAGTCCCTGTCACCATTAACTCAAGGCTAATCTAACTACCTGCTGGAACCAACTAGACGGTACCATGTAATACAAATAAGGTGTGGATAATCCAACACCCTCCCCCTCGCACATGACCTTATTTCTTAGTTGCCAAAGATTAATGTTTTTTGGATGTCTCTGTAAAAATGGATCTCTACAGGATCGGGTATGTACAGATATTATCTACAAATACTATCCACATGGGAATCGCTGAGGCTCCTTCTTTGGACATTGCTCCCGACCTTTGGAAATTTACACAAATTGGTAGAGGAGTTTTCTTTCTAGTGAAATCTGACCAGATGATTTCTTCAAGGGGGAGTGTACAAAAGAATTACCGTGGAATATGAGTCCCAAAATTCGCCATAATATGGCAGTGGTGGATTATTGCATCATCAAGACCCGTTCAAACCACCTGTCCATATAGCCACCATATAAGCCAAATTACTGCCCACCATTGGAATCTACATAAATGCATGATTGAGGCACTTTCTCCATACATGTGGATAAACAGTGCAAGTCAATTAATAAGGCCCACCCCCCAAAGGCGAAGTGGCTCTTAGTTACGTTGACCTCAGGTCGGAGTTTTCTCTCTCTGCAAGTCAATTAGCCAAAGTGTATTTGACAAGTATTATGTTAACTTTGATGAACACGACGATGACAAACGAAGACATTGAAAACCAACACAATTGTAGGTATGTAGGTTCTGTCAGCCTGTCTTTGTTTCGCCCATAAGCTCAATCCTCCTGAGTATATCAAACTACAAATGATTGGGGGCCCTGCCAGTGAAATTGCAAGGCAGCCGAGCATGTATGGGATTGATTTTTAGTGCCACCATATTACGGAGGTTTACACTAGACATAGGATGGGAGTTTAATGCGCTTGTGCGAGGCTTGCCGATTCCCGGAGCTAACTGGAGGGAGCTAACCGGAGCGAGCTAACCGGAGGGCCCCTCGTGGGCCCCTGATCAAATCCCCACCCCAACTTTTTCTCGTGGTGCGGCTCAGTATCTAACGATGGCTGGTGGCACCCGTAATATCTCCAAAAGCATCATTAGCTGAAAAAAATTATATAGGTTATATTTGCCAAATGGATAGAGCTACTTCAAGGCCCTCCGAGGGTCCCACGCTCCATTATTCCCACCTCGGCACTCCCCTCTTCCCGCTCCCCGCTCCGTTGTTATTGCAATAGCATAAGGGAGCCCGGAGTAGTAACAGGGGAGCGGCGGAGCGGTAACATAGGGGAGCAAGACGACAAGGGAGTGGCGGACACACAAGGGAGCGGTATATATGTGGGGACAGGGGAGCAACGATTGGGAACAAGGGAGCGGAGATCCGCTTGAGGGACTCGGCATTTTTTGGATATACAAGACTTTAATGGTACCTTAGTCAAATCCTTAAACATACAATTTCCATCGCGCCATGGCTATGGTTTCTCGCATCCCTGTGGTAATGGTCAATGCATCCAGCCACCAAACTACCCGCCGCGTTTTGGCATTACCCCTCATAATTTTAACTAGGGCTTCGCGTTGCTCCGCACTACTAGCGACCACTTTTGAGAACAGCGTCAAGATAGATGGGCTATATTCAAGTTTAATGAGAGACTAGAGACTACGCATCATGTTTGAAGTCAAGGGAGAAAATCCTCTCACTACTAAAGGGCCAAATTTGTGAGCTGGCGCTCCCAAGTGTTTCCCTTTTTTCAAAAAAAAAACAAACAAAAATAAAATAAAATTATGTGGGTTGTTAAGAGCCATGAGAACATCTGGTCAATCATCAAATGGAGTGATTGTTCAGACAATTATTCTAGGATTTCTTAGAGCTAAGGAAAATATTTTCCTAGAGCTTTATGCCTTGAAACATGCATTTGGAGATTTGATATTTGGAGTTTGTTTGAGATTTTAGGCATTTTTTTGTAAAGTTTCTGGAATTTCGGCAGTTTTTCCTAAATTTTCACTTAATTATTAGGCAGATTCATTTCTAATTATTTAGTGTCGGATCAGCCTTCCCACTACGGTAGTGCAGAGAGCTAATCTGGGATTAGTTCCTAGCAATGAAAACCTCCATGAGAGAGAGGTGCCCTAGAGCAGAGGGAACCGAACGGAACGACGAACAGTAAGAGCACGGGCCAGAACGGCCAAGGAGTGAAACTCGGAAGATTCCTATCTGAGGAAGATCAACTTAGATTTAGACCCCCTCCTTATGTGCTTCTAGTTTATATCTGCCGAGTCCAAGTCAGGGGAGGCCGAAGACGGTGCTCCATTGGTGTTTCCAGAGTTCAGGTATGGAGTCTGCCCATATACAGGAGTCCATATCAATGCAGCAACAAATGATTCCTCCTCTTCCCCAAGATGCTCTGAAGGAGGCAAGGAGGGAATCTTTTCGTTCGGTTTCCTGTCTGCTTCTGCACATAGTTTTTGCCAAGCCAACTTAGCTGCAATAGTAACATCATAGAAAACACAAACCAGGATTTATGTACAGGAGAAGGAGGCATTGTTTAATGTCCATCTGCACCGAGCCTTCCAAATTTGCCACAACATTGCCGAGCGGAGAATCTCGAATACTGGGTTATGGTGTCTCTTGACACCAAAGGACAACTGCCTCCTGGCTGGAGGGTTGGACACCTTGTACATAGTTGGCAACCAAGTTGTAGCCCGATGGTATTGGGCACATACCACCTGGGAAGTGGTCTTGGGTTCAATCCACTTGTCACAAAGGTGTCCAGTGCCCACCTTCCAGACAATAGCCCTTCAAGTCAAGAGACACCATAATTTAGGCTTCCTTCAGGAGGCATCATTATTATTCTTTCCTAGTAGTACGTTTTATATAGGCAATTTTGCACTTTCAGTGACATTAAATTGGAGTTGGACCGATTGGAGTGACATTCCCTTCCCTATCACCCCCACTCCTGTTACCCTGCTTGGTGTAGCCCAGCTCTGTTCACCCCAGCTTATGGTTAATGTTACCCTAATTTGAGCTTATCTTCCTGTAAGCACATTTTGAACTTACCAAATTTGGACTGTGGAGGTACACCAATTCATGATTGGAGTAGCTTTTCAGTGACAGTCACAAAAAGTTGATCATTTCTGTTTTTTCCACTGGCATAGTCACAAAATGTTGAGTGATTCTCCAATCTTCTAATGGCTTAACTAGCTTGCTTGTATACTATAGAGCAATGCTCCTCCTATATAGCATTTTTTTTTCATACTACAGTATCGAGCTCAAAGAAAGCTCATGCTTCATGCTTCAACTAAATGTCTGTACAGTTTCTACTGTCCAGGACTACCTCCAACCAAAGATGACATTGTCGCAGGGTCCTTAACGAAGGTGAATTTAAATGTCGAGTGCGACATGATGTTGCCTTGCAAGAAAGAATTGTGCAATCGAGCATTGGTAGCTGCAGGATGACTTGTAGCCAGAACCTCAGGTGCATGATGGGCAACCAACTCAGGATCAACTCCAGAAGCAACTATTGCAGAACAAGGAACATCCACAACAAATTTGCCCTCCTCTGGCACTATAGGAGAAGCAGCCACGTTATTGATAGGGGCCTGAGGGACATCCACTTTTGAAATCTGACCAGATGCAAGCACCTCACCCACGGCAGGAACTGCCAGTGAAACTGCAATCGGAACAGGAGCTGGAACTGACGCAGGAACTTGCAGTCTAACAGCAATTGGCACAGAAGCTGGCACTTCAGATGCAAGAGTGGTGTTGGGAATGGCTTAGCAGAAGGGGGTGTGTCCCCTCAATTCAATGCTCAGCAGGTACCACAGAACGGGGGGCATGTCTTCTGCAAACAACGGCTCTGAGTTTTAACAGTGGCCTAAGAAGCATGTTCGCTAATAACTGGAGAGCTAGGCTGCCAGGGTTGGGCGTGGTGTACAACGATTGTTTCTTGGTGCTCCAATCTGCAGTCCGAAATCCTCCAGGTTCTGGTGAGTGGAAAAATACGACCTTGGTTTTCTCTCAACCCTGCATAGAATCATATATTGTCATAAAAACCCAGAATCCACATCATAATTTACAGGAACGGATTGGGTCACATTACAATGCACAGGTAATATGGGATTTCGCTAGTCCTTGCTTAATTATGGCCATCATACAGACACTTGCTTTTTGGCAGAGACCCACAGAAGCAGTGTAACTTGAGTCGTGGTCGTAAAAGTAGCTCAGTTTGCACTATTTCATGGTCAAGATGATTCGAAATCATGGGTTCATCTCGCGGATGCAAGAATGGTTTTTCCTTGAAAGGGGGCACCCTCCACAGTACAGTCAGCTGCATCACTGCCGTTTCTGAGTGTGATCCCTCTAATTGTTTTGTTCAGAAGTCGTCCAAGATTCTGAACATGAGTGGACACCATTCTCTATATCAAGGAGTGGAGAGAGGATGGCGGAAAAACATATGCAATACATTGTTCGTTTACCATTCAAGTCTTACTATGCTCAGAGATGCACCTGAAAGTACATGCCATTATTTATTTATTTATTTATGCCATTATTGACCTTCATGTGGACCATGAATAATTCATTGGGTTTTGTATAATGCTGAACGTCTACTTTACCCCCACCTCCATTGTTGCACCTCCATTGTCAGCAGCCATATACTTATTGTTTCTCACACGCACGGTTTATCCCAAGTCTTGTCTTTTTTTTTTTGGTTTGAAAAGAGAAACACGGGGGGGAGCGACAGCTCACAAATCAGGCCCCTTAAGTATAGTGAGAGCCTAGAGGAGAAAACAACCTACACCGACTTCTTTGCAATGAAAAACTAGTACTACGAGTTGTTCTTTAATCTTTTAACAAAAATGGGAACGGAGACCTGTAATAATTCTGTCAAATTAGTCCAGTCAATTTCGGGTCAATTTGACCATTACAATTTGGGTCTACCTATAGCTTGAGTCCCTCCAAGTCATTGTTCCATACACTGTTTTCATGCAAAGAATGCAAAGATTAAGTCTATTATGCTAACCACATGTCATCCATTCTATAAAATGCCCATGTGAACTACTACGACCCACTGCTAATGCCTACTATACTTTTTTTGTAACTTGACACGATGTAATCCATCCAGAAACAGTCATCCAGCAACATTGGTCTCTCTTGCGGGCAGGACGGCAGGACCAACAACTGCCTGAAGTACATGCAAGCCTTGCCGTATTGTAACAACGAAGAGGTTGTAATAGTGGGGAAGATCACCACGATGCCTGCACTTTGTGGGACCATTCCATGACCTACAGGGGGACTGCTGATAGGAACCGATGTCAGGGAGAAAAGCGTGGGTGGCACTATCTCCAGATCTTGAGCCAGCACCTCTCCAAGGGCTTTGATCTCACCGGGCCGGCATCATCGGCTCTGTTCGCTTTTCATGGATCTGCTACTGCGGCAGTGGAGTCGAGAGTGGGAGATCTCTGCTCAGATGTTTCAAATTCACCTCTCCTTCAAATTGGGGCAAAGGGTTAGCGATGGCCACGATGCTGCCGTGAATTGCAGCAATCGGGCAGGAAGGTAGGGGGCCCACTTAGGTGCATTGTGCCACGTGCACTAGGCATTCCTCACAAAATGGATCTGATATACTGGTAACTTATGAGCTACCAAATTTTCAAGCACATATCAGGCTTGGAGGGTATCGCTATATGCCAGTGTTGGGTAACTGCGTCCTACCGACACGGACCCTACCCTGAACCCAAGGGGATACCCGGACCCGGTTTCTACTCGCCTCGCGGGGTTGGCTCCGGGTTTATGCCCACAGTAGCCCACCACCATCTACGGCGTCTATTTATATTGGACCACACACTAATATGCTAAAAAATGAATTTCTTGCTCCCTTTTTCTATTGGTCCACACATAGACGTGTGGTAATTGCCGTTTTTCTCTTGGGTAGGCTAGGCTCGTCCTCAACAGTGGGTGTGTAATCTACCTTATGGCTTCTCAGGGGTTTTACTTTTTTTCCTCTTCAATAAAATTATTTGTCAGTGGATTTATTTTCTTTTATTTTATGAAAAAGGGAGCAGTGCCCGATTGTCAAATTTAAAGGAAACAATAAAAAATTAGCCGTGAAAGAAAGTCGTGAAGCATAGGAGGGGGATACCAACTCTGAAACATTTTGTTATTTTAATTTTAATTTTTTCCCTGGAAATTTATTATAATAATTATTTGTGGGGAAAAAAATTAAAACCCCGTATTAATTTAAAGTGTTGAAAACATGAATTAGCTTCGCCATTTTATTTTTATTTATTTATTCCCAGAAAGGGGAGGTAGCCCTTGAGTATTGGACTGTTTTAAGAAAAAACTTCCTTGTTATTGTGTTGTGCCATAGGTCCAGACCAGAGTTGGGCGGTTCTTTGGATTTGGGTGAAAGAACCGCCGGTTCCGGACCCGGGTATGTACCCCCTTAACCTCGGGTATTAAAATTTCAAATGCCCTAGTCAAGATTGAACCGGAGGATACCAAAATCTATTTACCAGTGAACTTCATCGAACCGGGCGTTCTCTAATAGCTAACACCTACGACCTACGAGTTGGAATGAGAGGGGAGGGTAAGGGTAAATGCACCCAACACATGGGTATAAGGGCGGTTATCTAAGGTTAGCGTGGAAGCCTTGAGGAAGAAGGGTAGTGAAAATGCTAGAACCGAATGCCAACATGCCAATAGTGCAATCTAGAGGAAGTTTAGTGTTAGTTGTGCTAGAAAATGAGTTTAATTATTGACAATTGTGGCCATCTCATACATGCACATTTTTTTATTCTGTCCATAATAACTTTTGAACTCATAACCGGGTCATCTCTCGGTTCTCTATACGGTTCTCTACCCATATACCCGAGCACCGGATTTGGTGGATAATTGCATTAAAGAACCGGTATAAAACATACCTGTGGAAATGTAACTCAGAGATATACCCTGCACTGCAGGTTTTCTAACTGTCCATGTTTTTAAGTACCCGCCCCCTAGGTTCTCTATTTACCTTCCGCAAGATAGAACCTACCCTGCAGGTTCTACCGAAAACCAGAGAACCGCCCAACACTGGTCCGGACCGTTAATTTACCCTGGCCCCCGGGGTATGTTATCAGAATAGTTTGATTCTTGTTGTCAACATATCTAGCTCTATGAGATTTTGTTTCTCCCCGCATGAAAGAATGAGTTAGATGAATATACTTGAATGACCCAACATTCCCTTGACAGAGGCTCCTTGAACTCAATCAACCCTCACTAAAGACCAATAAGAAGTCCTACATCATCGGCATCCGAAACAACAGCAATTAGTATTGCGGATACATGTTGAGAGGTAAAAGAAAAGGTTGGTCTAGTAAGAAGGTTGGTAGTGGTGAGTACTTAGATTGTGTCGAGAAAGAGGCTTACAGACATGGGAAGGTACAGGGAAGAGACGATGTGCAGCAGAGCGGGAGACAAGGGAAGGGGGCGATGGAGGCGTGACTAAAGCAGCAACCTGCCATGAACATGCCCATCGCTGCAGGGCTGCCTCCCGCGAACGTGGCCTGTCGACGCTGCGGACGTACTGACCGCTCACTTGTAATCCTTGTTGTGTTGTGAACAGTTGATATAAAAGTATATTGGGCTTGCGGAGTTGGAAGTGCACGACAAGGATCAGAGAGAGAGAGAGGGTTCAAGAGTTGATTAAGAGTGAGAGAAGGGTAGATGAGGGATAGACTTGAGAGGGCTCAAGTCTGCTAGGAAAAGTTCTGGACACTGAGCATTCAGTTCTCACTAAGAGCACCATCTAGCTGCTTGATGGTACAGCTCTCCACATAGGCCTGCAAATCGAGCAGCTGGATTTGGAGGGGGAATTTATTTCACAGATCAGCGAGCTATAACATAATTAGCTGATCATTTCTTGTGCATATTTTCATATCCAGGCTCTAGCATCTTCAGAAGATGGCGTATGTTACCACTCCCAACTCCCGCCCAATGTCAGTTCTCCGGCTAGGAGCCTTGGTGCTTGAGTTTCTAGTGGTGTTCGTCGTCATAGTGAATGCCACTGCCCCGGAATGTCCACATGCGATATATGCCTTCGGTGACTCGCTGACTGATACGGGAAACGTGCAGGCCGCATTTCCTGGTCTTCCTTCGACAACGCTGAATTATCCGTATGGGGAATCATATACGTTCTACAATCAGCCCGGTCGCAATCGCTACTCAGATGGGCGTCTTGTCATTGACTTCATAGGTACGTCAACCGACAAAGCTTGCTTTGTAATACCCACGTTGTCTCCTATATCCTGTAAAGGCATATACACGGGGTTTGAGGAGTTGAACGTGTGCCAACGAGAGAGATTGTACTCATAAGACGTTGTTTGCCGTAGCCTTGTGGCCATTGACCCCGCGCCCAGTTTGAGCGGGAACAAAAGGGACAGAACCTACCTCTGTCAGGGGCTGACGTTGGTAGTAAGACTTACCTCCATATAAAGAATTAATCCGGGTTTTCCAGATATCCTCTAGAAATCCCTTCACACAAGCATCAATCTGCTGTGTGTGATTTGCCCAAAAACTAGGCCTCAGGAGGGCCTGGGCTTTTGGCTCAGCCTCGAGACTTTCAAAGTTGGTAAACAGGGGTACAGGCACAATTCCCTTAATAGATTTGAAGAGAGCGTCTCTTTGGTGAGACAACCCCGGACAGTGTATCAGAAAATGAATACTGTCTTCAGATTGCCCACACAACGGGCAATTGCACTCTCCCTTTCCTCTCTGCTTCTGTTTGCTGTTCAAAGGTAGGCTTCCTGCCCTGAGTTTAAATTTCAGTCTAGTGCCGAGAGTGGGTAGACCCTTGAGGTCATCCAAGATGTCCTCCCCCATGTCACAGACTGGAAACAAGTTCAGGGAAGTTTTCTGCCTAACTTCATTTTCATCAGACAATCTCATGGCAACAGACATGGCTGAGGACACTACAGCCTCTAAGTCAGATTTATCCAGCAGGGTCAAGACTTGCGGATCCAGGTCCAGGTCCTTGAGGATCTCTTCTACTCTCTTCTGCCAGGACTTAGCCTGTTTGACAGGGCGGTCCTGTTTCCAAGATATAGAGTCGATTAATTTAGGATATCTGGTGTTGGGCATATGTTGCAGCTGACCCCACCATCTGACCTTGAATTCATCTCGTCGGGAGCTTAAGGACGGAATGCCAAACTCACCCGAACAGCCACATTGGCTGTTTTGGAGCATGCTGACATACACTCCTTAAGCACCCCCACTTGAATGGATTCTAGAGACTTAGCCTGGTTGGAGTTATCAACCCATATAGCAGATCCGTACTCCAAGGCAGGTCTAATAACGCGACAAAGCATCGTTTTCTTAACCTCAGAGTTGACCCCTCTGCAGTGGAAAAATTTAGTGAGCCCCAGAGCTTTGCCCTTGCCAGTTTGAACAACTTTCCGGATATGTGCATCCCAATTACAATTGGAGGAGAACTCAACGCCCAGGTAAGTGTAGGAAGGGAGGACCGGGATCTCTTGGCTACCCCACTGCCACTTAAGATCACTTCCTCCCTCTCCTCTGTCGTTGAATGCTACCACTGCACATTTGCTGACATTAGCCTCTAGCCCCCAAAGATCAAAGTATCTCTTCGCGCAATCAATCAACTCTTGGAGATTGGTTGGAGTCTCCCCTATGCCTGCGAAGTCATCCGCAAACATAAGGGCTGGTATGGTGGTATCACCCACCCTTAACCCAAATCCCTCACTTTCCACATCCTCGAGGAGTTGATTGATGAAAACATTGAAGAGCAGAGGGGAGAGAGTACAGCCTTGAGCTACACCTTGGTCTATGTCAAAGAAGTTGGACTTCTGTCCGTTAACAGTGACACAGCTTTTGGTGTGAGCATACAAGTTGTGGACAACTCTCCACATCTTTCCTTGATCCCACAAGACCAGAGGCGGAACCATAGGCCATCCCTCCACACTGTGTCATAAGCCTTTTTGACATCCAGGAAAAAGACATAAGTGGGTTTCCCTTCTTTTTTCCTTCCCTGGATAATCTGGCTTAGAGTGAAGATATGATCCACACAGCCCCTGTTTCGCCGAAAGCCAGCTTGGCCTTCGTGGAAACAACCTCGAGACGAGTACCTATAACTCTGCAGAATGTCTTGCCAACAGCATTGAGGAGCGTGATGCCACGGTAGTTCCCCGGTTCTTCTCTGTCACCCTTCTTGTATAGATTGACAATGACCCCCTGTCGCCAGCGAAAGGGGATCATTTCAGTCTTCCAGATAAGGTTAAAGAGGAGAACTAGGGCCTCTATCAGGGGATCGCCACCGTGCTTGATAAGCTCGTTGACAATACCATCAGGTCCACCAGCTTTATATCCATTTAAATGTTCAATTGCTTCCACAATCTCAGAAGAACTAATGGGAGCATTATAAGCCATTGAAATATACTCCAGTTCATCAGGGCTGTTTTGAATCATAGGAAGAGAGAGGTTCAGCTAGAGTATATTAAGATTTGGGGAAGTTCCGAAACAGAAACCGCATATGCATATTAGTGAAGAATAAGCTTGAGTCCACGAGGTTCACGTTCTACAGAAAATTTGAGGGAAGTTCTGAGGCTAGGAGAATCGGCCGTGTTCAGAAGTTTATGCGCACTTGGTATTGTGACTCTGAAGATGAGTCTTATCCTCACGATCGATTCCATCTGGAAAAAACATGTGTATTCATACAAATGTGTATATACATGTATATATGCACACACTGGGGCCTCGGTGACTTTGAGTGAGTCTAGAGCTAGGTGAAAAGAGTTATATATATATCGTAATTATTCACTTCAAAAGATGCAGCAAGATGCAGCTCACTAACTGCCCGTCGAACATACTAATTGCTTGGGTGCTTGTTGAAAGCAGTGCAGGCTTTCGATTTCCCATTTCTCGCACCATATGTGCACGCTCTGAACAGAGCTAATTATCGTCACGGTGCCAATTTTGCCTACTCCGGAGCCACTGCGCGAAATGACAATTTTGAAGTCCCCTTTTTCCTGCAGCTTCAACTCAACCAATACTTCTACTTCAAAAACTTGTCACAGTCTGGAAGTATGCATCATAACACGCCTAGCGGTCAATGTTTTATTTTAAATTCACTTGAGTCACTTGAAGTCTCCTTGTCAAAGTACTACTCTACCGACAGACCGTGTGTTTTGTTACATTGACATTGATCTTGACTTGAGCAGATTGGTTTCCACTTTCTTTTGTCAAGCTTCAGCAGACTAGATCTAGAGTAGTCTCATAACAAAAAACTCCCCTATATCAAACACGGAGCTCAGCACTTGCCACCACCATGACTTCAATCAGACAAGTACAATCAACTGTTCACAAAGTTCTACCCAAGAAAGCCTGGATGGCACATAACTCGTGTGGGGCTAGCTATTTCTAGTCCGTTCCATCGACATAAGTCAGCCCGGGACATACAATTATCTTCCCAGGGAGGATGCTGTCGTAAGTTTGTAGGTTTCAGATGACCCGTGCTGAACTCTTACGTGCCCCCTATGCCGTAGGCGACCCCTCTTTCTTCGATACTGAGGCATTCTACATCATACCCGAGATTGGGGGAAACGACATCACGTATGCGCTTCTGCGGGGCATGAATAGTTCGACGATCATTGCAACGATCGTGCCTCAGATTCTAGCAGCTGTCATATCTGCAGTGGAGGTGGGTTACCAAATTGCTCCTTGAGCTGTGTTCAGAAAATTTTTCCGTTACTTGTCCAGCCCCGGGCAAGAACAAAAATTAGACTACGGTTCTTCATAATTAGCAGGGCCAAAGCAGACATAGTCACTGCAGGCCAATTATTCAAACATTGCAGGCAAAGGAGACTTTTGCTATGTATATGTAGTTTTCATTTCTACTTGCTTGTAGCCATTGATGATGTGCTTCTTGACGTTTGGTTCGGAGCTAATTCACTTGAGGGAAGTCATCTGCAGCAACTTTATGCCAATGGAGCCAGAACTATTTTCTTGAGTACAATTCCACCAGAAGGGTGCGCTTCCTTTCTCCTCACCGATTTCGCCGGCTTTAGCCCCTATGACAGTCTTGGCTGTTTGAAAGGAATCAACGAGTTGGATCAGGCCTACAATACGCAGCTCAATGCTTCGCTTGCTATACTTCGAGGGCAATTGGCGGATGCCAACATCTATCTTTTCGACTGGTATAGTGCCAATGTGGAGATTCTGACAAATCCTACCAAATATGGTGAGCAGTACATATGATCTTTCTTGCTTATTTCAGACCATCACCTATGCACTCAACTTGCAAGTCATGTGCGTGATGTAGTGGCTTCCGCAAGTAAGAGAACGAAAGTGACCTTTTCAAACTGTCTTTGTATGTATGCAGGATTTTTGGTGAATGCTACTTTGACTGCCTGCTGCGGGTTTGGTGGCCAGTACAACTATAACCCTTATGTTGCCTGTGGCAATACTGGAACCATACCTGGTACCAATACCACTATGACTGTCACTGCCTGTCCTGATCCATCACAATATATCATCTGGGATGGTATCCACTATACTCAAGCTTTTTACAGGGTGTTAGCTAATTTCTTCCTCACTGGAAAATACATATATCCACCCATAAATCTGAGATCACTGTGCGATCTTGACTTAAGTTCTCTGGTATAAATTCCTAATTGAGTACTTGAATGAGATTTGGACCAGCTTCGGTTGGCTGCTGGGATTCTGGTTGCTGGGATTCTGGTGTTGGGTAGCACGAAAGCCTCATCTGAAGCAGCACAGTTTGTGATCATGTACACTGCTACAGAGCAGGCCCTGGTTCAAGAGTGATACGTTATACATAATCTCGCATAATCTGGTTGGTCAGCTCCAACTAATACAGAGATTCTAGCTCGATTCTAGCATGAAAAATCCGAAACGGTAAGTGGTACTAAATTAAGCTCTTGCTAATAGTTCTGTCAGGATACTCGCACGATGGAAACCATGCAAGAGCTTTAATGTAAGCCCAGTTCTCTATCACAGACGCACGAGGATCTAAACCCAAGAACGGAACATGTACATAGTTCAGAAGACGTTCTGCGATAGTCGTCGTGGGTCTCCGAGTCTAATAAAGACAGCTCTCGTGCTCATGCGTCGTGCCCAACCCTTTGATAAGGCCTTGATAAGCAGTGCGTCATCCCTTCAAAGCTGCTCTGAATTACAACTTATTATATTACTTATGTATGCAAAATTACATGAGCATGATCAGGATTGGATTTGAAGGGCGAACCCACCTTTCAGTTTGAAAGCTAATGCAAGATTACCCGGGGTGAATAAAAAGTACTAGTTACTTCTTTTGACGAGTTACTTTCTGGATGACCCCTCACAAATATTCCGCAGTTGAGGCCTGTATCTGAAACAAACTAGATGGACCTAGTGGAGGAAGGGAAAGATGGTGGCACCCGTATTGGCGCATCAATGATTGATGGTTTGCATCCATTAGTGCCGAAATATGGGCACACATTGCTTGTATTGCTCTGGATTTTTGGAAATCCCCCCCTTATTTACTCATTTGAAGATGATCAGGAGAAACCAAAGTAAAGTGGAGCCTTTAAAAACCATGTCAGCCCTCACCTTGATCTATATATACTATCTCAGGGGGGTAGTGGAGCCTTCTAGAAGGGCGGGCACCACCTCGTCCCCACCTCCTCATCCTACTGTTGACAGACGCTTACGTTTGAAAGATCACACATCACACACTAGTAAGTGATCACAAACTTATTCGAAAAATTGCATATGCATATTTTACAGTGGGAGTACTGGCCCAAGTCCCTGTCACCATTAACTCAAGGCTAATCTAACTACCTGCTGGAACCAACTAGACGGTACCATGTAATACACATAAGGTGTGGATAATCCAACACCCTCCCCCTCGCACATGACCTTATTTCTTAGTTGCCAAAGATTAATGTTTTTTGGATGTCTCTGTAAAAATGGATCTCTTCAGGATCGGGTATGTACAGATATTATCTACAAATACTATCCACATGGGAATCGCTGAGGCTCCTTCTTTGGACATTGCTCCCGACCTTTGGAAATTTACACAAATTGGTAGAGGAGTTTTCTTTCTAGTGAAATCTGACCAGATGATTTCTTCAAGGGGGAGTGTACAAAAGAATTACCGTGGAATATGAGTCCCAAAATTCGCCATAATATGGCAGTTGGATTATTGCATCATCAAGACCCGTTCAAACCACCTGTCCATATAGCCACCATATAAGCCAAATTACTGCCCACCATTGGAATCTACATAAATGCATGATTGAGGCACTTTCTCCATACATGTGGATAAACAGTGCAAGTCAATTAATAAGGCCCACCCCCCAAAGGCGAAGTGGCTCTTAGTTACGTTGACCTCAGGTCGGAGTTTTCTCTCTCTGCAAGTCAATTAGCCAAAGTGTATTTGACAAGTATTATGTTAACTTTGATGAACACGACGATGACAAACGAAGACATTGAAAACCAACACAATTGTAGGTATGTAGGTTCTGTCAGCCTGTCTTTGTTTCGCCCATAAGCTCAATCCTCCTGAGTATATCAAACTACAAATGATTGGGGGCCCTGCCAGTGAAATTGCAAGGCAGCCGAGCATGTATGGGATTGATTTTTAGTGCCACCATATTACGGAGGTTTACACTAGACATAGGATGGGAGTTTAATGCGCTTGTGCGAGGCTTGCCGATTCCCGGAGCTAACTGGAGTGAGCTAACCGGAGTGAGCTAACCGGAGGGCCCCTCGTGGGCCCCTGATCAAATCCCCACCCCAACTTTTTCTCGTGGTGCAGCTCAGTATCTAACGATGGCTGGTGGCACCCGTAATATCTCCAAAAGCATCATTAGCTGAAAAAAAAGTAATTATATAGGCTATATTTGCCAAATGGATAGAGCTACTTCAGGGCCCTCCGAGGGTCCCACGCTCCATTATTCCCACCTCGGCACTCCCCTCTTCCCGCTCCCCGCTCCGTTGTTATTGCAATAGCATAAGGGAGCCCGGAGTAGTAAGAGGGGAGCGGCGGAGCGGTAACATAGGGGAGCAAGACGACAAGGGAGTGGCGGACACACAAGGGAGCGGTATATATGTGGGGACAGGGGAGCAACGATTGGGAACAAAGGAGCGGAGATCCGCTTGAGGGACTCGGCATTTTTTGGATATACAAGACTTTAATGGTACCTTAGTCAAATCCTTAAACATACAATTTCCATCGCGCCATGGCCATGGTTTCTCGCATCCCTGTGGTAATGGTCAATGCATCCAGCCACCAAACTACCCGCCGCGTTTTGGCATTACCCCTCATAATTTTAACTAGGGCTTCGCGTTGCTCCGCACTACTAGCGACCACTTTTGAGAACAGCGTCAAGATAGATGGGCTATATTCAAGTTTTATGAGAGACTAGAGACTACGCATCATGTTTGAAGTCAAGGGAGAAAATCCTCTCACTACTAAAGGGCCAAATTTGTGAGCTGGCGCTCCCAAGTGTTTCCCTTTTTTCAAAAAAAAAACAAACAAAAAAAAAACAAATTATGTGGGTTGTTAAGAGCCATGAGAACATCTGGTCAATCATCAAATGGAGTGATTGTTCAGACAATTATTCTAGGATTTCTCAGAGCTAAGGAAAATATTTTCCTAGAGCTTTATGCCTTGAAACATGCATTTGGAGATTTGATATTTGGAGTTTGTTTGAGATTTTAGGCATTTTTCTGTAAAGTTTCTGGAATTTCAGCAGTTTTTCCTAAATTTTCACTTAATTATTAGGCAGATTCATTTCTAATTATTTAGTGTCGGATCAGCCTTCCCACTATGGTAGTGCAGAGAGCTAATCTGGGATTAGTTCCTAGCAATGAAAACCTCCATGAGAGAGAGGTGCCCTAGAGCAGAGGGAACCGAACGGAACGACGAACAGTAAGAGCACGGGCCAGAACGGCCAAGGAGTGAAACTCGGAAGATTCCTATCTGAGGAAGATCAACTTAGATTTAGACCCCCTCCTTATGTGCTTCTAGTTTATATCTGCCGAGTCCAAGTCAGGGGAGGCCGAAGACGGTGCTCCATCGGTGTTTCCAGAGTTCAGGTATGGAGTCTGCCCATATACAGGAGTCCGTATCAATGCAACAACAAATGATTCCTCCTCTTCCCCAAGATGCTCTGAAGGAGGCGAGGAGGGAATCTTTTCGTTCGGTTTCCTGTCTGCTTCTGCACATAGTTTTTGCCAAGCCAACTTAGCTGCAATAGTAACATCATAGAAAACACAAACCAGGATTTATGTACAGGAGAAGGAGGCATTGTTTAATGTCCATCTGCACCGAGCCTTCCAAATTTGCCACAACATTGCCGAGCGGAGAATCTCGAATACTGGGCATGTGGACACCTTGGACTTGGTTGTCTGGTTGTAATTTAGCAGGGGGGCTATAGGGTCCTGAGCGGTGTCTGACCAGACCCTGTAAAGTGACAATACCAAGGGCCAGATGGATGACGGCCCTCTACAGAAAATAAGGCAGTGTTCCAAAGACTCAATAACCCCAATGGGGCAGCATCTGCAGAGTATAGCCTCTTGGAAGTTCAGAAATTGCCCAACCTTTAAAACTTTATTTGCAATTTGCCAAAGAAAGGCACTGAGTTTGGCGGGTTTAGATTTTTCCCAAATCAGAACCCATATGCACTTCCAGTTTTCCTCTCTAAATTGGAATATTAAGCCCCATCTGTCATCCCATTTTTTGGTTAGAGACTTGGCCTGCAACATCGCTCTGTAGGCTCCCTTGGCCATGTAAGAGAAGAAGGAGCAAATTTTGTCCCGAATTCCCATTGTCATTCTGCCGGGTCGATTTGCAGATCCTGGATGGATTGGCCTCCTATCCATATGAAGGTTCCTGATTGTAACCATGGGTAGAACCTGCGTGTTGGATGTGAGGTGTGGATTAAAATCTTTGAGCTTAGAGTTCCAATGGCAAATTCTGGCTGGTGGGGTATTTGCATATGGGATTGTGATGGAGTTGGATGAGTGCCGCGAGAGAGCACCCGTATAAGGATGGGCCCTAAATGCGAATCCCACCAGGTTATCAAGTGAGGCTTCCGTTATGAACATGACCTGAAAGTGGTGATCAGGTGTGGTCACCCACTGATAAAGAGACGTAGAGGATGGGCCCTGTCTGAGCATGTCTCTCCACGAATCTGGAACTGATTGCAAAACCAAGGCTATACCGGAGGAAAGCCTTAGGGTGCCTAGAGTTTTGGAAAGAGATTCAGGGGTACTGTACCATAGATAGGAGACCTGTGAGATATTTGACTTGTAGCAAGACGGAAATTAAGCATTTCGTACTTCTGGCTCGCATGTCATTTTTCTTGTAGAACAACTCAAAGCTCGAGCATCTTGAAGGCTGAGGAGAATTCTGGCCGCAAGCTCCCCTGCTCACAACTTGATATCAGGTCATTGCGCATATCAGGAGAATTCTGGCCGCAAGCTCCCTTACTCACAACTTGATATCAAGTCCTCAAGATATGAGCGGCAGATTCCTGGATGTGGCGCATACATGGTATAATGTTTAGCAAGTTTTGAGTCTGTTGTATGTTTTGGCACAACTTATTATGTTTTAAGCAAGCTTTCTTCTCTGGTCCAACATTTGGTTCTAATCATGTTGATGGTGCAACTCCACTTGTAATTTTGCCACTGCAACATTGTTCAAACAACATTGTAGGTCCTCTAGGGATGAAGACCAACTTAGAAGACCTGTACGACTTAGAACTCGTCAAGGGTGCGACAAAGCTTAAGCATCCTAAGAGGTTATATCAGACCTACAGAGGCAGTTTACTGTTGCTACGAGCCTTTGCTATGCACTGGTCAGGAGTACTTATCACAGCAAGTCCTCTATGTGACATCCCAGTAAGGTCACCTTTATTCCATCGGAGAAAGAAGTATTCAATCTAAGCTTTACTATTATCTAGCAGTTCGGGTTTTCCAACATCCTGGTATTAATTCGAGCAGACCTGCAAGACGCACTGGTCCCCGGGGCGGCAACACAACTGTCTTAGATGGTCATTTATTATTTTTTCTAACTCTTCTAATGAAGGAGTGTAAGTTATAAAGAGAGCCCTCCAAATATGTTGTGAAAGTAGCCATCGAGATGCATCGATTGACACCACTTTCATGCCAATCAGATTAGGTTATGTACCTCAAAAGTTGATTTTAGAACTTATTATAAGATTTTTTCTAATGCAGGGGTCCTCGTCCAGATACGGTGCCCCAGATTTTTCTTGGAATTTTAAAAATTATAATATGAGATAATTTTTATAATATCTATTTTATTATATAGACGGCATCCAGCTCTCTATGGATGTCCAACCACATTCGTTAGGTTTTAGGTTTCAAGCTTGGAGCAATGGGCCGCTTCACGCTTCACGCTGGTGCAGGCTGTTTGCTCGAGAGTATGCCCTATGGGCCAAGGTCATTTTTCCTTGGTATTCTATTAATATGATATAGTAAAGGGCTTCCTCCCCTTTTGATTTAATAGGTACATTCAGAGTGACGATTAATTTGGGGGATAAAGTAGCACTGGGTCTATCTCTGTTCACACGTGTCCATGTTAGTGAGTTAACTGCTGACTGGACGTCGTCGTGGCAGGTGACATGGCAGAAAGTTATGCACAAAGTTAGGCCACTGATATTGCTATTTATTGGCAAGATCAATCTTTGAAAAATCGTAGATGTGGGTTTGATATTGGTCGTATCTTATTCATTCAGATTTCAACCTAATAAGTTATTTATTTCTTACTGCGATTCATGGAAGGATGATTTTCATCTAAGTGTGATTTTTCTCATCATCTTCTTGTCCCGCCATCTCGCGTCTTTGCTACAAAGGAGAGCGATGCTACAGGATGACGATGGAGGCAGTGTATGTCATCCATAGCAATTAGGACAAATACACGTGGTATGTTGTGAACAGAGGTAAGAGAGAATATAAATAAGTAAAATTATTTGTTAACATATGCATATGTGTGAACGAAAATAGAATAAGTTTCGTGTAAGTATAACTCGAATATAAGAAGGTCAAAGAAATTTATTTGCCATGAAAATATTCACTCTTAAGTTGGTAGACATCTGGATGCTACTTATGAGTCTGAATGTACCTAATGTATATATAATAATTTATTATAATTTGCAGCTCCAGCTCCAATTCAAAAATGGTGTATTATAAGTTATAATAAGGTTTTTAGAAGATGAAAATCAGCTCCGAATCCTCTTCTAAATCCGAGGACCCCTGCATATTATAGGGAGTTGCCGCCCCGGGCACTGGTCAGGAGTATCACAGCAAGTCCTCTACATGATATCCGATGAAGGTCATGTTTCAGACTTCCATCTTGAGAAAGAAGTGTCCGCTAGAGCTAGAAGTACTATGTACTATAACAATAATGTACCAGTTTGGATTTTCCAAAATCTTGGTGTTAACGAGGTATTAACTCGAGCAGACCAGATACTAGTGACTATTAAGTCTGGACAACATACCACCATTCAACCAGGGCCTGCTATACATAATCTAGTTATGACAAGTTTGTACATGTGGTCACACAGATGTGGCGGTTCCTGAAGATCGAGGCTTTCGTTTGGCAAGTCGCTAGCCAACACCAGAATCCCAGCAACCGACAGCAACCCTAGACCGAGCCTGGACCACAATCTCATGGATTTGGAATACCCGAGAACAGGCTTGAGTTAAGAGGGCACAGTGTGCTCAGATTTATTGGGGGATATATGTATTTTCCAGTGAGGAAGAAATTAACCATGACCCTGTAAAAAGCTTGAGTATAGTTGATACCATCCCAATTGATATGGTTTGATGGATCAGGACAGGCAGTGACAGTTATAGTGGGGTTGGTAGTGGTGTTGGTACCATGTATGGTTCCAGTAGTGCCACAGGTAACAGAAGGGTTATAGTTGTACTTGCCACCAAACCCGCAGCAGGCAGTCAAAGTAGCATTCGCCAAAAATCCTGCATATATGTACATGCAAGTTAGACAGTTTCCAGAAAAGGTTCAGCCAGGTCACCACTGCAACACTTCCATTTGCAAGTTGAGTGCATAGGTGATCTGATCATGATGGTCTGAAATTAGCAAGAAAGGTTATATACTGCTCACCATATTTGGTAGGATTTGTCAGAATCTCCATATTGGCACTGTACCAGTCGTAGAGATAGAGGTTGATATCCGTGAGATTTTGTCGAAGTGTCGCAAGCGAAGCGTTGAGCTCAGTATTGTAGGCCTTGTCAACATCGTTGATACCTTCCAAACAGCCCATACTGTCATAGGGGCTGATGCCCGCGAGATCGGTGAGGAGAAGGGGAACGCACCCTTGTGGTGGAAGTGTGCCCAAGAAAATAGTTCTGGTTCCACTGGCATAAAGTTGCTGCAGGTGACATTCCGCAAGTTGAGCACCGCGCGGAACGTGAAGAAAAACACATATGTGAGTTCATGGAACTTTGTACAGGACTGCAAGTGGAGATGCGACCCTATCTCAACAAAGTCTTGCTCAGCAAGATTGTAACTCACCTCCACTGCAGATACGACAACTGCGAGTGTCTGAGGCAAGATCGTTTCATTTATCGTCGAGGTATTCAAACCTCGCTCTAGCGATAAGACGACGTCGTTTACCCCAATCTCGGGTATGATGTAGTATGCCTTAGTATCGAAGAAGGAGGGGGGCACGACGCAATGATCGTCAGCAGCCATAGGGTCTGGACAAGAGTTCAGCAAGGGTCATCCGAAATCTACAAGACAGACTGACGACAACACAAATCACGGAGCGCACATTGAAAAATAGGTAGCCCCACACGCGTCCTTTACTCGCAGTTAATTACTTGTGTCTGCCGACCTAATTGTTCAATAAGTACTTACATAGAAGTCATGACAAGGGGTGGTCGAGCTCCGAGAGTTCCATAGCCTGGAGCTTTTTTGCTCGGAGATTACTCCAGATATGGTCTGCTGTTCAAAAGAAAAACGCGCCAATCTGCTTTGAACAAGAACAAATAAACAAAACATACAAAATGACCTTGGATTAAAGTGCAATTCAGTAATAGTGGCCGACGAGAGCGTACTTTCAGAGTCATTCGACTGGGCTGTACTTTTGAAGAAGAAGTATTGGTTAAGTTGAAGCTGCAGGTAAAAGGGGACTAGCGAGGTGTCATCTCGCGCAGCGGCTCCAGCGTACGCAAAATTGGCACCATAACGAGAATCAGCTCTGTTCAGAGCGAACACATATGGTGCGAGAAATGGAAAATACAAAGCTTGTGCTGCTTTCAATGTCAAGCATCCCAACGATTAGTAGATACAACACAGTTCTGGTAAGTCCGCCATACATACATACGCATACCTTTCCAAGTGAATATAATGACCTAATTACTGTCCACTACTAGACACGTACACACGCATATAGGTATGTTTTGTGCATTGCGATGGAAACCAGCACTTTTACATAACTGTATGTATAATCTTAATCCAACATTTGTGAACGTCCCATCGTGCAGTATATGGTGGTCTTCTTTCACGTCTTCGATCTCAAGGCACAAAATATCACGTACATGTGAGAATTCTCCTAGGTATCACTAATTGAGCTCAAATAGCACAGTAGTAGTTATATGTACACGTCACGCTTCCAGAAGTATAGATCCTCGGGCATGGGCTTGAATTCATATCATCAGTTATACTTATCCGTCTTCATCTGCTCCGGGCCTCAGCAGTGAGCGATATCGGAGAGATCCAAGCTATGAGTACTTACAGGACCTAGGACTTCAATTGGTCCGATCCCACATACCGCCAGCTGGTAACTATATACTGATCCTAGGAATTCATGACAGTATTGTGGAGAAAGCTTCCTTTGTCGACCGTGTACAAGTATGACTCCAGTCGATGACAAGACGCCCATCTAAGTAACGATTGTGACCGGGCTGATTAAAGAAAGTACATGATTCACATGCAGAGCGTGCTCTGGAAGGGGAGAAGGAAATCGGGCCTGCACGTTTGAACCTGCATCAGTCAGCGAAACCCCGAAAGCATATATGTCGCTTTGGACACAAGCTGGAGGGAGCATGGGGGCTCTGAACACAACCAGAAACTTTTAAGCACCACGTCGACTCCGCAGATAAATTCCATTGCGGTGAGATCATACATCTTCCGACTTGATGTTAACTGAGTGTAAGAAATGATGACAGCGATGTTTTTTTCTAGCGCTGTGTGAATAGAGTTTCCCCTCTAAATGTCGTTTTTGCAGGTATTTGGGGAGCTATAATCCAAGCTATAGTCGCGCCAATTGCCACCTCCCAGCCTCAGACCTTCACTGGAATTTCCAAATAACGTACAAACCTTCTTGAGCAAGTTTATCCTTCACTACTCCACGCTTTCTGTTTCGAAACTCCCCTCACTCTAAACGAACTCAACCTGTCTCACATTTTCAAATCCACAAGCCTGCACTGAAAGTGATATATCATTAAAATATAGTCCAGAGGGAACATGGGTTACTCGTAGGTACCTATTGTTAGAATGTGCATTTATTCTACCCCTCGACAACTCTCCTATATTTGTAGGATTAGATCAGGTCTGGTTACCTACCCACGACGGTGCTTAATTGCACATTGACGGTGATCCTTCTCTCTTACTATGAATAGTGACTAGAAGCCCAGACTCTCCATAGGACTCTCATTTCATATAACCTTCTCATGCTTTCCGTTATATTCATTCTTTTCACTCTTGAGCATACTCTTCTTTAGCACGTTGTTTCTTCTCACCGCCTGGTCAAGTGTATGAATCTGTTGTTGTTGTGAGTGTCTACAGTAGCTTTAGATGTTCATGTTTTCCAACATGGTATCAGAGCTAGTATGTTAGTTCCTTCGAATTAACAACTAAAGTTAACAAGTGTGAACAGGCGACAAGTAGCGTAGAACTAGATAGAAGCCGTTGCTCCTAGTGCACCGTAGAATGTGAGATCAGCATTGCATTCTAGCGTTAGACCAACGGTTCTCTCCAAGCTACGACTATGGAACCCGTCAGCTCTGCCCCATGCCTCATGGATAGATTTGGCAGTGAAGACTTTGCTCTTTGGAAATACAAGATGCAGCACATGTTGGTGCATCAAGGTTTATGGAGCATCGTAACAGGGGAAGAAAAGCAACCTGTGGAGACAACTTCAAAGGGAGCTGGAAAGCAACCTGTAACTGACGGAAGTTCGAAGACAGATGAGTTGAGCAAATGGATAGAGATGGATGGGAAGGCTCATTCCATCTTTGTTTGGCATCTCCAAGACTCTGTCATACGACGCATCAAGACTTCAAAGACGGCATCTGAGGCCTGGAAGAAGCTAGAGGAGTTGTACGAGAAAAAATCTGTACCTGAGCAATTGATATTGCTTCTAGGAATGTGCTAACTTCTAGATTGCAAGAAGGGGGAAACCTTTCTGATCACATCAATAAGTTGAAAGATGTCATCGTGCTCTTGATTCTTGGTTGTTGGACTCAGGAGCCACACATCATATGACATCTAGATCAGATTGGTTTGTGGAATTCCAAGAAGCCCATGTTCCAAGGAGAGTGAAAGTGGCCAATGCCACTTACAGTGAAATTACAGGTCAGGGAACCATACTTACACAGCTTCCTAATGGCATGACCAAGGAGCTAAAAGGTGTACTTTGTGTTCCAAGTCTAGAGAACATCTGGCAGTAAGTAAATTGGCAGATGAAGGTATGAATACTTTATTCAAGAAAAAAGGTTGTGAACTCTATGATGACGACTTGAATTTGATGGCCAAATGAGATAGAGTTGGGGATCTTTACTCATTGACACCAATGCAACAGTATTGCGCAAAAGCATCCTTATATGGACAAGAAAATTCAGCAGAGATATGGCATAAGAGATTGGGGCATCTGAATTTTCAAACTTGAATGCACTTGATGGAAAAAACTCAAGCTGTCACAGGGTTTAAAGATTGAATATGGATCACACCTAAAACTTTGCGAAGGGTGTTTGCTTGGTAAGCAACATAAGGCACCCATTCCTAAGACCACAGGCAGCAGGGCTGCCCGAGGGCTGCCCATGTGCTTGAGTTGGTCCACACTGACGTGGTTGGACCGATGAGAGTTCCTTCACTTGGAGGAGCCAAGTATTTTGTGGCATTTACTAATGATTTCTCTAGGAGGGTGGCTGTCTATTGCTTGAAAGAAAAATCAGGCATCCTTGATGCATTCAAGACCTTTCATAAGATTGCAGAAATGCAAACAGGTTTGAAGTTGAAGGCGATCAGGAGCGACAATGGTGGAGAGTTTATTTCTCTCGCTTTCAAGGAATATTGCAGTCAAAATGGCATCCAGAGATACACTTCTATTCCTTACAATGCTTTTCAAAACAGCCTGGCTGAGAGAATGGACAGGACACTGATGGAGAGTGTCTGTAGCATAATTCATGACAACAAGCTGATCAAGGCTTTGTGGGCTGAAGCGGTAACTTCCGCAACGTATATTCGGAACCGAGTGATCACCAAGGCATCTCCAACCAAGACTCCTGAAGAGATTTGGTCTGGTAAGAAGCAAAGTGTTGATCATTTTAGGGTTTTCGGATGTAAGGCTTACGCTCAAGTTCCAAAAGAAAAAAGAACCAAATTGGAGCCTAAGAGCGTGAAGTGCATTTTTGTGGGCTATAGTGAAGAAGCGAAGGGATACAAAATGTTCAATCCAAGCACGAGGAAGGTGTTCCTTAGTAGGGATGTGGTATTTGATGAATTCAATACAATACAGGGACAAGAGCTGAAATCTCATGGTGACACAAAAATTGTGGTTTCTTTGGGATTTATTTCCTGTCAACCCTATTGAGTGTTTTACAAGGTGGGAACTTGAAGAGCAGGTTCAAGAAAATTAGATCCATGATGCTCCACACGATGAAGAGAGACTGCAAGAAGTAAATGTGCAGATTGATCTTGACGACAAAGAGTCGACATGTGATAGCATTGCAGATCGTGATGATTTGAGAACAGCAGTCGAGGAAGATTCACATGAAGAGGTCAAAGCAGTAGCCTCTCCATCTGGACAATCACCTTCAGCAGGAGCAAATGAACACCTCAGTTGCCTGGACAACGTCAAGGTAAGAATTCAAAAGCCTTCACTAAAAGTCCGAGAAACCCTAGGTCATCCGATGAGTTTCTCAGCAATTACCGTACCTGGAAATGTTAACGAAGCATTGGAAAGTGATGCTACCGGATGGACAACTGCTATGCAAGTAGAATATGACTCTCTCATGAAGAATGGAACTTGGATACTTGCTGATCTCCCGGCAGGTAGGAAGGCAATAGGCTGCAAGAGCCCGAAGGTTTTGTTGTTGAAGGAGCCGAAGGAAAAGTATGCAAGCTCAAGAAATCTCTGTATGGATTGAAGCAATCCTCACGAGCTTGGTACCAACGAATCGATCGATATTTGTTGGCTCAAGGGTTTCGGAGTGGAAAAGTGGATTCAAACATTTATGTGAAGCGAGTAGCAGAGTTGTTGGTCATCCTTGCTTTGTATGTTGACGATGCAATATTGATAAGCAACAATCTAACCTTTCTTAATGAGGTGAAGAAGGAGCTCGCTGCAGAATTTGAGATGGTAGATTATGGGGATATCAACACTGTCTTGGAATCCACATCATCCGAAACAGGGAGAAAAGGACAATCCATATCAGTCAGAAACGCTACTTGGAGAATGTGCTGCATGAATTCAAGATGGAGGATTGTAAGCCTGTAGCCATACCCATGGAAGCAAACTCGAAGTTGTCCATTGATATGTGTCCAACTTCAACAAAAGAGCAGGAGCAGATGAAGGGAATACCACATCGAAAGGCCATAGGTTGCTTTATGTATGCAGCGATTCTCACAAGACCTGATCTTGTCTTTGCTGTAGGTCTGTTAAGTCGCTTTATGGAAAATCCAGGTTACCTCCATTGGGCTGCGGTCAAGCGTGTATTCAGGTATATCAAAGGCACTATTGATTTTGGTATTACATTAGGCATAGGTGAGACAGGTAGCAAATCTGGGATTTTGCAAGGATATTGCGATTTGGACTATGCAGGGGACGTGGATGCAAGGAAGTCCACATCTGGTTACTGTTTTACCTTGAATGGCGGGGTTATTTCCTGGCACAGCAAGAAACAAACAGCCACGGCCCTATCAAGCACAGAGGCTGAGTACATGGCTGCCACAGAAGCTGCCAAGGAGGCCATTTGGAGGAGATTACTCCATGACATTGGAATGAAGCAAATTGATCTTCTCAACCTCAAATGTGACAATCAGAGTTGCATTGCACTGGCTAAGTTTCCCAAGTTTCACGGAAGATGCAAGCACATAGCAACTCAGTTTCACTTCATTCGAGAGAAACTGGAGGAGGAAGAAATTTTGTTGGAATATTGTCCAACTAAATTGCAGGCTGCAAATATTTTTACCAAGCTGCTGCCAAGGGCAAGGTTTGAACTTCACAGGAAAAGCTACAAATAAGGCCTCTAAGTCGGGTTCAAAACTGAGCAGGAGTGTTAGAATGTGCATTTATCCTACCCTCGACAACTCTCCCATATTTGTAGGTCACGACGGTGCTTAATTGCACATTGACGGTGATCCTTATCTCTTACTATGAATAGTGACTAGAAGCCCAGCCTCTCCACAAGACTCTCATTGTATATAACCTTCTCATGCTTTCCGTTATATTCATTCTTTTCACTCTTGAGCATACTCTTCTTTAGCACGTTGTTTCTTCTCACCGCCTGGTCAAGTGTATGAATCTATTGTTGTTGTGAGTGTCTACAGTAGCTTTAGATGTTCATGTTTTCCAACACCTATGAAGTCAATGATAAGATGCCCATCTAAGAAGCGATTGTGACCGGGCTGATTGGAGAAGTTATAGGATTCCCCGTAAGGAGAATTCAGTGTTGTCGAGAGAGAAATTAGTGTTGTAAAGGGAAACACTGCCTGCACGTTTCCTGTATCAGTCAGCGAGTCCCCGAAAGCATATATCGATTTTGGACAAAGGGGGTAGGCCGTAACATTCACTATGACTGCGAACACAACCAACTCAAGCACCAAGGCTACTAGGAGAATTCCCATTGGGGTGTTGGGAATGGTATCTCCTGAAGATAAAACTAGGCACACTTTACGAATTTATGGTCCAGCTAGAGTAAGTCTCTATCGCTGATCTACCCTTGATCTACGAAATAGAGTTTCCCCCAATCTAGTTTCTGGTCGCTTTGCAGCCCTATCTTTGGAGAGTTGTATAAACCAAGCAGCTAATCAGCTCCCCCTGTCACGCCTCTGCAAGCCCATACAACTTATATATGAGCACAACCACCGACAGGACAACCCAAGGATATACGAGAGCTCTGCGACTGGTATCGGCGGTGTCTAGAGGCGTTCGCTGGAGCAGCAGCGCCAAGCCCTCGAGCAATTGCGATGTTCATGGCAGGTTGGACGCCTTTCCTCCATCGCCCCTGTTTCGCCTCTTACCAAGTTGCGATGCCTCGTCTGCAGCGCATTCGTCTCCCCGTTGACCCGTCGTTGTGGCATGTGTTGTCACGGACATAGCCCAGAGGAACTTACCAGGAGTAAATACTAGAAGTTACCAAGTTATCATGTTATCAAAAGTTACCGTGATCTATCATGATTTACCATAAGTTACTATTAGTTATCAAGTTATCAGGAGTTTACCCAATTACCGAGAGTAACTTGGGAAACTGCTCAAGAAACTTCTTTTCGAGGAAACTTCTCCATCAAGATACCCCATACAAATGCTATGTCTAAGAAGGGAGAGGGAGCGATATACTTCCCCACCAAAGCGCCGCTGCAAAACATAAAAGCCAGAGGAGGGAAAGGGGTGATGCCATCACAACAGGTTCTCCCACCTGTGATAAGAGACCAGACACCGCCATTGTGCATCCCCAGGAGCTCGTCTGGCATGAAGCAGCAGACAGGGTAGTAGCAGGGCTCAGACGCCATAACTCGCGAGCTCAGCAGCACGAGAAATGCAGCTGACAGCGGGAGAGACACCCTAGGGCAGAGCCCGATTTTTCATCCATAGGATGAATAATCGATACCCTTTCTCTTACCGACGGATGTCATCCGTTAGCTAGGTTTATAGGGTAGGAGTTAGGGTTTCACTCCTTAACTAGCAATAATTAAGGGTAATTAGAAAAATCTCCATGGCCATCATAAGCTGATTTTTTCATCTGGTCCAGATGAAAAAATAAATAGGTTCATTTGTTTGGATGAGGTCCATCAGCAGGATGATAATTAGTATCAATCATCTAGGGTAGCGGTTTTTCATCCTAACAGGTAATTCGTCATCCCTTAAGAGAAAGCCTCATCCACTACGGAAAAAAAGCGTAAAATGGGAAATAAAACGAATTCAGATCCTGGTATTTTTCATCCGGCATGGATGGAAAAATTATAGATAGGATGCCAGTGTCATAACCCTTATGGAGGTAATTCCTCATTCTCTGGTGACCCATCTGATATAGATGAAAGTCAATAAAAGAGGAATGAAAAATTATAAGTCCTTTTTAAAGGTACTTTAGTGTCCACCCAGGTGATTCTTCCGGTATGGATAGAAGACCTTTACAAGTCGGGTGAAAACACCTTTTAGAGTCCATCTGGTATAGATGGAAAATCATGAAAAGAACACTGATGCAACCGGCCGGTTCTGAGGAGGGAGACAGAGGGAGAGAAGGGGCAACAATGAAAAAAAAATGGGTTGGGGGGGGGGGGGAGGTCAGATGGTGGGGTCAGCTGCAGCATATGTCCAACACCAGATATCCTAAGTTAATCGACTCTATATCTTGGAAACAGGACCGCCCACCGACCTGTCAAACAGGCTAAGTCCTGGCAGAAGACAGTAGAAGAGATTCTCAAGGACCTAGACCTGGAACCACAAGTCTTCACCCTGCTGGATAAATCTGACTTAGAGGCTGTAGTGTCCAACCATGTCTGTTGCCATGAGATTGTCTGATGAAAATGAAGTTAGGCAAAAAACTTCCCTGAACTTGTTTCCAGTCAGTGACATGGGGGAGGACATCTTGGATGACATCAAGGGTCTACCCACTCTCGGCACTAGACTGAAATTTAAACTCAGGGCAGGAAGCCTACCTTTGAACAACAAACAGAAGCAGAGAGGAAAGGGAGAGTGCAATTGCCCGTTGTGTGGGCAATCTGAAGACAGTGTTCATTTTCTGATACACTGTCCGGGGTTCTCTCACCAAAGAGACGCTCTCTTCAAATCTATCAAGGGAATTGTGCATGTACCTATGTTTACTAACTTTGAAAAAGTCGAGGCTGAGCCAAAAGCCCAGCCCCTTCTGAGGCCTAGTTTTTGGGCATATCACACACAACAGATTGATGCTTGTGTGAAGGGATTTGTAGAGGATATCTGGAAAACCCGGATTAATTCTATATGTGAAGGTAAGTCTTACTACCAACGTCAGCCCCTGACAGAGGTAGGATCTGTCCCTTTTGTTTCCCCAAGAGAGGGGGCAACAAAGAAAAATAACAGAAAACTCTGTGGATCAGAAGTCGACCCCCATAATGGCAAACCTTTCAAAAGTGAGTTGTAGCCGACGAAGGATGTGGGGGGGGGGGGAATGACTGAGCAGCAGCAGCTGCTCAGTCACTCCCCCCCCCACCTTCTTTTCTTTTCTTTGTTGCCCCCTGATGTCTCCCTCTCCCTCTCTCTCCCTCTCTTCTGTGCTGCTCTCTTTTAAGCTCCCGACGAGATAAATTCAAGGTCAGATGGTGGGTTCAGTTGCAACATATGTCCAACACCAGATATCTTAAGTTAATCGACTCTATATCTTGGAAACAGGACCGCCCACTGACCTGTCAAACAGGCTAAGTCCTGGTAGAAGACAGTAGAAGAGATTCTCAAAGACCTGGACCTGGAACCGCAAGTCTTCACCCTGCTGGATAAATCTGACTTAGAGGCTGTAGTGTCCAACCATGTCTGTGGGCAACCTGAAGACATTATTCATTTTTTAAGACACTGTCTGGGGTTCTCTCACCAAAGAGACGCTCTCTTCAAATCTATCAAGGGAATTGTGCATGTACCTCTGTTTACTAACTTTGAAAAAGTCGAGGCTAAGCCAAAAGCCCAGCCCCTTCGCCCTGTCAAACAGGGTGAGCCCTGGGAGAAGAGAGTAAAAGAGATTCTCAAGGATCTGAATCTAGACCCGCAAGTCTTGACCTTGACCGTTTATCCTTTTAACCCCAAGACCCACAACCAAAACCGCCAATCCAAAACCCAGCACCATAAAGAAAAACAAACACCCTAACCTAGTACCATATGAATAAATAAATAAATAAAATAAAAACTAAGAAACTCAAAAGGCCCTAAACCCTAAATCCAGAAAGGCCGGCCGTCGCCTCCTGCGACCACCCCGGCGTCGCATTGGACGACGAGTTTTTGTTTACCTGGGGGTCGCACCCCTCGACGGACAGCCGTCGCTGGGGGTGACGTGTTTTTTATTTATGGGGCCGGGGGTCGCAAAAAACGACGGCCAGCCGTCTCAATCTTCATTTTTACATTTCAAAAAAGGGCGGGCGTAGGCGTGCGACGGCCGGGCGTCGCGCCCTTTTTTTTCCCTAAGTGCTTCAAGCATCGCTTTCCCCTCCAGTTTTCGTTTGTCTTTGGGAGAGAGGTAGTTCAGAGAGTAGGGGTTTAGGGTTTAGCGTGGAGGAGAAACGCACGTGCTGCTGAGCCCGAGGTGGTCGCAAGGCCCAAGGAGTTTGCCCCAACGCCGCTCCAACGCCCAAGGTAAGCACTGCCTCTCCCTCACTTTATGTCTTTCTTCTTGCCCTAAGCACGGGCTGATGTCTCTCTCCCCTGTGTGGTAGGAACGCCGCGCAGAGGCGCGACCTAACGAGTTGAAGAGAGAGAGAGAGCCGTGGTGAGCGGGGGCGAGACGCCCTGCAGCGGCGGGGACCCGCGCCGCTGGCAGCCGCGATAGCACCGCAGCAGCTCACCGCGCCAGCTCGCTTCAAGCACCCGCAGCAGCAGAGGTACGTCAGGGAAATTGCACTTTCCCTTTCCTCTCTGCTTCTGTTTACTGTTCAAAGGTAGTCTTCCTGCCCTGACTTTAAATTTAGGTCTGGTGCCAAGAGTGGATAGACCTTGAGCGCATCCATGATGTCCTCCCCCATGTCACAGACTGGAAACAGGTTCAGGGAAGTTTCTTCCTAACTTCATTTTCATCGGACAATTTTTGGTAACAGACATGGCTTGGACACTACACTCTCTAAGTCAGGTTTCACATACCCAAAATGTGGTTCAATCTGATAATCGCAAAGCGCTGGGTCTCAACAAAATTTTCCATAGTGTGAGCATCCTAAAGATAGAACGAGAGGAAGGATTTATTGTCTTGGGCTCTAGCACCATAGGGATGCTCCACCTTTGGTTACCAATTTTGAAAGCCCCGAGGCTGAGGCATAGGGTTTTTTTGCCAACGGTTTTTGAGAAATGAAAGTGTGGTGGTGTGTGTTAATTAGGATGCGATGGTGAGGAAACATCGACCCGTCTCCTCAAGGATGGGGAGGTAGTACCACATCGATTGTGGCCTAGAGCGACCATTTTTCGTGGCGAGGAGCCACCCATTGCACCTGATTCAATACAGGCTGCCGGGCACAATCGTAGAAGGGACCGGGGCCAAATTTAGTGATGCGGAGGTGTTGACACTCCGGGATCGAGTCGGGCGCGCAGCGGGTTGCCCCGTTGCGGGCCACCCCGTCCAACCACGTCCACCTTTGACCCCCCCCCCCGACAGGATTGAGTGTTGGTGCACTAAGTGTGGGAACGGATACCGCCGGCGGCACCAGACCACCGAGGCGGCGACCGCATGTTGTCGAAAAAATTACAAGAAACAAGATTGCGGTTGCGGCAAAGGTGAGTGTTTTTCCCACTCTCATTAACATTTATATAAGGTACATTTAGGTTTATCTAATATATAGTATGATTGGTAAGCATACATGAATAAAAATTACGACATAAGTATTGATACGTCGTTCACTACACACATTGCAGCCACGACTTGATGCCCAAGCTGCGGTCCCCCTGATTGTGGCCTCCCCCCCCCCCCCCCCCCCCCCCGTCTATTTCTTTGCTTGATCCACCTCCGGTTGTACCTTATCCGGACGTTGTACCCCCGGCTGCACCTCCGACATTACATCCTCAACCACCTCCACTTTCATCTCCTCCGCCAGCAGTACCACCTCCACCTCCACCTCCATGTGTATGTGCCCCCCGAACCCCTAGGAGGGGTCGGCTTCGCCCTAGGTTCCTCCCCTTCGGCTTGGGCGGCCTAAGCCGGATCCTCGCCCCGATGGGAAGCGCATAGGACTATGTTACTGAGGACCATCTAGCCTCGTTGTTGGGGGAATCATCTCGACCCTCCCACCCCATCTGAGGAAAATGTGGAGTTCGAGTATTGGGGGAGACGGTATGTTGTGAGAGCCGCTACAGACCTTGCTATGGTCGGGGTTATTCACGGTCAATGATATTGTGGTTCCTCCTCGGAGAAACAACATGGTGGACTTGTTTCCCTACTACACCTCCGCGGAGTTCCGTACATTACGCCTTGAAGCCCCATACATCCTACCCTACATTTTGTGTGTCAACGGACAGGATGTACGTAGACGGGGGTTGTTTCCCATTGAGATCAGATTTTGTGATGGTGACCCCGACATCTTCGGCAATGTTGCTAGGCTGGTCAATAGTTCTTTTGGTCATCCTAGGAGAACCAATGTAGTATGGGACGAGCAAAGCGATGGGCATGAGAGCTTTTGTGGTCATACGTCAGTATACTGTGAGGGATGTACATGTTGTGATGACATGTGCTAGTAGGACTATTAGGGCTGGCAACGAACTATTTGCATCATACGAGTTCTCCCGGGATGATTGGGACCTCCGATTACAGCGTGAGTGGGATGTGTATGATAGAAATAGGGTTCCTTTGAGACAGTGATCGCGTAGAGGGGCATTGTAGATATTCTCATGATGTACTTTGTATACATCCGATTAATCGATTGATGTAAATTTTTTTCTTGTTGCTCGTGGGTTGCAACTTTGCATATGTCATCTAAACATACTTATACACATGTGGACCAAATATGAGCTTGAACCAAGTTGATTCAATGGGTCATTCTAGTGTTGAATGCAGCTACGTGTCATAGAGATGGAAAATTGTGTTTTGCCTGCAGATGATTTTTTTTATTTCATTTTCAAGCCATATGCTTAATGATAGCATATGCAATGTGCGTGCAAGCAAAAGTCATTTGGACCCATAACCAGATTTAGTTCTCTCATTTGCATTCCAAAGTTGAGTTATCTTCAACTTCTTGCACTCTTTATAGAGAGTTTTGCAAAATTGACCATAGAAACACACTTATTTTTTTTTCCATTTTTTTTTGTCCCATTTTTTTCATGGATGTAGTGGTGCAAAGCCCGATGTCACATAACAAAAAAGAGCTAAAAATAAAATCATTATGCCCCTCAAAACCGCAATCATATATATTTCTAAATGCAAATATTTATTTTAAGTTAATTTAAATTCGATTTTAATTCAAAATTGCAAGGGTGAGTGCGTCGTTGGGGAGGCAATTTTTATTTTTATTTTTATTTTTTTATAGTCTGCTGGATTTTTGTACACGTGTTGCACACATATTTAAGCACATGTAGGAAAAAATGAAGCTTGAGCCACATCCGTTTGTTGGGTGCAATGGCATGAGAGGATTTTCTTTCATATTAATAAACAAAAATTGGTTGATAGGGTGAATGCGTCATTGGGGGGGCAAATGATTTTGTTTGGGTTTGAAACTTTGCATGCGTGTACGTTGCGCACATACATGTAATTATTGAATGACATATTTGATGCACACACACATTGAAGGTTGTTGTTTGCATTTCGCTTATAGAAGATCCTGGAAAGCTGAATAGTGTAGGCAATGCGGCTCGTGGGTGACCCACCTTATTGACCACTGCCAAAGGTGATCGGTCATTGTGTCTCACACGCTGAGACTGTCTCCCTTTGTTCAAAATGCTATCCACCGTCAGGTATGGTGGCCGCTGCACCTCATCAAATGCACGCTTAAGCAGTGCAAGTGGCATCAAGTTGGTCCACCATAGTCGTGGGCGATGAGCCCGTGACCCCACTGCAGCTGCGTCCAGCAACACTGCTAACCCAAGCCAAGACCGCACTTGATGCACACTGGCCATCACCTTGGCCCGATAATCACCCATCAATGGCACATTCTCCAAAATATATGCCGGAGAGTCTGTCTGCTGAAGCTGTAAATAACGTAGGACCCTCAACATCTCTCAAAACAGGCGTGACCTTGAGTCTTGTAACCCATTGCCATGCCCGGCTGATGAATGCCCTTGGTAGGGCCAACCTGCCACTACCAAATGAATAGGGTCAACCCGCTCCAAATCATGCGCCCCCAGCAAATAGATGTCTGCTGGCAATGCTTGTTGGTATCCACAAACTGCAGACACTGGCAACAAATCAGGGTATTGCTGCACCAACTGAGCAACATGGCATAGTGAGACGCGTCGTGCAGTCTCATCCTTCTCACAGGTACGTCGAACTCGTACACCTGCCTGCAGCACTGTAGCCAATCCAGTGCTGATCCCGCCAAACAAGTCCAGAAGGCATATGCCTTCATCCGGGCACTGCCACACAAGAGGTGTGGTGTCCAATGGCGACAACTGAGATGGTCCTGGTGCAATCACCGCACTCTCCTCCTCTCCTGACGGTACGAAGGCCTCTACCCAGGCTTGTTGCACCCGTCTATCAGCAGCCTGCTGCAAATGCTTGCTCGTACCTCACAATGGAGTGTGAGCAACCATGGCAGACAACTCCGCCGTACCATGCATGTCATCCTGCTCTGCTAGAGGTAGCACATCCTCTGCATGGGCATTGCCCTCCAGCAACTCTCCAGGCCAACTAACTGCAGCTGTGAAGGCTGCTAGTTTGACATCTTGCCCCGCTGGGCAGCAGCAACACCCCCAATGAATGTCACTGGGAGCTATACACGACGACCATCCCCTGACTGCCATCCAGGCCTGTAGGATGCTGACTCCTCCCAAAAATCCAGGGTGAAGCCCATGGGATATAACACTGCCCCACCAACGAGGACATTGTAAGAGACCACATCTGTCACAATGGCCTTGGCTCGCCTGTCGGTCCACTCAAAGAGAAAATGTCATCCTGGTTGTCTAACAAGACAACTCCAGGTGTCACCATGGCACGCTCAAAGGTTGGCCTAGCTGGCAGCTCCGTCAACCTGGCAGCTGCAGCTTGCCATGGCGCAGCCATGGCAGTTTTGACCCTCAAATCCGAGGATCCCTCTGCCACTACACCCTCCACTAACTCCACAGAAGATGAAGTGACATCCCCACTCTCGTAGAGTGTTGCTGCTAGTCTGAACACTGCAGCTAGTCTTACCCCCGGCGTCGCAATCATGGTTGCCGAGAACAGTGGGGCTTGATACACAAAGGTGGCTGCCCCCATCAACACACTGGCTGCACTAGCCTTGGCAGCAGGTGTCAGTGCTGCACGTGTAGCTCTCGTCAATGGTACAATAACGGCCTCTGTATCTGTCGGACGAGAACTAGGTGCCATGGATGTTGTCGACACTGTCTCCCCCAAGATGAATGATTGAGGCAACCTAGCTTGACGGCTTGCCTCCCCACGCTGTGGATCTAACTCCACATCTGCACATCGTGGCTCAGGAACTCGTGCTGCTCCTCAAGTGACGGCTGCAGCAGACTCCACCTGCACTAGTGGTATTGCTGCCCCACAATGTGGGTTGGGCTGCTTGTAACAGGGTTGCATCCCGCACCCTTCTCCTGAGCTCATTGTCCAGAACTGGATTGTCTGAGCTTCAGTAACCCCCTGGGTCACACTTATTAAGCGCCTCATACGAGTGTAGGCCTCTCGCAGGCTCTCACTGGATTTGCCCTGGAAGTCTTGCAAACTTCGCAGCTTCTCTGTCCGTACACCTTGGTAGTTCTTCCGCAACTCCTAGAAGAACTCCACCACCGGGTTGAATCTAGGCACATGTGTTGTAGTTGTGGCAGGAGGAGTAGTAACACCTTTTGAACTGGTACCACCTGCAGAAGTACCGACACTACTTGTTCCACTACTAGTGCTGGCAGTGGGAGATATTGGAGCTGATGCAGCTACTGGTCGCGTCGTGCCTCAAGTAATGGAGACGTAGTTAGGTGACCAATATATCCTCCACTCCTCAATCTCTGCTTCATGTCCTCGCTTGAACTCATGGTAATCGTCCATAGGCGGGCCTTCCAAATGCTGGAACAGTCCCTTCCACGCCATGAATGGGGTGAACAGCTGTGGATTGCGCATCTGCTGCAAATCACACCAGCTGTCAAACTCCTGGATAAAGTCATCCAATTCGATTGTGCCCATAGCTCCAGAGTACCTACGAGGCCCCTTAGTAGCTCCATACATCTCCTCCATGTCGTCCCACAACAATGGCGAATGAAACTGCACACCTGTTGATGAAGCCTCCGAGTCTGTGTCTTACTCTGCACTAGTTGAGGGTGGAGGTGAAGGTGGTCTGAAACGAACACCTCGTCTGGTGAACCCACTCTCACTGCTACTACCTGTAGCCGTACTCCCCTCAAAACCCTTGGGTAACTCCATGACGACACTCACAACCCGCACCTCCCCCACGTGACACTATAAGGCTCTAGTACTAATTCTAATAGTGACACGGGTGAACACCTGTTGCGGATTAAGGGTCATATCCCAGTGGCTAAGGGCACCTGCACCTGCATCCACCGTGTCAAGTTATTTTACCACTAGTGTGAAACTAGCTAGGAAATAGCTAGCTTTCACATATTGACATTTGGGATTGGCCCAAATGTCAATCCAGGGGTCAAGGCAGATTTAGGCCCTGGAGTGGTTATCTTCACGGCAAGCGCGGGAGGCTCATATTTCTCGAGTTGAGCCTCACCCAGCCTAGCGCCGGAGGGATCCTCGGATGTGAGGGTCAAGACTGCCACAGCGGCGCCATGACAAGCTGCAGCTGCTAGGTTGATGGAGCTGCCAGCTAGGCCAGCCATTGAGCGCGCCATGGTGACACCTGGAGTTGTCATGTTAGACAACCAGGATGGCATTTTCTGTTTGAGTGGACCGGCAGGCAAGAGGTACCGGCCACTGCGGGTCTTGTTGGACTAAGGAGCTCAGCCATTGATGTTGGGCAGAGGTACTATTGCAGGCTTGGGCCTCACGGAGGCGGATATGGAGCCTTGTCCTTTCCAGATATAGACGTCTCTGGGAGGATTGGAGCAGGCTCGGGGCATGACACGGCATGAGTTGGCTATCAGACTACGGCCGGATCACCCTACAGATGGCTCAGTGATGCGAGCCAAGGCCATTGTGACAGACGCGGTCTCGTACGATGTCCTAGTTGGTGGGCAGTGTTGTACCCCATGGGCTTCACCCTGGATTTTTGGGAGGAGTCAGCTTCCTATAGGCCTGGATGGCAGTCAGGGGAGGGCCGGCCTGTGCAGCTCCCTGTGACGTTCATAGGAGGAGTTGCGGTTGCCTAGCGAGGCAAGATGCCGACACTAGCAGCATTCACAACGGCAGTGAGTTGGCCTGGAGAGTTGCTTGAGGGCAACGCTTATTCAGAGGATGTGCCACCTCTGGGAGAGCAGGATGACATGTATAGTATGGCGGAGTTGCCTACCATGGTTGCTCAGACTCCATTGGGGGGCACGAGCAAGGATTTGCAGTGGGATGCTGATCGACGGGTGCAATAAGCCTAGGTGGAGGCTTTTGTACCATCAGGAGAGGAAGAGAGTACAAGGAATTGCACCAGGACCACCTCAGTTGTCTCCATTGGACACCACACCTATTGTGTGGCAGTATCCGGATGAAGGCATTTGTCTTCTGGATTTGTTTAGCGGGATCAACACCGGATTGGCTGCAGTGTTACAGGTAGGTGCACGAGTTCGGCGTTACCTGTATGTGGAGAGGGATGAGACTGCACGACGCATTTCACTTTGTCATGTTGCTCAATTGGTGCAGCGGTACCCTGAGTTGTTGCCGGTGTCTGCAGTTCGTGGATATCAGCAGGCCTTGCCAGCAGACATTTCGTTGCTGGGGGCGCATGATTTGGAGCGGGTTGGCTCCATTGATCTGGTAGTGGCAGGTTGGCCCTGCCAATGGCATTCAGCTGTATCTCCAGCATACATCTTAGAGAATGTGCCACTGATGGGCGATTCTTAGGCCAGGGTGATGGCCAGTGTGCATCAAGTCCGGTCGTGGCTTGGGTCAGCAGTGTTGCTAGATGCAGCTATAGTGGGGTCACGGGCTCATCATCCACGGCTATGGTGGACTAACTTGATGCCACCCGCACTGCTCAAGCGTGCATTTGATGGGGTGCAGCGGCTAGCACATCTCACAGTGGATAGCATTCTAGACACAGGGAGGCAGTCTCAGCGTGTGAGACATGATGACCGTTCGCCTTTGGCAGTGGTCAACAAGATGGGTCAACAAAGTGGGTCAACCACGAGCAGCATTACCTACACTGCTCAGCTTCCCAGGATCGCATGCTTTCCGGGTTGGCCTCCTGTGGGATGCTCAGTTGCAGCAGTTAGTAGAGCCTAATGCTGACGAGCATGAGCGGACAATGGGTTTTACCACTGGTACCACGGCGGTGTCGTCTCTTTCTGAGGCATCACGTCGTCAGGTGTTGGGGCAAGCAATGGATCTCAATTGCTTGACCTGGATTATCAGCTTGGCTATGGCTGAGCAACGCAGAGTGCGGAGTACACTTCCCTCGATGGTCTCTCTGCCTACCGAGACGGTACAGGCAGTGAGTGGGGGCGAGCATGTGAGGACCACGGGGTGTAGGCATCCATGGCACACGTGGGAGGTGCTCGAGGTTCAGAGGGAGTTGGCAGCCAAGGTGGCAGTGATAGATGAGGTTGGGGATTTTTCTCGGGTGGAGGAAGTCCTTGAGGATGAGATGATGGGGCAGGATGAGGCTTTGTCACTGACTGAGCAGGTAGGGAGTACTGCTCAAGAGGTTGCAACATAGCAACCACTAGACGCGTCCTCTACCTCTAAGCCCACTGGACTTAAGGTTGCAGTTACGGAGGACAATTGGGAGCCTGACATTGGACCCATTGTCACCGGAGGAGAGAGACGACGTATACGGCGGTTCCTGAGGGCTTATAGGAATTGCTTTGCCTTCAGTTTGAAGGACTTGGGAGCACTGAAGGGTCAAGAGATCCGTATTGAGTTGGCTACTGACACGCCAATCTTTTGGAGACCCTATAGATACAGTGACATGGAGAGGTATTTGATTCAGATGAGGACTCAAGATCTCTGGGAGGCAAGTTTGGTGGAGCTCTCTGGTAGAGAGTATGCTTTAGCCACAGTGATGCTAGCCAAGAAGGATGTCTATGGCAATTGGATGGAGAGACGTATGTGCGGTGATTACCGGCCTGTAAATCGTCAGACCAAGTCCGATAAGTATGCCATGCCAACAGAGGAGATCTTTGATGCCATCGGGCATGCTAAGGTCTTGAGCACTTTGGATTTACGATCCAGATATCACCAGTTGCCAATCAAGGAGGCGGACAAGCAGAAGACGGCATTCTGGGGGATCAATGAGCACGGCAAGGATTGCCTATATTAGTGGCGGTTCTTACCATTTGGGCTTAAGAATGCTCCTGCAGAGTTTCAGAGAGTCATGGATAGAATTCTAGCAGGGGTGGACTTTGCTCGGTGCTACATAGATGACATCATCATCTTTAGTGTTATGGTGGAGGAGCATGAGAGACACCTTCAGGTGGTATTGGAGCGCTTGAGAGCGCACGGATTGAAGTTGCATCCGGGGAAGTGCAAGTTTTTCCACAACCAGATTGAGTATCTGGGTCACATGATATATCCTGGAGGATTGGGGGTACACAGACTAAGGTAGAGGCCATTGCACAAATTCCACGCCCACGGATGTGAGCCGAGTTCGAGTTTTCATGGGGTTGGCAAATTATAGACGGTTTGTCAAGGGATTTAGTACCATTACAAAGGCTCTAACCAAGCTGACCAAGGTGGACCAGGAGTGGCAGTGGGAAGTTGAGCAGGAACGAGCTTTTCAAGAGCTCAAGGCGAGGTTGACCTCGGCGCCTATCCTGAGACGACCTATCAGGGGGCGTCCCTTTCAGCTGCATACGGATTGGAGCATGTTGGGGCTTGGAGCAGTGCTCACAAAGGTGGATGATGAGGGAAGAGAGTTCGTAGTGGCTTATGCTAGCCGCTCGAACAACGCTGCAGAGGCTAAGTACAGTTCATATGAGGGAGAGTGCTTAGCTGCAGTGTGGGCCGTGGCACACTTCAGGTGCTATCTATACGACAATCTTTTCACCCTTGTCATGGATCACCAGCCACTCAAGTGGTTGATGGAGTCAGACAAGCTTACGGGGAAGCTTGCATGGTGGGCACTCATACTGCAGGAGTATGACTTACAGGTTGTGCATCGACCGGGTTTGGACAATCGGGATGCGGATGGATTGAGTCGCAATCCATGCACGAGCCAGCAAGATGACACTGGAGCTCGGTGGCATGGTGAGACGGACGAGGAGATGGTGCCGGGATGGCACGCATCTGCATTTTTGTGTATCTTGGCATCGGGAGGTCAGGTTGGACCTACAACAGGGATGACTATAGATGGAGTGTCTGAGGACCTTGAGGCTAGTGATGAGCTAGGTGGTGCCAAAGATATACATGAGGATTCGGCTGTGTTGGACTACCTCCGCACGGGAGACACGGCAGCCATTGTGACTGCCAGGGAGAGGGATCGGATCCTGCAACGAGCCAAGAGGTTCAAATAGGAGGGGATACATACTTCGAGTGTGGGAGGATGGTCGGGTGAGGATTGTGCCTCACCCCACACAGCGTGCACGGTTGGTGCGGCATGCCCATGAGGAGTTGGGGCATTTTGGAGTGCGACGCACTCACAGTTTACTGCAGGGGCAGTATTGGTGGCGTGGTATGCATACAGAGGTGCAACAGTTTGTGGCTAGGTGCATGGTGTGTGACAGGGTGCGTGCTTCATTCAACGCCCCTACACCATAGTTGCATCCTTTACCAATTATGGGATTGGGCTACAGGTGGAGTTTTGACTTCGTAGGACCGTTGCCACTGACTATGCGCCACCACAGATATATGTTGGTGATGGTGGAGCACTTCTCCAAGTGGATTGAGTTGGTTCCATTGCCTGACAAAGCTAGTGAGGGGGCTGCGTATGCATTCTTGGATCGTGTGCTTAGCCGATTTGGTGCTCCAGCTGAGGTACTCACGGACCAAGGGAGAGAGTTCTTGGGGGAGTTTCAGGCTTTGTGTGATAAAGCCTTGATAGACCACCGCACCACTTCTCGGGATCATCATGAGGCCGATGGCTTGGCAGAGAGAGTTGTTCAGACGGTGAAGAGGGGTTTACGCAAGTATGGCTTACAGAAGGGACACCTAAGATATTGGGATCTTCAGGTTCCTTGGTTAGCCATGGGCTACAGGTTCAGCAAACAAGCATCACTTGCCTCCTTCTCACTATATTTCCTTCTCTTTGGCCGAGAACCGGATTTGCCTGCAGCCATTCGTAGGGACACTGCTCAAGTCCTTAACCTTGACGATCCGGACGTGTGGGTACGTGCATGTGATCAGCGTGCAAAGTTGTTCAAGAAAGTCATGCCCATGGCTTTTGAGAATCTTGCCATTGCACAGCACCGTGATACGTTGAGGTATGCCACTATACGTGGTGGAGGATATCGTCCTGGGGTTCGGAGGTTTAGCCCTGGTGACTATGTTTATTTGCAGCAGACTGCTCCTACGACTCTGGATGTTACTACAGGGCGTGTTATTCTGAGGGTTCGAGAGGTGTTGCCCTCAGGGGTCCTGATCTTGGAGGGTCGGGATGACATGACTTGGAAGGACCATGTGCGTAATCGTGCGCCATGTCACCTTCCCAATGTCGATGGCAGAGTTGACCCAAACTTGGCAGTGGTACCTGCAGGTTTGAGGTGCATGCTCTGTGGGTCTGCCAAAGGGGCAACCACCATGCTGGTGTGTGATCGATGCTCAAGGGGTTGGCATATGGGATGCTTGACACCACCTCTTGAGAAGGTTCCTGACAGAGATTGGTTGTGTCCACACTACTTGGGATAGTGGTAGTTGGGCGGTTCTCTGGTTTTCGGTAGAACCTGCAGGGTAGGTTCTATCTTGTGGAAGGTAAATAGAGAACCTAGGGGGGGGGTACTTAAAAATATGGACAGTTAGAAAACCTGCAGTGCAGGGTATATCTCTGAGTTACATTTCCACATGTATGTTTTATACCGGTTCTTTAATGCAATTATCCGCCAAATCCGGTGCTCGGGTATATGGGTAGAGAACCGTATAGAGAACCGAGAGATGACCCGGTTATGAGTTCAAAAGTTATTATGGACAGAATAAAAAAATGTGCATGTATGAGATGGCCACAATTGTCAATAATTAAACTCATTTTCTAGCACAACTAACACTAAACTTCCTCTAGATTGCACTATTGGCATGTTGGCATTCGGTTCTAGCATTTTCACTACCCTTCTTCCTCAAGGCTTCCACGCTAACCTTAGATAATCGCCCTTATACCCATGTGTTGGTGCATTTACCCTTACCCTCCCCTCTCATTCCAACTCGTAGGTCGTAGGTGTTAGCTATTAGAGAACGCCCGGTTCGATGAAGTTCACTGGTAAATAGATTTTGGTATCCTCCGGTTCAATCTTGACTAGGGCATTTGAAATTTTAATACCCGAGGTTAAGGGGGTACATACCCGGGTCCGGAACCGGCGGTTCTTTCACCCAAATCCAAAGAACCGCCCAACACTGGTCCGGACCTATGGCACAACACAATAACAAGGAAGTTTTTTCTTAAAACAGTCCAATACTCAAGGGCTACCTCCCCTTTCTGGGAATAAATAAATAAAAATAAAATGGCGCAGCTAATTCATGTTTTCAACACTTTAAATTAATACGGGGTTTTAATTTTTTTCCCCACAAATAATTATTATAATAAATTTCCAGGGAAAAAATTAAAATTAAATAACAAAATGTTTCAGAGTTGGTATCCCCCTCCTATGCTTCACGACTTTCTTTCACGGCTAATTTTTTATTGTTTCCCTTTAAATTTGACAATCGGGCACTGCTCCCTTTTTCATAAAATAAAAGAAAATAAATCCACTGACAAATAATTTTATTGAAGAGGAAAAAAAGTAAAAACCCCTGAGAAGCCATAAGGTAGATTACACACCCACTGTTGAGGACGAGCCTAGCCTAACCCAAGAGAAAAACGGCAATTACCACACGTCTATGTGTGGACCAATAGAAAAAGGGAGCAAGAAATTCATTTTTTAGCATATTAGTGTGTGGTCCAATATAAATAGACGCCGTAGATGGTGGTGGGCTACTGTGGGCATAAACCCGGAGCCAACCCCGCGAGGCGAGTAGAAACCGGGTCCGGGTATCCCCTTGGGTTCAGGGTAGGGTCCGTGTCGGTAGGACGCAGTTACCCAACACTGGCATATAGCGATACCCTCCAAGCCTGATATGTGCTTGAAAATTTGGTAGCTCATAAGTTACCAGTATATCAGATCCATTTTGTGAGGAATGCCTAGTGCACGTGGCACAATGCACCTAAGTGGGCCCCCTACCTTCCTGCCCGATTGCTGCAATTCACGGCAGCATCGTGGCCATCGCTAACCCTTTGCCCCAATTTGAAGGAGAGGTGAATTTGAAACATCTGAGCAGAGATCTCCCACTCTCGACTCCACTGCCGCAGTAGCAGATCCATGAAAAGCGAACAGAGCCGATGATGCCGGCCCGGTGAGATCAAAGCCCTTGGAGAGGTGCTGGCTCAAGATCTGGAGATAGTGCCACCCACGCTTTTCTCCCTGACATCGGTTCCTATCAGCAGTCCCCCTGTAGGTCATGGAATGGTCCCACAAAGTGCAGGCATCGTGGTGATCTTCCCCACTATTACAACCTCTTCGTTGTTACAATACGGCAAGGCTTGCATGTACTTCAGGCAGTTGTTGGTCCTGCCGTCCTGCCGCCCGCAAGAGAGACCAATGTTGCTGGATGACTGTTTCTGGATGGATTACATCGTGTCAAGTTACAAAAAAAAGTATAGGCATTAGCAGTGGGTCGTAGTAGTTCACATGGGCATTTTATAGAATGGATGACATGTGGTTAGCAATAATAGACTTAATCTTTGCATTCTTTGCATGAAAACAGTGTATGGAACAATGACTTGGAGGGACTCAAGCTATAGGTAGACCCAAATTGTAATGGTCAAATTGAGCCGAAATTGACAGGACTAATTTGACAGAATGATTACAGGTCTCCGTTCCCTTTTGTTAAAAGATTAAAGAACAACTCGTAGTACTAGTTTTTCATTGCAAAGAAGTCGGTGTAGGTTGTTTTCTCCTCTAGGCTCTCACTATACTTAAGGGGCCTGATTTGTGAGCTGTCGCTCCCCGGTGTTTCTCTTATTCAAACAAAAAAACTCGGAAAAGACTTGGGATAAACCGTGCATGTGAGAAACAATAAGTATATGGCCGCTGACAATGGAGGTGCAACAATGGAGGTGGGGGTAAAGTAGACGTTCAGCATTATACAAAACCCAATGAATTATTCATGGTCCACATGAAGGTCAATAATGGCATAAATAAATAAATAAATAATGGCATGTACTTTCAGGTGCATCTCTGAGCATAGTAAGACTTGAATGGTAAACGAACAATGTATTGCATATGTTTTTCCGCCATCCTCTCTCCACTCCTTGATATAGAGAATGGTGTCCACTCCTGTTCAGAATCTTGGACGACTTCTGAACAAAACAATTAGAGGGATCACACTCAGAAACGGCAGTGATGCAGCTGACTGTACTGTGGAGGGTGCCCCCTTTCAAGGAAAAACCATTCTTTGCATCCGCGAGATGAACCCATGATTTCGAATCATCTTGACCATGAAATAGTGCAAACTGAGCTACTTTTACGACCACGACTCAAGTTACACTGCTTCTGTGGGTCTCTGCCAAAAAGCAAGTGTCTGTATGATGGCCATAATTAAGCAAGGACTAGCGAAATCCCATATTACCTGTGCATTGTAATGTGACCCAATCCGTTCCTGTAAATTATGATGTGGATTCTGGGTTTTTATGACAATATATCATTCTATGCAGGGTTGAGAGAAAACCAAGGTCGTATTTTTCCACTCACCAGAACCTGGAGGATTTCGGACTGCAGATTGGAGCACCAAGAAACAATCGTTGTACACCACGCCCAACCCTGGCAGCCTGGCTCTCCAGTTATTAGCGAACATGCTTCTTAGGCCACTGTTAAAACTCAGGGCCGTTGTTTGCAGAAGACATGCCCCCCGTTCTGTGGTACCTGCTGAGCATTGAATTGAGGGGACACACCCCCTTCTGCTAAGCCATTCCCAACACCACTCTTGCATCTGAAGTGCCAGCTTCTGTGCCAATTGCTGTTAGACTGCAAGTTCCTGCGTCAGTTCCAGCTCCTGTTCCGATTGCAGTGTCACTGCCAGTTCCTGCCGTGGGTGAGGTGCTTGCATCTGGTCAGATTTCAAAAGTGGATGTCCCTCAGGCCCCTATCAATACCGTGGCTGCCTCTCCTATAGTGCCAGAGGAGGGCAAATCTGTTGTGGATGTTCCTTGTTCTGCAATAGTTGCTTCTGGAGTTGATCCTGAGTTGGTTGCCCATCATGCACCTGAGGTTCTGGCTACAAGTCATCCTGCAGCTACCAATGCTCGATTGCACAATTCTTTCTTGCAAGGCAACATCATGTCGCACTCGACATTTAAATTCACCTTCGTTAAGGACCCTGCGACAATGTCATCTTTGGTTGGAGGTAGTCCTGGACAGTAGAAACTGTACAGACATTTAGTTGAAGCATGAAGCATGAGCTTTCTTTGAGCTCAATACTGTAGTATGAAAAAAAAATGCTATATAGGAGGAGCATTGCTCTATAGTATACAAGCAAGCTAGTTAAGCCATTAGAAGATTGGAGAATCACTCAACATTTTGTGACTATGCCAGTGGAAAAAAACAGAAATGATCAACTTTTTGTGACTGTCACTGAAAAGCTACTCCAATCATGAATTGGTGTACCTCCACAGTCCAAATTTGGTAAGTTCAAAATGTGCTTACAGGAAGATAAGCTCAAATTAGGGTAACATTAACCATAAGCTGGGGTGAACAGAGCTGGGCTACACCAAGCAGGGTAACACTAAGTACAGGAGTGGGGGTGATAGGGAAGGGAATGTCACTCCAATCGGTCCAACTCCAATTTAATGTCACTGAAAGTGCAAAATTGCCTGTATAAAACGTACTACTAGGAAAGAATAATAATGATGCCTCCTGAAGGAAGCCTAAATTATGGTGTCTCTTGACTTGAAGGGCTATTGTCTGGAAGGTGGGCACTGGACACCTTTGTGACAAGTGGATTGAACCCAAGACCACTTCCCAGGTGGTATGTGCCCAATACCATCGGGCTACAACTTGGTTGCCAACTATGTACAAGGTGTCCAACCCTCCAGCCAGGAGGCAGTTGTCCTTTGGTGTCAAGAGACACCATAATTCGAAAGGCCTCTTACTTTTACTTTTTGACTAGGTACTTATCTGTGATTCACATTGGTGATGGTTCCATATTCCAATTTGGTTATCCTAGGAAAGAATATACACCAAGCATGGGTTGACACGTTGACATAAATCACACAAGCTGGGGTAACACAGAGCACTGTGACACACAGCTGGGGTGACACGGACCCCCACCAAAAGTGCAACGCCTAACTATCGTAGATATAATCTTGCCAGTAGGCTACTAAAAAATGGAAGGTAATGAATGTAAGTATGCCACTAAGTCATTAAATTGCTCCCTCCATTGCCAACCTATTACCTTGGAAATGGCAAAGGCCGAAGTGGAACTTGAACCCACTGACAGGCCCAACCGTATGGCTTGCATGTGGGCCCAAGATGCGGGGCAAACTGCAAGTATTCTGGCCTAGCCTGTTGCTCGGACAGGCCAGGATACTTGCCCGCCCTTTGTAATGCAAATGGGAGCTCATGCAATGCAGAATGAACAGTCCCAACATGCTCTGGCGTCTGATACGGAAGTGCTCCTCCAGTGCGCCTCCTCCCTGCTTGTAAGAACCCAAATGCCGTTAACAGCCATTGACTAAACTTACAACTTTGTACAATCACTACAGTAGCTTTTAAAAATATGCCAGTGGTATGCACAAGATCCCTGTTCACTAAGGTGGACCTGCATTCAAGTGTATGTAGGCATCACTTAAAAGGTAACAGGAGTTCTAATATCACTTCTGGAATATCCAGACCGGTACATTGACCAAGGCCATTACAGACCTGGACACGGGCGTAAATGACTTGGCAAATTTTGCGAGAATTGAAGGCCACCCATTGTTGAGCATGAAAGGCTTTGTAGAGCCTCTTTGTTGCCTCCACGCTGGTAAAGTTAACAAACGCGTACCCCAAGTTGCACCTGTTCCTGGAAAATCCACATAGTCATCACTGCAGGTCAGATCTCAGTGTGATCTAAAGTACCAACATATTCAGATGCTCCATCTAAAGAAGTGGGTACAGCCATGCAGATTCCAGATCTTTGGCAGCAAACTGCTCTATTGATAGACCTGCCCTACTTGAATGGTTGCTCTATACCACACTTTCATGCAAACTTCTCACCATGTTGCTGTGGGTCCTTGGGTTGACCTTGTACATACTGATGGCCACACACCACTCACAGCTGCACCAAAAAGGGATTTCGCCTCAGTATAAATCAATACATGTGGCGAGTGAACACAAGATATTTTCTGGGTCAACAAGAGAGGCAAAACCACACCCAGGTGAGCACTTACGCTTGAAGCAACTATTAAACGGGACAGCCTCAACACACGCAAGGTTAATCAAAGTGTCAAATTAGCTGCCAGCAGGATATTATCTTGGAGGGAAGGAGAGTAGAAACATCAGATTCTTTTGGCATGTCCTCCACGACGTTGGCCTGTTGGGATCGAGATCGGATGATTTCGTCATATGGCACCGAGCAATATTTCTTCGTCCAGTGACTCTCCTTACCACATCGGTTGCAGGTACCCGTTGATGATTTCATGGTCGAGGCAAGTCTGGCCCCCCGAGTACTCTTATACGCGTGATTGAAGTTCAACTTCACCCACAGGGCTTCGTTCTGGGAGCTCCCTCTGAGCCATGATGGAATCTCCATAAGCAAGGTATGAATCGGGCAATGCATTCAGAATGTGCTCCTCGATCTCTTCACCAAAGCTAGCAAGTTGGGCAACAAGACTGGTGATGGTTTCAAGGAATTCTTCCATTGAAGTATCTTCACTTGAAATCAACTGAGAGATAGACAAAGTCGTAGGCAGACTCAGGTGAGCTTGGATCCTCCATCTGTGAGTTACAATGGAGGCAGTGCCTGTCCAACAGCTGAAGCAGCATACCTTGACTGTTCCACACCCAATTTCACAATGTTGTACACATTTCCAGACTATAAATTACTTTCCTTTTTCAGACATCATGAATGCCAAGACACCACTGCCTAATGGGAAGTTGCACAATTACAGTTCCTACAATGATTTTCTGAGCAAAAGGCTCCATGACTGTGCAGTACTTTCAACAAGAAATCCTAAACAAGAAAGAGAGAGGGATAAACATGATTTGATTTTGTCCACTTGCACCATTCTTGTCCGCTTTTTGGTTTGAAAAGGCTGTGAGGCTTGTCCAGTGGCTAGTGGTGGCTCGTGCTGACATGGCATCTGTGTAAGAAACGAAGAGGTGGTCGAGATAAATCAGTTTTGTCCGTATGTACTCAGCCTTCTTCATCTGGCCAGATATATTTTCAGCTCAGCATGAATCTTGCTGATGCTATTTGTCTTCTATAATGATCTCAATGCAGCTACGCCTGGGCTGTATCTGACACCTCTCCCCTCCATCATTGTCCTACCTGCTGCCTTTCATTCCACCTGCCACAGCGTAGAAGTTCGATAGCACAACAAAAGCTGTGTGTCCTATGTATCCTACTACAGAAGGCATTTTGCCGCTCGTTCTGCTACCTCCACATCACTGTAGATTCGGCTGGCACCCAGCAGAGTCCCCCAAACTAAAGAATCTGGTTTGATTGGCATATTCTTGATAAAGTCCTCTGCCTCAGTCAGTTGCCCTGCACGGCCAAGAAGGTCCACCATGCAGCCAAAATGTTCCACTGTAGGAATGAGGCAATGATCTCGGCTCATGCAATCCAAGTAATGACGGGCTTCATCCACTAGGCCCACATGGCTGCACGCAGACATAACACATGCAAAGCTGATAACATCTGGCTTAAAACCTTCCTGCTGCATTTGTTCGAATAGTTGCAGGGCCTCTCTACCATACCCATGTTGAGCATATCCTCCAATCATTGCACTCCACGAGACCACATTTCGTCGAGTCATACTGTCAAACACTTGGCGTCCATCCTTCATGCTCCCGCATTTGGCATACATATCAGCAAGAGCAGTCTCCAGAATAACATCTGGTGCAATTCCAGCTCTGATGATGTCAGCATGGACCTCTCTGCCCTTTTCTAGGACTGCCAGGCTGGCACAAGCATTGAGAACAGAAGTGAACGTGACCATGTCAGGCGTCATGTCCTCCTGTATCATTTGCTCATACATCTCCAAAGCCTCCCCACCACAACCATACTGAATGTATCCTCCAATCATTGTGTTCCATGAGACCACGTTTTGCTGAGCCATACTGTTGAACACTAGATGTGCATCCTTCATGCTCCCACATTTGGCATACATGTCAGCAAGGGCAGTCTCCAGAATGATATCAGGAACGATTCTGGCTTTGCTGATCTCAGCATGGATCTCTTTGCCCTTTGCCAGGGCTCCCTGGCTAGCACATGCATTGAGAACACAAATGAAAGCAACTCTATCAGGTGTCACACATTCCTGTAACATTCGCTCGTATGTCGCCAAAGCCTCCCCAGCATGCCCCTGCTGAGCATATCCTGCGATCATGGCACTCCATGATACCACATCCCGTTTAGCCATATTGTCGAATACTTGACATGCATCCTTCATGCTTCCACATTTGGCATACATGTTGACAAGAGCGGTGTCCAGAATGATATCTGGGGCAATTCTAGCTTGGATGACGTTAGCATGGACCTCTATGCCCTTTTCAAGGACTGCCAGGCTGGTACAGACATTGAGAACACAAATGAATGTGACCTTGTCGGGCGTCAACCCTTCCCATATCATTCGCTCATACATCTCAAATGCCTCCCTAGCACAACCCTGCTGAGCATATCCTGCAATCATTGCATTCCATGAGACAACATCTTGTGCAGCCATATTGTTGAACAACCGACATGCATCATTTATTCTCCCACATTTTGCATACATGTCAGCAAGGGCAGTCTCCAGCATGATATCTGGCACAATTCCCGCCTTGATAATGTCAGCATGGACTTCTTTGCCCTTTTCCAGGGCTCCTAGGCTGGCACACGCATGAAGAACACTGGTGAATGTGACCTTGTCAGGCATTGCCCGTTCTTGCCTCAATTGCTCATAGATTTCAAAAGCCTCCCTACCGCACCCTTGTTTTGCATATCCTGCTATCATTATATTCCAAGTAAACATATCTCGTTTAGGCATTTTGTCAAATACTTGGCGTGCATCGACCACTCTTCCACACTTCGTATACATGTTGACAAGGGTGTTGAGTAGACAGTTGTTTGGATTGAATCCACTCTTTATAATGTGGTCATGCACTTTCCTTCCCGATTGTAGATCCTTAATTTTGATGCACTCCTGCAAGAGACAGACATAAGTGCCTGATTCAAACAATGGTGCCTGATGAAACCCTGCCATCCTGTAGAACTCAAACTCTCAGTTGCAAGCTTTTACGATCAAACTCACATAACATATCTCAAAACTCCTCCACACTACAAAGAGGAATGTCTCCATGAAGACAGGTTGTTGCTACATTTTAACAGGGTTATGAAACTACTGCGGTCGTACACTCCTAGAACAAAAAGTAACAATCTAATGAATTGAGCGGAACGTTAGGTCAACATTGAAACAATACCTGCTGTACACTTCAGATTTGTGGGGTATGCAACAACCCACCAGCGAGCGTGGATGCTCGATACTCCCCTGCGTAGGATCCCCACCACCCATGTGGACTGGCATCCACAACCCCCTCCCTCCCATCTCTTGTTTACGTCTGTAGCGCAGCCCACATTGCCCCACTTCCAACTTCTCGCACTCTACTCTGTCTGTCGTCAGTACCTTCGTTGGAATGATCGAAGCTCCACTGTGACGTCCAATGGCTGATTTTATTTCTGAAAGAGTGTGAGTGCCCGTGTGTGTATAGAGAAAGTGCACGAGTTCAGGAGTAACAGACCCTTCGCTGTGTCATAGAATTTCGGCGGAAACACAGTCCATGAGATCACGCTCAGGCTGCAGTCAGTCAGTTTGAAAGCGACAGGATTAGAGGGTAAACCGTCAGAGTTTAGGACGCGAGGGTTGAGTAACTCAGTTTTGCAGTCACACTTGTGAATAAACGTAACGGAAGCTGCTTCAAACTCGCCTCAGAATGAGGCAAACTTCTGCAGTCAACGTAAATTTGTTTATCCGGATGAGATTTGGAAGGATACCAAAACAAAGCGAGTTGGTCAGCTCTGAGTATTCAATCTGTTTTGTGCATGTTATCGAATCAGCTTCCACATTTCTTGTGTCACAATGGCCACTTTCATAACCTCAAAAATTTCAGATCTGACTCCATTGACAGAGAAGCTGAACAGACAGACAGTTCTGTAGATGACGAAACCCTCTAAGATTTTATTTACAACATGTACAATGGGCGAACGTAGAAAAGATGAGAAGTTCCCAAAAAGGGGGTGGGGTTAGGGGGGTGGGGGGTAGCTATAGTAAGCTACTCAACCAGGAAGAAAACAAAAGCTATAGTAGGCTACTCAACCAGAACGACCCTCCCGGCCAACAACCTGGAGGAGATCAGACAAAGTGTCAGGCATAGGTGGAAGATGAGATGACGCGGAGCCAGCCACATCAGCCCGATGCAAAATAGATATGGCTTGTGCTCTCTGCAAAGCAACTGAAACACGTTGCCGATAGTATGCGACAAAGATGGAGGCATGTGGGATGCCAGTGGACCTGTGGTGCGCTGCATGATGTGCACATGTCCGAAGGAAATCATCAAAGTGGCTGTGCAAGAAGCCAAATATCTCGACCGCCAGCGGAAGGAATTTGTTGGTGGGGTCATGATCGCTATAATCGCGCTCTTTGGCCTGAGCTGCTATAGTGGTTGCCGTGCCTTGTGTGGTGGCTGCTCAGGATAGCAGATCTGCTCAAGTGGTGTCGGCAAGAACAACATCTGCAAGGGTACACAGACCATCTCTGAAGAGAACGATGTCAACATGGCGGCGTGTAGAGTGGGATGTGAGCGTCGGCCGAAGATGGGGTTGCTCACGTAATACATGATACATTGTTTCCCGAGCAACAGATGCCACCGCATCACAAACCACATCATGAGATGCAGTGCGCTCGCACCACATGGACAGTGGATGGCAAGGTCATCGATGTGTCAAGTTAAATAAACACAGTGTGAAACTAACTAGAATAAAGCTAGTTATTTGTATTTAACACTTGGATTTAGTTCAAGTGTTAAATCAGGTGTCAAGTTTAGCTTGACACCTGAACCATCTTATCTTCATGAGAGCGTCAGTCGTGCGGCTCATCTCTCTCGAGTTGAGCCTGCACGACCGAGCTCTTTCACTGCTTAGAATCTAAGTGTGTTTATGAAGGGAGAATATGATGTTGTGGGGTGGAGTCCCCATAGCTTGGGGTGCCCCTGGCTCGACTCGTAGTTTTAATGAGTGATTGTGTTGTATTGAGTGTTTCTGTGTCAACAGTGTGATTTTAGTTTTCAATCACTCGAGAGAAATCAGTTTGTATCTGTGAGTGCCAGAGGTGAGTTTAGTTTTAGCACTTTGTGGTTTTTGTTTTGAAAGTGAGAGAAGAAAATTATGGTGGTTTGTAGATTATGTTTGTGACAAGCTAGTTGGAGACAGAGAAGTGATTATCTGTGTTCAGGCTCTGGCATTTTTGTTCAAGTGATCTGCCAACTCGTCAGCCGCAGCAGCAACGCATAGGAACACGAAGTTGGGGCGTTGTGCAGGTTACACTGGAGCTGGAATGGTTTCAGCATAACTTTGAGGACATGGAGGGATTCGGAGCAGACATGCTTTCTATGTTGGTTCAGCCTACCTTGCCTTTATACTAGGCACTCAATGGGAACGTAGCAGCTCCTTCGAACGTCTGGAATGTATGAGCCCTGTTGTATTTGATGAGTTGAAACTAACCCAGTAACAATCATCAATTGCAGATAGGTGTCACGAAAGGAGCAGGTTGCAGGCTGCAGCAAGCTCCGGATTGGAGCTGAGGGGGAAGGGCACCCACGTAAAGCAGAATTGGGAAGCATGGGCCTTGAATAGGTGTAACGTGGCAGCAGGTGGGGCGGTGCAATCGTAGTGTGGGATGGTTAAGTGTGTGCGTCAAGTGTATGACCTTGTGTCCGTCGACCCTTAGCCTAGACCATGACCTACCCCTCTCTCTTCCCGAGGCACTTGGAGGGTATTGGTGTTCGGAAGTTATACAGCCACTCATAGTGAAGAGGGAGTGCACTTTTACTCCGTGTGCTTGGAAATCCCCTCGGGTCTTAAGTGGATCTCTGGCAAGTACAACTTAGACCTCCTCAATTGGGGAGTGTATGTCCTGGCCAATACGGAGGGCTTCAACTTGTTGTAATTCTGTTGTTGAGTACCGAGGTTTGTACAAGAGGGTCAAACACATCAAGGCAAGGTCCAGCACTGCTGCCTGTTGTGGTGCCTCACATGAGCCTCAAACATCATCCGGCATAAAAAGCGAAAGGTGATTGCCCCAACAAACCTCCAAGCCAAACTGGGAGCGATAACCTATTGACTGGATGAGAGCAAAGAGAAAACCAGGAATCGGTTATGCTACCAAAGATAGTGCTCAGAGCAGCCACTCTTCTACTTGAAAGGGCTGGCATGAATTTAGGAGAGCAGAATGAGCCATTTCCCAAAAGTGAGAGAAATGGGAGAAGCCGCGTGTCACGGCCCTTTGCCTTGAGGGCAGGGGGTCGGGACACAAGAGGGGCTGCCCCTATGGTGGGGGCAGTGGCAGCGATAGATATGGGGGGCTGAAGCACCCTTGAGTGCCCAAGGCACTCAATGAGGCGGAGGCGCTCACTAGGTGGAGCCCCGCACACCGGGTTGCGGTGGGGGTGGCTCCACAAGGGGTGGTGGTAGCTTAGCGGGACTTAGTGGGGGTGGCATAAGACTCACCCTGGGGCGGCGACCTCGTGGTGGGAGTCGTGGGGAGTCTTGGGACTCATCACGGTCCATAGGGGCCGTGGTGGGTGGGCCAAGACTCACCGCGACTCATCACCGGGAGTCGAGGGTGTTCGTGGTGGTTCGCCATAAAATGGCATGGTTGTTTATGAAACCCCCGCGGATAGCTACAGAAGTATATATAGGGAGTAGTAACCCCGAGAACGGTGCAAGCCCGTTGGTGACCAAAAACTAGTGAGTAAGCGAGCGAGCCGGAAAGCGACCAAAGAGTGGGGAGCTGTTCCGGACTACCAACTACCAAAGGGAATTCCGCTGGTTCCAAATCGTTGGAGGGTTCTTTGGGAGATCAAAGGGGGACCGTTATGCCCCGGTGAGCAGCCGGAGCTCCAAGTTGGACCGGCGGCCAAGTTGGGAGTTAGGCGCGCGCATCAAGTGAGTAACTATGACTTGAGGGGGGAGCTTACCGAAGTGAGGTGCACGACACCCGCGGAATCCCAGGCTGCCCATGTCTTGGAGTTCTTAACCAAGAGATGCATTCCCGTTGGAGCGCCAGGCGTGCCATATACCTTTAGAGTCGGACGTACCTTGAATCAGCCATCTGAGAGAAGAAGGCCACTGCCCTGCAACAAGAGACGACGACATGACGTGCTGTCTGACCAACATACTCCAAGGTGTCGCAATCAACGGCCAAGCTCTTGTATGCCCTGCTCTGCTCCTGTTGTGTTGAATGTGGTGAAGTGAAGCTGTGGTTCCGATATGATATATGTGTTGTGCAAGTCCAGCAACCATCCACGAAGCTTTCGATTACAGACCGCCTGTCCATAAGCCATCCAAGAAACTGGAGTAAGAAGCAGGCTGGATCGTAGCAAGCTCATAGATCTGGTCTGCTCCCTGTTTGGAAAAAACGGAAAAAAAAAAACCAAAAAAAACCGTGGGAACAGGGAACCAAAGGAAACCAATTGAAAATAGTTTTTCTTTGTATTTGTTTCTATTTAAGGTCATATATTATATTTGCAGAGCCTCTTTGGCCATATCTTTGTCATATGAGCTCCGTTTGACACAGTTTTTGGGGGGATAGCTGCAGAAAGGGGAAATCTACTTATCTAGAGCTGGTTTTAGTTTTTTGGACTCTGCTAAAAATCTATGGAATTTTTTGAGTGTGAGTGTGCTATGAAAGATCCATAATTCTGTTTCTAGAACCTGTTGTGGTCTATATGAGACAAAAATCTGGGGATGTCCCCCTTGTATGGCTGGGGGAAATGAGGACGTAATTGAAGGGCATGTCTCTTCTCTTAGCCTGTGCACACAAGGGGACAAGATTTATGTTTCTCAAGGAACTCAGACTGATTTGAGTGGAGAGCAGTTGGACGAGTTGATTGCATACTGGGAGTCAGGCATTAGCAATAGACAACAAATTGTTGTAGTTGGCGTTGAGGGCCTCAATATTGCTTTGGACAGTCAGAACTTTGTTGGAGCAAGCAGTTCTGCAGCTGTAGGTGAAATACCAAAGTGGGTGGAAGCTAGGCTTGGAACACAGCCAAAGACAGCCCCGGGGACCAAGGTGTTCAACCACAAGGCCGTGGTGTACTGGAGCAAAGGAGCAGGAGCTGCACAAGTTTTTGCAATCAGACGTGGTTGCAGCCGGACACGCTCTGCACGAGGCAACCACGAACGGGGGTTCATTAGCAACAAACAGTTTGTTCTGCTTAAAGGAGATGCAGTCATTCGCAACGAAGACACCCACAACCGTCTCAAAGCTTTCGAGTTGAGAGACTATCAGACCGTACCTTTATTTTCTTTAGTATTCAGTGAGCGGGAGATAGGGGAGTATTGTTTTGTCTCTACCTGGCAGAAAGAGGAGGAGGGTTGGTTAGAGCTACTATAGCTTGGGATAAGGTTAGTGGCAGGTTTCTGGATATAGATATACCTCCCACATCTTACCATCATGTAGAGCGAGGCACTTTGAGAAAAGTCTGGCAGTTGATAGCATAGATCAGAATTAGATCTTGCTTGGTCGGACCTCTATTCTTTCCCTCCCTCTCTTTACTATTTTCATTACTTTGTACTTGTAGTTGTCAAAGCCTCTCTTGGTGGAGGCCAGTCAGTCCGGGGTTTTTGGGCTGGGGTATTCTGCAGGAGCAGCACTGTGGAGGGATTTTGGTGTGGGGGTGTTGATGTTTTGGTTTCTTATGTTTGGATCTCCCCCACACCTGCATGCTTGACTGTGCGCCATGTTGGTTTTGTGTGGGCGCTTGCTTTCATAGGGATTAGGCTGGATTTTATCACCGGTCAATCTTAGAGTATGCCGTTGGTGGTAAGGCTGGAGTGATGACCAGCAAGACCACCAGTGTTTCTTCTATGGTGAGGCTGGGTTGATGACCAGCCAACCATATGAGTTCTTGCGGTTGTCGTGCGCATACATATCGCTACACAACTACATCGCTGTCCAAAACCACACAACACATGTGCACGCCACACACTACCACTAGTCCAGCCACTAGTACAACTAGTCAGTCACTAGGCTGCCACTATGCTGCCACTATGCTGCCCACTATGGCAGTCACTAGTCCACACAATGATAAAGAAAAAGAATACAAGCACAAGCTCATGCAAGCTCACAAAGCTGAAGCATAAACTCATGCATATATAACCTCATCACTCAAATATAAGTCAAGCCAAGTGCACCCCACGCCATGGGGAATCCACACTACGGCGCCATAGCTAGGCGCGGTGAGGCTCAACTCGAGAAAGATGAGCCTCCCGCGCTTGCCGTGAAGATAACCACTCCAGGGCCTAAATCTGCCTTGACCCCTGGATTGACACTTGGGCCAATCCCAAATGTCAATATGTAAAAGCTAGCTATTTCCTAGCTAGTTTCACACTAGTGGTAAAATAACTTGACAGCTGTCGTGCGCATACATATCGCTACACAACTACATCGCTGTCCAAAACCACACACAACATGTGCACGTCACACACTAGTATATCACTAGTCCACCACTAGTCCAACCACTAGGCTACAACTAGTCAGTCACTAGGCTGCCACTATGCTGCCCACTATGGCAGTCACTAGTCCACACAATCGCCCCCTAGCTGGTGCTTAGGTCCCTCTAAGTCCAGGTAGCCACAAGATGTGATAGTGACCATAGCCTCACTAAGTCCTCCACCACTATCCCTACTACACTCAAACTCGATAGATCAAGAGGCCGGGTGCAAGAGTTGCCCCATCGTTAGTCATCGTCTTTGCAACCTGTGAACTTGAGCTTGGGATCTCATGTATTGACTCCTATGAGCTTGGCCTCCCATGTCTTGTTAGCTGCCTCCAGTCATGTCCACTGCCACTATCCCAAGCAGTGTGGACACAACCAATCTCCGTCAGGAACCTTCTCAAGAGGTGGTGTCAAGCATCCCATATGCCAACCCCTTGAGCATCGATCAACACCAGCATGGTGGTTGCCCCTTTGGCAGACCCACAGAGCATGCACCTCAAACCTGCAGGTACCACTGCCAAGTTTGGGTCAACTCTGCCATCGACATTGGGAAGGTGACATGGCGCACAATTACGCACATGGTCCTTCCAAGTCATGCCATCCCGACCCTCCAAGATCAGGACCCCTGAGGGCAACACCTCTCGAACCCTCAGAATAACACGCCCTGCAGTAACATCCAGAGTCGTAGGAGCAGTCTGCTGCAAATAAACATAGTCACCAGGGCTAAACCTCCGAACCCCAGGACGATATCCTCCACCACGTATAGTGGCATACCTCAACGTATCACGGTGCTGTGCAATGGCAAGGTTCTCAAAAGCCATGGGCATGACTTTCTTGAACAACTCTGCACGCTGATCACATGCACGTACCCACACGTCCGGATCGTCAAGGTTAAGGACTTGAGCAGTGTCCCTACGAATGGCTGCAGGCAAATCCGGCTCTCGGCCAAAGAGAAGGAAATATGGTGAGAAGGAGGCAAGTGATGCTTGTTTGCTGAACCTGTAGCCCATGGCTAACCAAGGAACCTGAAGATCCCAATCTCCTAGGTGTCCCTTCTGTAAGCCATACTTGCGCAAACCCCTCTTCACCGTCTGAACAACTCTCTCTGCCAAGCCATCGGCCTCAGGATGATCCCGAGAAGTGGTGCGGTGGTCTATCAAGGCTTTATCACACAAAAGCCTGAAACTCCCCCAAGAACTCTCTCCTTGGTCCGTGAGTACCTCAGCTGGAGCACCAAATCGGCTAAGCACACGATCCAAGAATGCATACGCAGCCCCCTCACTAGCCTTGTCAGGCAATGGAACCAACTCAATCCACTTGGAGAAGTGCTCCACCATCACCAACACATATCTGTGGTGGCGCATAGTCAGTGGCAACGGTCCTGCGAAGTCAAGACTCCACCTGTAGCCCAATCCCATGATTGGTAAAGATGCAACTGTGGTGTAGGGGCGTTGAATGAAGCACGCACCCTGTCACACACCATGCACCTAGCCACAAACTGTTGCACCTCTGTATGCATACCACGCCACCAATACTGCCCCTGCAGTAAACTGTGAGTGCGTCGCACTCCAAAATGCCCAACTCCTCATGGGCATGCCGCACTAACCGTTGTGTGGGGTGAGGCACAATCCTCACCCCATCCTCCCACACTCGAAGTAGGTGTCCCCTCCCACTTGAACCTCTTGGCTCGTTGCAGGATCCGATCCCTCTCCCTGGCAGTCACAATGGCTGCCGTGTCTCCCGTGCGGAGGTAGTCCAACACAGCGAATCCTCATGTATATCTTTGGCACCACCTAGCTCATCACTAGCCTCAGGGTCCTCAGACACTCCGTCTACAGTCATCCCTGTTGTAGGTCCAACCTGACCTCCCGATGCCAAGATACACAAAAATGCAGATGCGTGCCATCCCGGCACCATCTCCTCGTCCGTCTCACCATGCCACCGAGCTCCAGTGTCATCCTGCTGGCTCATGCATGGATTGCGACTCAATCCATCCGCATCCCGATTGACCAAACCCGGTCGATGCACAACCTGAAAGTCATACTCCTGGAGTATAGTGCCCACCGTGCAAGCTTCCCCGTAAGCTTGTCTGACTCCATCAACCACTTGAGTGGCTGGTGATCCGTGACAAGGGTGAAAAGATTGCCGTATAGATAGCACCTGAAGTGTGCCACGGCCCACACTGCAGCTAAGCACTCTCCCATATGAGCTGTACTTAGCCTCTGCAGCGTTGTTCGAGCGGCTAGCATAAGCCACTACGAACTCTCTTCCCTCATCATCCACCTGTGTGAGCACCGCTCCAAGCCCCAGCATGCTCCAATCCGTATGCAGCTGAAAGGGACGCCCCCTGATAGGTCGTCTCAGGATAGGCGCCGAGGTCAACCTCGCCTTGAGCTCTTGAAAAGCTCGTTCCTGCTCATCTTCCCACTGCCACTCCTGGTCCACCTTGGTCAGCTTGGTTAGAGCCTTTGCAATGGTACTAAATCCCTTGACAAACCGTCTATAATAGTTTGCCAACCCCATGAAAGCTCGAACTCGGCTCACATCCGTGGGGCGTGGAATTTGTGCAATGGCCTACCTTAGTCTGCTGTACCCCCAATCCTCCAGGATATATCATGTGACCCAGATACTCAATCTGGTTGTGGAAAACTTGCACTTCCCCGGATGCAACTTCAATCCGTGCGCTCTCAAGCGCTCCAATACCACCTGAAGGTGTCTCTCATGCTCCTCCATAACACTAAAGATGATGATGTCATCTATGTAGCACCGAGCAAAGTCCACCCCTGCTAGAATCCTATCCATGACTCTCTGAAACTCTGCAGGAGCATTCTTAAGCCCAAATGGTAAGAACCGCCACTGATATAGGCAATCCTTGCCGTGCTCATTGATCCCCAGAATGCGTCTTCTGCTTGTCCGCCTCCTTGATTGGCAACTGGTGATATCCGGATCGTAAATCCAAAGTGCTAAAGACCTTAGCATGCCCGATGGCATCAAAGATCTCCTCTGGTGTTGGCATGGCATACTTATCGGACTTGGTCTGACGATTTACAGGCCGGTAATCACCGCACATACGTCTCTCCGTCCAATTGCCATAGACATCCTTCTTGGCTGGCATCACTGTGGCTGAAGCATACTCTCCACCAGAGAGCTCCACCAAACCTGCCTCCCAGAGATCTTGAGTCCTCATCTGAATCAAACCTCTCCATGTCACTGTATCTATAGGGTCTCCGAAAGATTGGCGTGTCAGGGCCGAATCGGGGTCTGTGCAGCAAACTGAAAAAGGAAGGCAAAGCAATTCCTGTAAGCCCTCAGGAACCGCCGTATACGTCGTCTCTCTCCTCCGGTGACAATGGGTCCAATGTCAGGCTCCCAATTGTCCTCCGTAACTGCAACCTTAAGTCCAGTGGGCTTAGAGGTAGAGGACGCGTCCGTGGTTGCTATGTTGCAACCTCTTGAGCAGTACTCCCTACCTGCTCAGTCAATGACAAGGCCTCATCCTGCCCCATCATCTCATCCTCAGGACTTCCTCACCCGAGAAAAATCCCCAACCTCATCCATCACAGCCGCCTTGGCTGCCAACTCCCTCTGAACCTCGAGCACCTCCCACGTGTGCCATGGATGCATGCACCCCGTGGTCCTCACATGCTCGCCCCCACTCACTGCCTGTACCGTCTCGGTAGGCAGAGAGACCATCGAGGGAAGTGTACTCCGCACTCTGCGTTGCTCAGCCATAGCCAAGCTGATAATCCAGGTCAAGCAATTGAGATCCATTGCTTGCCCCAACACTGACGACGTGATGCCTCAGAAAGAGACGACACCGCCGTGGTACCAGTGGTAAAACCCATTGCCGCTCACGCTCGTCAGCATTAGGCTCCACTAACTGCAACTGAGCATCCCACAGGAGGCCAGGTCCACTATCCCGGAAAGCATGCGATCCTGGGAAGCTGAGCAGTGTAGGTAATGCTGCTCGTGGTTGACCCACCCTTGTTGACCACTGCCAAAGGCGAACGGTCATCGTGTCTCACACGCTGAGACTGCCTCCCTGTGTCCAGAATGTTATCCACTGTGAGATGTGCTGGCCGCTGCACCCCCATCAAATGCACGCTTGAGCAGTGCGGTGGCATCAAGTTAGTCCACCATAGTGGACGATGAGCCCGTGACCCCACTGTAGCTGCATCTAGCAACACTGCTGACCCAAGCCACGACCGGACTTGATGCACACTGGCCATCACCCTGGCCCGAGAATCGCCCATCAGTGGCACATTCTCCAAGATGTATGCTGGAGATACAGTTGAATGCCCTTGGCAGGGCCAACCTGCAACTACCAGATCAATGGAGCCAACCCGCTCCAAATCCTGCGCCCCCAGCAACGAAATGTCTGCTGGCAAGGCCTGCTGATATCCACGAATGCAGACACCGACAACAACTCAGGGTACCGCTGCACCAACTGAGCAACATGGCGAAGTGAAACGTCGTGCAGTCTCATCCCTCTCCACATACAGGTAACGCCGAACTCGTACACCTGCCTGTAACAGCAGCCAATCCGGTGCTGATCCCGCCAAACAAGTCCAGAAGACAAATGCCTTCATCCGGATACTGCCACACAATAGGTGTGGTGTCCAATGGAGACAACTGAGGTGGTCCTGGTGCAATCCCCGCACTCTCCTCCTCTCCTGACGGTACAAAAGCCTCCACCCAGGCTTGTTGCACCCGTCGATCAGCATCCCGCTGCAAATCCTTGCTCGTGCCCCACAATGGAGTCTGAGCAACCATGGTAGGCAACTCCGCCATACCATACATGTCATCCTGCTCTCCCGGAGGTGGCACATCCTCTGAATGAGCGTTGCCCTCAAGCAACTCTCTAGGCCAACTCACTGCCGCTGTGAATGCTGCTAGTGTCGCATCTTGCCGCTGGCAACCGCAACTCCTCCTATGAACGTCACAGGGAGCTGCACACGCCGGCCCTCCCCTGACTGCCATCCAGGCCTATAGGAAGCTGACTCCTCCCAAAAATCCAGGGTGAAGCCCATGGTACAACACTGCCCCACCAACCAGGACATCGTATGAGACCGCGTCTGTCACAATGGCCTTGGCTCGCATCACTGAGCCATCTGTAGGGTGATCCGGCCGTAGTCTGATAGCCAACTCACGCCGTGTCATGCCCGAGCCTGCTCCGATCCTCCCAGAGACGTCTGTATCTGGAAAGGACAAGGCTCCATATCCGCCTCCGTGAGGCCCAAGCCTGCAATAGCAGCTCTGCCCAGCATCAATGGCTGAGCTCCCGAGTCCAACAAGACCCGCAGTGGCCGGTACCTCTTGCCTGCCGGTCCACTCAAACAGAAAATGCCATCCTGGTTGTCTAACATGACAACTCCAGGTGTCACCATGGCGCGCTCAATGGCTGGCCTAGCTGGCAGCTCCATCAACCTGGCAGCTGCAGCTTGCCATGGCGCCGCCGTGGCAGTCTTGACCCTCAAATCCGAGGATCCCTCCGGCACTCTCCCACTATCTCCGCAGAAGATGAAGTAACCTCCCCACTCTCACAGAGTGTAGCTGCCAGCCTGAACACCTCAGCTGGTCTTACCCCCGCGTCGCAATCATGGTAGCCGAGAACAATGGAGCCTGGCACACAGATGTGGCCGCTCCTAGCAGCACACTAGCTGCCGTAGCCTTGGCAACACTAGGTAGTGGTGCTACCCGTGTAGCTCTCCCCAATGGCATAGTAACCTCCGCCTCGGTAACAGTCGGGCGAGAACTAGGTGCCATGGATGGCGTCGACACTGTCTCCGCCAATGTGAATGACTGAGGAAGCCTAGCCTGACGGCTTGCCTCCCCACGCTGTGGATCCAACTCCACCTCTGCACCTCGTGGCTCAGGAACTCGTGCTGCTCCTCGAGTCACGGCTGCAGCAGACTCCACCTGCACTAGTGGTAGTGCTGCTCCACACATGAATCCCATGCCTCCCATATCTCCTCCCTCAGGAGCAGGAGGTGGACCATCCGGCCTTAGAGCCGGTACCACCTGAGCTGTAGCCATGGCAGCGAGCCTCTGCTCTAGCTGCTGAAGCCGGTTGGCCATGCCTTGGTCAACACCCTGACCTCCGCGTCCTTGGCCATGTTGAGCTTGCCCTTGGCCTGTGCCTGGCCACCTCGTCCTCTTTGGGCTGCTCCCCCTCGCCCCCCCACCATTGTTCCCTTGGAACTGGCCTGGGCGCAACTCAGGATGCAAACCATAACACTGGGCCTCTCCATGCCCGTGCTTGCCACAATGCCCACACTGCAACTGTGCAGGCTGTGCATGCCGGCCCTTTGCCTCCCTCTGGACAATCCTTCTTGACATGGGGTCCTCCACATGTCCAGCACACCACATCCGCCCGTTGTTGGCCTGCAAATGAAGGGAGAGACCCCTGCATCTGAGGTCCTCTCTGCCCTTCCCTGAGCTTCACCTGAGCCCCCTTGTTGCCTTGAGCACGTTGAGGTAGTGGTTGGCTAGGAGCACCACTACCCCGTGGTGTCTCCTTAGCAAATCCCCATGACCACTCGTTCCTCCACCATGTTGAGCTCTATCCGCTCTGCCAGCAAAAACACATTTGCTAAGGTGGGTTGGGCCGCTTGTAGGAGAGTTGCATCCCGCACCCTTCTCCTCAGCTCCTTGTCCAATATCCCATACCAGAATTGGACTGCCTGAGCTTCCGTAACCCCTTGGGTTACATTTATCAAGCGCCTCATGCGAGTGAAAGCCTCCCTCAAGCTCTCGTAGGCTTCCGTTGGAACTCTTGCAAGCTCCGCAACTTCTCTGTCCTCACCCCTTGGTAGTTCCCTCTCAACTCTTCGAAGAACTCCACAACAGGGTTGAAGGCAGGCACGGTACTGGTGCTGGTGCGGTAGTGGCTTGGGTGGACGTCGTAGCTACTGTACCACCAGTCCACTAGTCCCTGCTTGCTGAAGCTGCCGGTGCAGCGGCAGGTGTAGCCACTGCCCTCGTGGCTCTAGTGCCCCTAGTGATGGAGACATAGTCGGGTGACCAGTACATCCTCCACTCCTCGATCTCAACCTCATGCCCCCGCCTGAACTCATGGTAATCATCCATAGGCGGCCCCTCAAGGTGCTGAAACAGCCCCTTCCATGCCATGAAAGGCGTAAATAGTTGTGGATTGCGCATTTGCTGCAAATCACACCAACTATCAAACTCTTGGATAAAATCATCCAACTCGATGGTGCCCACCGCCCCAGAGTACCTTCGTGGCCCCTTGGTAGCTCCATACATCCTCCATTGTGTCCCACAACAATGGCAAGGAAACAACTTGCACCGCCGGTATGAGTCTCCTGATTCACAATCCGAATCAGAACCTTCCGTAGAAGACACAGGAGGTGAAGGTGGCCTAAACCGCACACCTCGTCTCGTGTACCCACTAGTATCGCTAGTGCTCGAACCGGCACTGTCCCCAGCAACTAGTGGCACCTCCGTGTTGACACTCAACCGGTCATGAACATGTCCCTAACCCCCTCTCCACAAGGTAACCGGGTAGAGAACCTGTTGCGGCTTATGGTTTGGAATACTAAGTTCCTAACATAGCCTACACCTGTACCTGCATCCACCGCAAGCACTCTATGGTTGGCTGGTCATCACCTCCAACCTCACCACACAGAGAACAATGATGGTCTGGCTGGTCATCATCCCAGCCTCACCATCGACAGCATGCTCTAGGACTGGCCGGTGATCAAATCCGGACCAATCACCTATAAAAACAAGCGCCACACAAAACTAGCATGGCGCACAGTCAAGCATGCAGGTATGGAGGGGATCCAAACACAAGAAATCAGAACGACAACTCCCCCACACCAAAAACAACTCCTGGTGTTGTCCTGCAAGGACACCCCAGCCCAAACCCGGACTGACTCTTGCCTCCACCTACGGAAAGGTCTTGGCCTAATGAGAGGGTGGAAACTACGAGGAAGAGAAGCTAAAGCAATGCCTAACCCCAGCATGCCCTCATCCCAACACTCTTCCTCTCATCTCTTCCCTCACTTGCATGACCATGGAATATCATGAAGATACTCCTCAAACCGCCCTCCACGAGCTTCAAAATTCGACCTTCAAGACCACATGCCAGTCCTTAGGTAGTCCACCAGTGCCTCCACAGTCAGCACAGGCCGTCCACAGGTCAACACGGGCCACCACAGACCAGCACAGGCCCACACAGCTCACTGGTCACAGCCGTCACAGCCCCACACAGGCCACAGCTTGTCACAGCCCTCACAGCCCGTCACAGCCCCACAGACCACATGGCACAGCCTGACACAGCCTGTCACAGCCCTACAAAGGTCACAGGGGTCATAGCCCCAAAGGCCATAGCCTGTCACAACCCCTCACAGCCCGTCACAGCCTGTCACAAGTCCACAGGGGTCAGAGAACAAAGGCCACAGCCTATCACACAGCCGCCACTGCCGCCCACAAGCCACAGGGCCAACACTTGTCATAGCCCATCACAAGCCCGTCACAACCCCACATTCCACATGGCATAGCCTGTCACAGCCCTACACAGGTCACAGGGTCACACAGCCCCAAAGGCCACAACCTGTCACAGCCCCTCACAGCCCGTCACAGCCCCCACATGCCACATGCACAACCTGTCACAAACAGCCTTCACAGCCTATCACAGCTAGCCACAGCCTGTCACGGCCTGTAACAACCTTCCACACAGCCCGTCACAGCCCCACAGGCCAGAGGGCACAGCCTGTCACAGGCCCTCACAGGCCGTCACACATCCCCACAGGCCACTTATGACAGTTTAGCCATTTCTCCAAGGAGTTTAGTCACGCCAAGCTAGGTTTGTGTCTCTTGGACTCTAGGCTTCTTTGCACCGAGCTATGGCGGCTGTGAAAAAATCAGCAAGGTATTTCTTGCTCTTTTCGGCTCCCACACACACCAATAGTAGCCCTAAGCATGAGGAAGATGGTTGCCACAAACCAAGCCTTCTTTCTCACTTAGACTCTCCCCAAACACGCCACTAATTCAATGGCAAACAACCAAGCCTTGCTGGTTTCCAGCCCTTGTGAGCACTCATTCAAGCGTTTCCCTTGGCCATAGCATCTGTCTTAGAGCCTATTCCAGCCCCCTCACACCTGCCACTTCAAGAGCCATGCTCTATATCTAGGCTTGAGGTTGAAACCCCAACTTAGAACAGAACGCTCTACAAGTGTCGGACTGTCACATAAGAGCAGATCAGCCCCTTACCTTCTCTTCTAGTTCTCTAAAGCTTGAAAACAAAAGCCCAATAGAGTGAAGGCATGCTCCACACATGCCCCAATCTCACCACCAGAGAATCAGCCCCTTTGCTTTCTTTCTTGCACCCACCAACCTGACAATACACGCTTCAACGGGCTGGAAGCATGCTCCACACATGCCCTACAGGGAAACCAGCCCCTTCCTTTCTTTCTTGCACTCCCAAACCTGAAAGTACAAGCCTTCAACAGGCTGAAAGCATGCTTCACACATGCATTGCTCTCACATAAGGGAAGTCAGCCCTTCCCTCTTCCTTGCTTGCCCTCCAAGCTTGAAGATGGAAGCTTCAATGAGCTGAATACATGCTCCACACATGCAACCTCTTCACACAAGAGGTATCAGCCCCCTATCTTGGCTCCTTAGCTCCTTGATGCTCTCTAAGACAAGACTAAGCACTCCATAGCCCTTGCCAAGCTCTTGAAACCCTAAGGCTTACATTTACAGCCACAAGACACTCCTCTTGTGGTGCAAGAGCTCTTCTTCCAAGCTCTGAAACCCTAGGTGCACATTCCATGGTCTTGCGGCCCCTCTTAGCTCCTGTTCCAGCCCATGACAAGAGCCCTCTCACTGCTGAAGCTCGAGATTGAAACCCAATCTCCACATACTCAACAAAGTGCACTGATTTGCCCCAAGCCAAATCAGCCCTTTCGCTTCGCCAAGAGCTCCACGGTGCTCCTTGCATAACAACCTGGTTTCTCTCATTCTCAAGCAAAAACCACAAGTGCTACAACTAACTCGTATCTGGCACTCACAGATACGAGCTCATCTTTCTCGAGTGATAAAGAAGAAGAATACAAGCGCAAGCTCATGCGAGCTCACAAAGCTGAAGCATAAACTCATGCATATATAACCTCATCACTCAAATACAAGTCAAGCCAAATGCACCCCACGCCATGGGGAATCCACACTACGGCGCCATAGCTAGGCGCGGTGAGGCTCAACTCGAGAAATATGAGCCTCCCGCGCTTGCCGTGAAGATAACCACTCCAGGGCCTAAATCTGCCTTGACCCCTGGATTGACATTTGGGCCAATCCCAAATGTCAATATGTAAAAGCTAGCTATTTCCTAGCTAGTTTCACACTAGTGGTAAAAATAACTTGACACGGTGGATGCAGGTGCAGGTGCCCTTAGCCACTGGGATATGACCCTTAATCCGCAACAGGTGCTCACCCGTGTCACTATTAGAATTAGTACTAAAGCCTTATAGTGTCACGTGGGGGAGGTGCGGGTTGTGAGTGTCGTCACGGAGTTACCCAAGGGTTTTGAGGGGAGTACGGCTACAGGCAGTAGCAGTGAGAGTGGGTTCACCAGACGAGGTGTTCGTTTCAGACCACCTTCACCTCCACCCTCAACTAGTGCAGAGTAAGACACAGACTCGGAGGCTTCATCAATAGGTGTGCAGTTTCATTCGCCATTGTTGTGGGACGACATGGAGGAGATGTATGGAGCTACTAAGGGGCCTCGTAGGTACTCTGGAGCTATGGGCACAATCGAGCTGGATGACTTTATCCAGGAGTTTGACAGCTGGTGTGATTTGCAGCAGATGCGCAATCCACAGCTGTTCACCCCATTCATGGCGTGGAAGGGACTGTTCCAGCATTTGGAAGGCCCGCCTATGGACGATTACCATGAGTTCAGGCGAGGACATGAAGCAGAGATTGAGGAGTGGAGGATATATTGGTCACCTAACTACGTCTCTATTACTTGAGGCACGACGCGACCAGTAGCTGCATCAGCACCAATATCTCCCACTGCCAGCACTAGTAGTGGAACAAGTAGTGTCGGTACTTCTGCAGGTGGTACCAGTTCAAAAGGTGTTACTACTCCTCCTACCACAACTACAACACATGTGCCTAGATTCAACCCGGTGGTGGAGTTTTTCCAGGAGTTGCGGAGGAACTACCAAGGTGTACGGACAAAGAAGCTGCGAAGTTTGCAAGACTTCCAGGGCAAATCCAGTGAGAGCCTGCGAGAGGCCTACACTCGTATGAGCCGCTTGATAAGTGTGACCCAGGGGGATACTGAAGCTCAGACAATCCAGTTCTCGTATGGAATTTTGGACAATGAGCTCAGGAGAAGGGTGCGGGATGCAACCCTATTACAAGCAGCCCAACCCACATTAGCAGATGTGTTTCTGCTGGCTGAGCAGATTGAGCTCAACATGGTGGAGGAGCGAGTTGTTACCATTGGATTTGGCAAAGACATGCCTGCACGAGGTGCAGCTGCCAGCCAACAAGCACAAGGGACTGCCCAACAGCGTGGTCAGGGGGGCAAGGTTTCCCAACCCAAATTCCATGGAGCTTACAGGGGACCTCAGGTGCAAAGGCCAGTAGCTTCTTTTGCGGGCCAACAGCAACCAGGGGTGGTATGTTGGACATGTGGAGGACCCCATATCAAGAAAGATTGCCCAGAAAGTAGCAAAGGGCCGGCACAAGCATAGCTTGCACAGTTGCAGTGTGGGCATTGTGGCAAGTATGGGCATGGAGATGCCCAGTGTTATGACTTGCACCCTGAGTTGCGGCGATTCCAGTTCCAATGGAACAGTGGTGGCCGAAGGCGTGGTGGAGCACCTCAGCGAGGACGAGGTGCTCAGGCACGAGGTGCAGACAAGGGCAAGCACAATATGGCCAAGGACGTGGAGGTCACGGCGTTGACCAAGGCATGGCCAACCGGCTTCAGCAACTAGAGCAAAGGCTTGCTGCCATGGCCACAGCTCAGGTGGTACCAGCTCCAAGACTTGAGGGTCCACCTCATGTTCCTCCTCAGCAGCGTCATCCTGACGGAGGAGACATGGGAGGCATGGGATTTATGTGTGGGGCAACACTACCACTAGTGCAGGTGGAGTATGCTGCAGCCGTCACTCGAGGAGCAGCACGAGTTCCTGAGCCACGATGTGCAGAGGTGGAGTTAGATCCACAGCGTGGGGAGGCAAGCCGTCAAGCTAGGTTGCCTCAATCATTCATCTTGGGGGGAGACAGTGTCGACGACATCCATGGCACCTAGTTCTTGTCCGACAGATACAGAGGCCGTTATTGTACCATTGAGGAGAGCTACACGTGCAGCACTGACACCTGCTGCCAAGGCTAGTGCAGCCAGTGTGTTGATGGGGGCAGCCACCTTTGTGTATCAAGCCCCACTGTTCTCGGCAACCATGATTGCGACGCCGGGGGTAAGACTAGCTGCAGTGTTCAGACTAGCAGCAACACTCTACGAGAGTGGGGATGTCACTTCATCTTCTGTGGAGTTAGTGGAGGGTGTAGTGGCAGAGGGATCCTCGGATTTGAGGGTCAAGACTGCCATGGCTGCGCCATGGCAAGCTGCAGCTGCCAGGTTGACGGAGCTGCCAGCTAGGCCAGCCTTTGAGCGTGCCATGGTGATACCTGGAGTTGTCTTGTTAGACAACCAGGATGACATTTTCTCTTTGAGTGGACCGACAGGAAGAGGTACCGGCCACTGCGGGTCTTGTTGGACTCGGGAGCTCAGCCATTGATGTTGGGCAGAGTTGCTATTGCAGGTTTGGGTCTCATAGAGGCGGACATGGAGCCTTGTTCTTTCCAGATACAGACATCTATGGGAGGATCAGAGCAGGCTCGGGGCATGACACGGCGTGAGTTGGTCATTAGACTACAGCCGGATCATCCTATAGATGGCTCAGTGATGCGAGCCAAGGCCATTGTGACAGATGTGGTCTCTTACAATGTCCTCGTTGGTGGGGCAGTGTTATATCTCATGGGCTTCACCCTGGATTTTTGGGAGGAGTCAGCATCCTACAGGCCTGGATGGCAGTCAGGGGATGGTCGTCGTGTACAGCTCCCTGTGACATTCATTGGGGGTGTTGCTGCTGCCCAGCGGGGCAAGATGCCAACACTAGCAGCCTTCACAGCTGCAGTTAGTTGGCCTGGAGAGTTGCTGGAGGGCAATGCCCATGCAGAGGATGTGCCACCTCTAGCAGAGCAGGATGACATGCATGGTACGGCGGAGTTGTCTGCCATGGTTGCTCACACTCCATTGTGGGGTACGAACAAGCATTTGCAGCAGGCTGCTGATAGACGGGTGCAACAAGCCTGGGTAGAGGCCTTCGTACCGTCAGGAGAGGAGGAGAGTGCGGTGATTGCACCAGGACCATCTCAGTTGTCGCCGTTGGACACCACACCTCTTGTGTGGTAGTGCCCGGATGAAGGCATATGCCTTCTGGACTTGTTTGGCGGGATCAGCACTGGATTGGCTACAGTGCTGCAGGCAGGTGTACGAGTTCGACGTTACCTGTATGTGGAGAGGGATGAGACTGCACGACGCGTCTCACTGTGCCATGTTGCTCAGTTGGTGCAGCAGTACCCTGATTTGTTGCCAGTGTCTGCAGTTTGTGGATACCAACAAGCATTGCCAACAGACATCTATTTGCTGGGGGCGCATGATTTGGAGCGGGTTGACCCTATTCATTTGGTAGTGGCAGGTTGGCCCTGCCAAGGGCATTCATCAGCCGGGCATGGCAATGGGTTACAAGACTCAAGGTCACGCATGTTTTGAGAGATGTTGAGGGTCCTACGTTATTTACAGCTTCAGCAGACAGACTCTCCGGCATATATTTTGGAGAATAAGCCATTGATGGGTGATTATCGGGCCAAGGTGATGGCCAGTGTGCATCAAGTGCGGTCTTGGCTTGGGTTAGCAGTGTTGCTGGACGCAGCTGCAGTGGGATCACGGGCTCATCGCCCACGACTATGGTGGACCAACTTGATGTCACTTGCACTGCTTAAGCGTGCATTTGATGAGGTGCAGCGGCCACCACACCTGATGGTGGATAGCATTTTGGACATAGGGAGACAGTCTCAGCGTGTGAGACACAATGACCGATCACCTTTGGCAGTGGTCAATAAGGTGGGTCACCCACGAGCCGCATTGCCTACACTACTCAGCTTTCCAGGATCTCATGCTTTCCGCGATGGTGGACCTGGCCTCTTGTAGGATAGCCAGTTGCAGCAATTAGTGGAGCCCAATGCTGACGAGCGCGAGCGGGCGATAGGTTTTACCACTGGTACCATGGCGGTGCCATCTCTTTCTGAGGCATCACGTCGTCAGGTGTTGGGGCAAGCAATGGATCTCAATTGCTTGACCTAGATTATCAGCTTGGCTATGGCTGAGCAACGCAAATTACGGAGTACACTTCCCTTGATGGTCTCCCTGCCTACCGAGACGGTACAAGCAGCGAGTGGGGACGAACAGGTGAGGACCACGAGGTGCAGGCTGCATCCATGGCACACGTGGGAGGTGCTCGAGGTTCAGAAGGAGTTGGCAGCCAAGGCGGCGGTGATGGATCAGGTTGGGAATTTTTCTCGGGTTGAGGAGGTCCTCAAGAATGGGATGCTGGGGCAGGATGAGACATTGTCACTGACAGAGGAGGCAGTGGTCACTGCTCAAGAGGTTGCAGCATAGCAACCACGGGACGCGTCTTTTATCTCTAAGCCTGCTGGACTCAAGGTTGCAGTCACGGAGGACAACTGAGAGCCTGATGTTGGACCTATAGTCACCGGAGGGGAAAGACGACGTATACGGCGGTTCTTGAGGGCTTACACGAACTGCTTTGCCTTCAGTTTGAAAGACTTAGGAGCACTGAAGGGTCAAGAGATTCGCATTGAATTGGCTACTGACACGCCAATCTTTCGGAGACCCTATAGATACAGTGACATGGAGAGGTCCTTAATTCAGATAAGAACTCAGGACCTTTGGGAGGCTGGTTTGGTGGAGCTATCTGGGGGAATGTATGCTTCAGCCACAGTGATGCCAGCCAAGAAGGATGTCTATGGCAATTGGACGGAGAGACGTATGTGCGGTGATTACCGGTCTGTAAATCATCAGACCAAGTCCGATAGGTATGCCATGCCGGCACCAGAGGAGATCTTTGATGCCATTGGGCATGCCAAGGTCTTTAGCACTTTGGATTTACGATCCAGATATCACTAGTTGCCGATCAAGGAGGCGGATAAGCAGAAGACGGCATTCTGGGCGATCAATGAGCACGGGAAGGATTGCCTATACCAGTGGCAGTTCTTACGATTTGGGCTTAAGAACGCTCCTGCAGAGTTTCAGAGAGTCATGGAGTTTGCTCGGTGCTACATAGATGACATCATCATCTTTAGTGCTACGGTGGAGGAGCATGAGAGACACCTTTAGGTGGTATTTGAGCGCTCAAGGGCGCACGGATTGAAGTTGCATCCGGGGAAGTGCAAGTTTTTCCACAACCAAATTGAGTATCTGGGTCACATGATATATTCTGGAGGATTGGGGGTACAGCAGACTAAGGTAGAGTCCATTGCACAGATTCCACGCCCCACGGATGTGAGCCGAGTTCAAGCTTTCATGGGGTTAGCAAACTATTATAGACGGTTTGTTAAGGGATTTAGTGCCATTGCAAAGGCTCTAACCAAACTGACCAAGGTGGACCAGGAGTGGCAGTGGGAAGATGAGCAAGAACAAGCTTTTCAAGAGCTCAAGGCGAGGTTGACCTCGGCGCCCATCTTGATACGACCTATCAGGGGGCGTTCTTTTCAGTTGCATACAGATTGGAGCATGCTAGGGCTTGGAGTGGTGCTCACACAGGTGGATGATGAGGGAAGAGAGTTTGTAGTGGCTTATGCTAGCCGCTCGAACAACGCTGCAGAGTCTAAGTATAGCTCATATGAGGGAGAATGCTTAGCTGTAGTGTGGGCCGTGGCACACTTCAGGTGCTATCTATACGACAATCTCTTCACCCTTGTCACGGATCACCAACCACTCAAGTGGTTGATGGAGTCAGACAAGCTTACGGGGAAGCTTGCACGGTAGGCACTCATCCTTCAAGAGTATGACTTTTAGGTTGTGCATCGACCGGGTTTGTCAATCGGGATGCAGATGGGTTGAGTCACAATCCATGCACGAGCCAGCAGGATGACACTGGAGCTCGGTAACATGGTGAGACGGACGAGGAGATGGTGCCCGGATGGCATGCATCTGCATTTCTGTGTATCTTGGCAACAGAAGGCAAGGTTAGACCTGTAATAGGGATGACTGTAGATCAAGTGTCTGAGGACCCTGAGGCCAGCAATGAGCAAGGTGGCGCCAAAGATATACATGAGGATTCAGATGTGTTGGACTACCTCCGCACTGGAGACACGACAGCCACTTTGACTGCCAAGGAGAGGGATCGGATCCTACAACGAGCCAAGAGGTTCAAGTGGGAGGGGACACACCTACTCCGAGTGTGGGAGGATGGTCGAGTGGGGATTGTGCCTCATCCAACACAGCGGGCACGGTTAGTGCGGCATGCCCATGAGGAGTTGGGGCATTTTGGGATGCGACGCACTCATAGTCTACTGTAGGGGCAATATTGGTGGCGTGGTATGCACACAGAGGTGCAACAATTTGTGGCTAGGTGCATGGTGTGTGACAGGGTGCGTGCTTCATTCAACGCCCCTACTCCACAATTGCACCCTCTTCCGATCATGGGATTGGGCTACAAGTGGAGTCTTGACTTCGCAGGGCCATTGCCACTGACCATGCGCCACAACAAGTACGTATTGGTGATGGTGGAGCACTTCTCCAAGTGGATCGAGTTGGCTCCATTGCCTGATAAGGCTAGTGAGGGAGATGCGTATGCATTTTTGGATTGTGTACTTGTGCTCCAGCTGAGGTACTCACGGACCAAAGGAGAGAGTTCTTGGGGGAGTTTCAGGCTTTGTGTGACAAGGCCTTGATAGACCACCGCACCACTTCTCGGGATCATCCTGAGGCCGATGGCTTGGCAGAGAGGGTTGTTCAGACAGTAAAGAGGGGTTTGCGCAAGTATGGCTTGCAGAAGGGACACCTAGGAGATTGGGACCTTCAGTTACCCTGGTTAGTCATGGGCTACAGGTTCAGCAAGCAAACATCACTTGCCTCCTTCTCACCATACTTTCTTCTCTTTGGCCGAGAGCCGGATTTGCCTACATCCATTCGTAGAGAAATTGCTACAGTTCTTAACCTTGATGATCCGGATGTGTGGGCACGTGCATGTGATCAACGTGCAGAGTTGTTCAAGAAAGTAATTCCCATGGCTTTCGAGAATCTTGCCATTGCACAACATCGTGATACGTTGAGGTATGCTACCATACGAGGTGGGGGCTATCGTCCTGGGATCCGGAGATTTAACCCTGGTGACTATATTTATCTACAGCAGACTGCTCCTACGACCTTGGATGTGACTGCATGATGTGTTATTTTGAGGGTTCGAGAGGTATTGCCTTCAGGCGTCTTGATCTTGGAGGGTCGGGATGGCATAACTTGGAAGGACCATGTGCGTAATTGTGCGCCATGTCACCTTCCGAATGTCGATGGTAGGATTGACCCAAACTTAGCAGTGGTACCTGCAAGTTTGAGGTGCATGTTGTGTGGGTCTGCTAGAGGGGCAGCCACCATGCTGGTGTGTGATCGATGCTCTAGAGGTTGGCATATGGGATGTTTGACTCCACCTCTTCAGATGGTTCCTGATGGGGATTGATTATGTCCGCATTACATTGGATAGTGGGAGTGGATACAACCATGGAAAGCTAACAAGAAATGCAAGACCAAGCTATTAGGAGACCTTGAACACACGAGATCCTGGCTCAAGTTCACAGATTGCAAGACGACGACTAACGATGGGGCTACTCTTGTACCTGGCCTCTTGGTCTATAGAGTTTGAGTACAATAGGGACAGTGATAGAGGACTTAGTACGGCTGTGGCTATTACATCTTGTAGCTATCTGGAGTTAGAGGGACCTATCCACCAACTAGGGGGGCGATTGTGACAGACTACTTTATTGTCCATATATGTGTGGTGTAGTTTGGACAGCGATGTAGTTGTGTAGCGATACGTATGCGCACGACAGATGGGCTGACGATAGACACATCTCTGAAGGCCCAATGCTGAAGGATGAGGTAAACCGAGTCGAAGGCCGAGCGCAGTAGTGAAAATAGGGGATGGGAGGCGGAAAGGTACGATAGTGGGTCGTGCTGCCAACCACGCCCCTGCTTCAGGTCCTGCGCATGATAGAAGTTGGGCCTGATGCAACTCAGAAGAAGCACTTGAGAGCATGCCGGAAAAGGAATGACGGTGCACGTGCTCGGAAATGGACCCCTGAAGATGGTCTAGGCATTGAGCAACCAGCTGCTCAAATGGTGGTAGACATGCTCGCACCGGTGCCGGAAGAAGATCACGTGCGGAGTGGAGATGCTGCTGAAAGGGTATGCAACAAACATTACGGCTATGCAACAAACAGCACAATTGAGTTCTTTCACATATATACCCGGAGTTGGCTATACCACCAATGGATTTCAGCCTCCAAATACTATTTTTCTCAATGTTTCCTTGGTGCAGACTTTACACAGCCCTTCACCTTTATCACATTCATGGCGTCCTTTGACTGTATAACCCTTAAAGTGCCCAAGCGACCCATTCTGGGTCGGTTGGGTTTGCTTAACCAGCCATAACTTCATGTGGTTCAGGGTTAAGGCTGATTGGGTGTTTTTTGGGCTCAATCGATAGAAAATCGGGTCCCCGTTCATATGGCATTGGCCAATTGGTCAATGTCCGAAGGGGTATGGGTCTGGACCAATTGGAAGGAGGGCACACTCAGCTTTTTGAGGCCAATTTGGCCCCCCTAACCAACCCAAGTTGCTGACATGGCAACTGCGGTCAGGTTGGGGTGACTGAAAGATACCCCATAAAGGTTAGGGCGACACGCTCCCCCAAACCCCTTGATTGCCCCGTGGGGGCATGGCGCCTGGCGCAGGCCTAGGCCTTCCCAGGCCTGGGCCCTAGTGTGAATCGACGGCGATGGCAGCTCCGGCCAACGTCATGCAGGGTGGACTGGAGGGAGTGTAGTTGTGATGGTGGCAGAGCTCAAGGCTCAAGAAAAACGCCATGAGGGGTGGGCCAGACCTATGGTGGGGGTTTGAGAGGGTTGAGGGTGGAGTGGCCCCCCATGAAAGCAGGGCCGGGTAGCCAGAGGAGCTCCCAAACCCCGTGCCCTTCTGGGCTATGGCTCCAAATATCCTAGGCTTGCAGGCTATACCATAGGTGTGCCATTTGAAGTCTTGGGCAGGGAACCTAAAGATGTGAGGGCAATTATCGATTGGTCCCAAACTTTTTTGGGGATCTCATATGGATGTTCATGACACTTCAACCGGAGGGATTAGGAATTGAACGGATGAATTTGTTTGTATAATTTTAGGAAGAGATATTTTGGCCTGCCCAAAGAAAATGGCATATTTTGACCCCCCAATTTGTCACTACAAAGGAGCCCACTTGAGAACATTTAAAAAAAAACTGAAAAATTATGAGGATGTGTGTTATCAGGTATGGTACAACATTCTTGAGACTCTCAAAAAAAGAGAAATTAAAACTGCCCAAATACGTTTTGGCACCTATTTCTTAGTGAAGAGTTTTTTTTGTCCCCACTCTACACTTTATAATCTTCTGATCTGGCAGTTGGAATTTGATGAAACTTTTTGTGGCAGGAGGTGGGGTAGGTGGGAAGTAATTCCAACGGTCAGTTTTACAGGGACATAGAGATTTTCCAGATAAAAATGTTTTTGTGGGCCAGGGTCATGTTTTTCCACTAGAGGGTGAAAATGAGTCTGGGCACTTGAGGGATAAAATGTATACTAGGAAAGAATAATAACGATGCCTCCCGAAGGAAGCGGAAGTTACGGTGACTTGAAGGGCTATACCTACTCGGCACTGTATAAAAACCGAGCCTCTCTTCTGAAATTTTAATAGGGGTAAGAAGGGGTGGGGTAGGATTTGACTTGATATCCATCTCCGGAGTATCTCGCATGTTCTTGCGTGAGATTCTGTGCTCATCAGAACCCTTCTCTTGTTTGTTTGGTTGATCATTGAATCGGCGCCAGAGATTTGAAATTGAGCTGATACTTTCTGCAAGCAATTTTTGTGATGGGAATGCGATTTTTCGGCCAAGATCGTGAAGGCAAGGAGATTTGAGAGCTCCGACTGAAGCTGGTTGAGCGCAGGCATGGCAGCCTTTCTCATTCTCCAGCCCGTTTTGTTCTTGCACCGAGTGGGCAGGAGGCCTCATGTCATACACCAGATTCTCGCGCCAGTATGTGGCGTGGAAATGGGCATCCAGCTTCGGACTCCTGAGCCCAGGCCCTTGCAAGTGATGGCTGTGACGCGTCCCCGGCCTGCAACAAGTGCGAAGGAAGGTACGGACACACGATTCTTGCAGTTCTTCCTTGCAGATCAAGCAATGAGCAAAGAATGGCTCTGGGAGTTGGTCTCAGTTGCTTCACAGTGGTGGGACAACAGGCTTCATATGGTTGAGGCTACCTTCACTTGAGACTGCAGCAGAGCTTGTGACTGAAACTGGCATGATGATGTTTTGTAGACTGGGTCGTATCTCCAGTTGTTTGTGGACAACTTTGCTCTGCTTCCTGAAAACCAGCAAAAACTGTTCTTACTGCTACCATAAGTAGTTTTTTAGAAAGGAGGGTGTTCAAGGTTGTTCAATGTTACTGTAAAGAGGTTTGAGCTCTCGTGGTCGTAGCCTTCTCTGGATAGGCTGTGGTTGAAGCTATGGCAACTCAGATGCCCACCGGTGGCTTTTGCAGGAAAGTCCAAGGTTACCAGATTTCAGACATCAGCGTACGAAGGAGGACCTTGAGATGGACGGTTGGTCGAAGCCTCCCTGGGTGAAAGAAGAGCCATCTCCCACGATACAAGGTCGAGCACAATCTCATCATGGTTCTCGTGTCCCTGCACACCATAGAGCTTCAGGCCGAGAGTTTCACGGGTTGTTTTTATCTTTTAGTGGTCTTAGGTTTTCACCTCAAATAAATGATGGTACAGCATATTCTCGAAGGATTTTCCATCCCTGTTAATGCGTTGCAAGGAGCCTGTCCTCATGGAAGAAGTCTGTCTTTGAAGTAATTTATGAGCTGTGAGATCTGTTATGTGAGTTGTGAGTGTAGAGGGCTGTGACCAGGCGATGCAGGCCGTGACCAAGAGATGCAGGATGTGGTCATGCAGGATGGCATGGTTGAATCAGGCCCAATTATTTGATTCAGGCACCTCCACAATGACCACTGCTTTTGAAAGAGGACTACCAGAGGGCATTGACACAAACTCGCCTGACACTTGTAGGGATGTGAGGACACTATGTAAAGCAGGACAATTGGAAGGGTTGCTGCACATTTCTGCAGACTCTAATACTTATGTGTCTCTCCTGCAGCAATGCATCGAGAGTAAAGACCTAGAAAAGGGAAAGCAGGTGCATGCACACATTACCCGACGTGAATTCAAGCCTAGCATCTTTCTACTCAACACCATTGTCAACATGTATGCAAAGTGCGGGAGTCTGCTGGATGCAGGCCAAGTGTTTGACAAAATGCCCGAACGAAATTTGTTTACATGGACTATAATGATAGCAGGATATGCAAAGCACGGGTGTGGGAGGGAGGCACTCAAAATCTATCAACAAATGATCCAGGAAGGGGTGAAGCCAAATAGGGTCACCTTCATTTGCATTCTCAAGGCATGTGGCAGCCTAGGAGCCCTGGAAAAAGGCAAAGAGGTCCATGCTGACATCAAGAAATCTGGAATTGCACCAGATATGATTCTGGAGACGGCCCTTGTTGACATGTATGCGAAATGTGGAAGCTTAACGGATGCACGTCAAGTGTTTGATAATATGACTGAACGAAATGTTGTCTCGTGGAATGTGATGATTACGGGATACAGTCAGCATGGCTGTTGTAGGGAGGCCTTGGAGATGTACGATCTAAGGAAACGGGAAGCACTGGCTCCAGACAAGGTTGTGTTCATTTGCATTCTCAAGGTATGTGCTAGCCTAGGTAACCTGGAGAAGGGCAAAGAGGTCCATGGTGCCATCTTGAAAGCTGAATTTCCAGCAGATGTGTTTCTGGAGACGGCCGTTGTCGACATGTATGCGAAATGTGGGAGTATGATGGATGCTTGTCGAGTGTTCCACAATATGGCTAAACGAAATGTCGTCTCATGGAGTGCAATGATCACAGGATATGTTCAGCATGGGTGTGGTAGGGAGGCTTTGGAGATCTATGAGCAAATGATACGGGAAGGGGTGACACCGGACAAGGTCGTGTTTATTTGTATTCTCAATGCCTGTGCAAGCCTGGCAGACAAGGGAAAGGGCAAAGAGGTCCATGCTGACATCATCAAAGCTGGGATTGCACCAGACATTATTCTGGAGACTGCCCTGGCTAACATGTATTCCAAATGCGAGAGCGTAAAGGATGCACGTCAAGTGTTTGATAATATGGCTGAACGAAATGTAGTCTCATGGAACATGATGATTGCAGGATACAGCCAGCATGAGTGTGGTAGGGAGGCTTTGGAGATCTATGAGCAAATGATACAGGAAGGGATGACGCCGGATAAGGTCACGTTTGTTTGCGTTCTCAATGCATGTGCCAACCTGGCAGCCCTGGAAAAGGGCAAAGAGGTACACGCTGACATCACCAAAGCTGGAATTGCTCCAGATATCATTCTGGAAACTGCCCTTGCAAACATGTATGCCAAATGTGGGAGCATGGACGATGCGCGTCACGTGTTTGATAATATGGCTCAGCGAAATGCAGTCTCCTGGACTGCGATGATAGCAGGATATGGTCAGCAGGGGTGTGGTAGGGAAGCCCTCCAACTATTTGAACAAATGCAGAAGGAAGGTTTGAAGCCGAATGGTATCACTTTTACATGTCTTCTCTCTGCCTGTAGCCATGGGGGCCTAGTGGATGAAGGCTTTCACTACTTCTGTTCCATGTGTCAAGATCATGGTGTGAATCCTACAGTCGAGCATTTTGGCTGCATGGTAGACCTTCTAGGCCGTGCAGGGCGATTGGATGAGGCAGAAAAGTTTATTAACAATCTGCCAATCAAACTTGATTCTTCAGTGTGGGTGGGATTGCTTAGTGCCTGCAGCATTTATGGCAATGTGGAGCTAGCAGAACATATGGCAAACTGCCTTCTCAAGTGGGATCTCCAGCAAAATCCAACATCTTTGCTGCAGTTGGCAGGTGGGACAACGGAGCAAAGGTAAGAAATGAGGCAGGACAGACGTGCGATAAAGAGGCCAGGGTGGTGCTATGTTGAGGTCAACAACTGCAAAATCCATGCTGAGCTGAAGAGATTGTCTGGCCAGATGAAGGAGGCTGGGTATGTGCCTGACACTTCTTGCGTGATGTGGAGGAGGAGATAAAAGAATTCTCTCTTTGTCACAACAGTCAGAGGCTGTCCATTGATTTTTTGGCCTTGGGCACCCTCCCCTGGAACGCCTCTCCGCATCACAACCTTAGGGTGTCTGGTGACTTCTACACAGCCACTAAGTTCATCTTGAAGATTGTTAGGCGGTCATGGGAGAGAGCAGTGATACAATTGTGGCTGTCCCATGACATCTGACAATCAACAACATGCAGTGCCATAGAATTGCCTCCAATAACATATGATCAGGGTCCACATCATTGATGGCATGAGTGGAGATCTGAGTTCCCACCTTCAACCAAGGTAGACATTGTGATGTTGTTGACTTGTGATATTGCATGTACACGAGGAACTTTCACAAAGGAGGAAATAGAAGTCCATGCATATGGTTTGTCTGCTGGCTTGGTGGAAACATGGCGGGCAATTTGAGATCCTACACTGTTTGCACACTTTCCATGACTCCCAGCCCTTTCTCCTACACCAGCTTTTCACAGATTACTCCACGCCTGAACAAAATCAGAGAAACTAAGGTGAGACATGCCCAAACGCACACTGGCGCAACAATGCAGCGATTGTGGGGAAAGAGACTTCATCATTTCTTTCCTAATCTGGAGTTGCTGTCAAGCAGGATTGCGGTATCTATCCACCCATCTTATGGCACGGAGGAACATCAATGTAACTTCATTCATGTGTATCCTTAGACTGTGCCAGACTTGTCTCAAGCTCTTAAGGACAGCTATGAGGTGGTGGTTCAATTCTTAGCGTCCTTGTGGATATGACACTAGACATCATGTGCTTGTACCTTCTCTCAATCTGCCCTCCATCAATGAACTATCAAACTTGTGTATTATCCATGCTTCACTAGGTTTTTTCACTATGCCAAAATATTTTATGGACTCTGAACTTGCATGTGGAGAGAGTTCCTCAGTAGGAAAGGAGATTTGGATACTTCCATCTGGACCAGTCCCGTTCTGGACATCAGCAAGAATTCTCAAATGCTTGGGCAGGAACATTACCTCGTACAGGATATATGACATCGCAGTGAACTCCAAAAAAATTTGATCCAACCAGATCACAAGGGCCCATCCCAACATCCTGCATTTCATGGGGCAGTGAGCTGCATGGGCCTGAGCTGGGGTTGTGGCTACAGCAGCACATTGAAGCACCCATTCCACCGCGTCAGAGCCATGCCAATGATCATGTCGAGGACAGGCACAGGTGCTGCACATGGAAATGAAATGAAATGGTGCTTTATAACGTCCGCGGAAAGCTCATAGAGCTTATGGGACAAAATGGAAGAAAACATGAGAGTCGAACAAATCCAGAAACCACAATGAATGTTCGCCCATTCTTTCAGTGTTGGCTGACACAACCCGAGTACAGATGTGGTAGATGGGACGACGCTGACTGCTTACGATAGAGATTGCAGAGTGGAGAGAGAATGAAGGACATTCCGTCCTACAGATCCGGGACGATACTGTTGCCTATCCACCCCCTTACTGATTTCTTACATTAGCAGTATCAGAATTGCTTGGCGGTATATGTGCGCATCAGGCTCAGTTCCGATCCATCTTAGAGAATCTCGCGAATTTGTGCTGCTTTCTGGAGGACCCCACTTTGCTTATTGTACATACGTTTATACCCTGCTTTCTTGTGTCTAATAAGCTCTTTGAGCTTATATAATGCATGCCTGGTTGGACCCAGAAGGGCCTCGCGAGTCGCCATCCATCTCCTCATGAGCATGAGCACCTAGCCAAGCCAGCCTTGCACCCTCCTTACTTTATATTCTACACATGATGTGCCAGTCTACCCTCAACTATCCTCAGACTATTCTTCCAGATGCCTTCTCCCCCGCATAGACCTAGCCATCCGATCTCCCTGAACTATTTGCTCAGATTTTTCTTTCCCGGTTTTTTTTAAGGGAGTGTTTGCTGAGTCAAAGCCGCTTCTTGTTGCGGACACTGCCACCTATCTGTAGGGTCTGAGCTCACATGTGGAGCCCACCCTCCAAGAAATGGGGATCTCTATGCTAGATCCAAAATCTAGGTAAAGCAGAATTGTTGACGCGTGCAACGGAGCAAGCATCCAAGTTTGGCGCGACGTCGATAAGATTGCCTGATGACAAGTCAGTGCAAGTGCCCAATCAATGTATGTATTGTATTCTTTGCTCGAGGATGTTGACGAACCCAACTCAGACTCCTCGGCACCGATCTGATCAACCCAGGCTGGCCATGCGACAAAAGTAAACAAGTTGACCAGGGTCAGAATCATTTCAATGCAAATAGCAATCTATAAGCAGCCAATTCGGTCATCCGCCGATAATCGACAGAGGGAACAACGGAGATGTGAGCTGCTTTTGTTGAGCCAACCAGTAGTCAAATATTTGTGGGCCCGGAGGATGTGTATATGTGTGAAGTTTATTGTTGGGCTAAGCGTATCGCATGGATGGTTGTTCTCCCGATAGAAATCAAGAGCGAAAACTTTCAATGGCTTTGCCCCATTTTAGTATGATATCACAATCTGTACCTACTTAACTGTCTGGGTGTGGGTGTTTGTGCTGGTTGATTAGGTGCTGCCAGTTATGACAGCACCTGTCGCATCCAGTCAGTTCATGCCTGCAGGAGGAAAAGTGCAGGGGACCCACCATGAAGCTGTCATGGAGCTCGTGGTGAAGAAACGAAGATATAGCTTGTTTGGCGTTTGTTATGACATGTTTTCAATGGGGGGAAGGCATAATAATAAGTGACAGTATCTGGACAGCTTGAGAGAGGGCCCAAGGTACGTAGTTTTATTGGGACGGTGACATGATTGGTGTGAGGTTTAGTTTGGAGTTGTGAAATGGGATCCTGGCCGCACTACAGTGGAGACAGTCTCATTGTAATAGGAAACCAGGGTGGCACAACTTTTGCTGAGCTGGGTGTCTTTCTGATTCACTGTCTTGCCTATCATGCGGCCTCTGGCCCCTGCATTCAAGCGAGACACTTCTGACCCATGTGGCATTGCTCGTTTCCGTCCTCTAGAAATGCGGGAGCTGAACACTGACTCTCTTTCGCTTCGAGACGTGTTCTCGCAGAACCTCTTCGCTCCAGTCCCAGCGGGACATCTCGGCGACAGGCTTGTTGCACACTTTCCAAATCGGCGGTTGTGTCGGATTAGTTGTTTGTCGCATCATCGGAAGTGCTCTCTGACCATATAATCTATCGGCGCTTCTGCTGCCTACAGGCGCTTCGAGGTTACTATTCGCAGATGTAAAAAGGAAGCCCCGAACGTGCATTGTGGCCGGGAAGCTTACGATGATGTTGCAGCTTGGGATAATAGGAATGGCACGCACATTCGGGAAACTAGGTGTGGCCATCAGCATTGTGGTGTCGCTGCTGAGCGTGGTCCATGGATTTACAGATGCACAAGATGGTACTCTATTTCTCACACCTTCAGTCGCCATCTTCGAGCACCAATGTTTGCATTTAAGCTGTTGGTAGTTAAAGACCTTTTGACTGCAAAATATGTTTCGTACTTGAAGAATGCTCGAGGATAGCTTTAGAATGGTTTGAATGTACTGTCTCACGTCTCTATCCCAGGGTAGCTAGTGGCGAACATGACTTCAAGATCCAAATTTTGCAGAAGTCTCCGTGTTGTGGTTGCACAATAGTACCGAATCAAGTTATACCTGCTAGATCTGCATTTTGTCTTCTGTTACCCAGAAGTAAGCGAGCTTGCAGATTACAACATGAAGTCTGTTCAATTATATGCACTGGGTAATAGGGGAGTATCTGCATTCTGCAATTTTCTTCTTCAAGTGGAAACAAAACCCAGTTCCTGACTTTGTCCGGAATTTCTCCTCGGTTTTAAATGGAAGTTTCCTCAGGGGACTCTTGCCAATTCTTTTGTGAAGTATGCATATTTGCAACAAGTAGCTCTTACTTCCTGGCATTGAAGGACAGCAAGCACCATTCTATTGTTTCAGCTCCCAGCGACTGTTAAAATTTTGAGGGTTCTGCACAGCATATTAGGTGGCAGCGAGGCCCCAACCCAGACCTGAAATGGATTCAAAATCTAGCAAGCTGACATGCTTGCAGAGTAGCTGCTGGTAAGGATGGTAGTTATTGTGAGCAACATTAACTTGAGGGAGCTTGCCTTGGGTGTCTCTCTGGGGGCGCAGTGGCTGCCATCAACAAATTATATACCAGCTTATATCAACCCTCACAGCTGACTAACTGGAATGCGAGTGGAGGTGATCCGTGCAGTGACAATTGGCGGGGAGTTTCCTGCTCAGGACCCAACATTACGGATATGTATGTTTTTTTGGTTCCTTGAAATCTTAAAGAATTTTAGAGTGTAGAACACACTGTCTATATTGCTTCATATGCTAACCACATTCCTCAAGTGGCTGTTATTGAGCAAAGTTGAGGTTACTGGCCTTATAGTAGTGAAGTGGCAGAGGTCGGATTCAGGATGCCAGTTAGGAGCTATCACTTCTTGAACTAGACAAAGACTTGACCCACATACTTTGAAGAGCTTTCCTCATGCATGCTACAGCTGAGTTTCTGTTCTGCTGTTATTTTTCAGTCTGCTGTCTGGCTTGGGACTGTCTGGAACACTCGGATCTTGGCTCGATCAATTCACAGGGCTACTTTATCTGTCAGTTTCCACTCTGTTGCACTCTCCTTTCATGGCTCATGCATTTTGCTGTTTGAACATTTTCAGAATGCAATGTCCGATTTGCCTATCAGGAGTGTCGTGACTGCACTTTAATGTCGTCTTTGACAGCTTCACATGCAGATTTCTTGGACATGCTGGTGAAATAGTCCTGTCCTACAAACTTGTCCAGTATACATGATTGATTCTACTGACTAAGAGATCTAGAGAGGTGTATTGTAGCCTACTGAGTTACCTTGTCACAGGTTCTGACTAGATGTGGGTGTTATTCCTGTGCCTAGATGCACCTGCTTGCTGTTTCTTCTGCCAACATGTCCCCCACAACTGTCAGTTGTTGAGCATTGCCAGAACAGTGGGATAAGCTGTGAGCACCATAGCTTCCCACACTGTGGATGCTTCTACAAGTCAGAGTTGGGTGCAGAAACCAAGTGTTTAGTGGGCCTTTCAGCAAACTGCTGCCTGGAAAAGCAATGGAATACTTGATTGTAGTGAGGCACCAATCATGATCAGCTTGTAAGTCTGCATTTGTCTGGTGCAGTGATGTGAGCAATAACAACATTGGAGGGAGTATGCCTTACCAGTTGCCCCCTTATATTATCCAGCTGTAAGTGACCCCACCTGTGTCCCTCTGCTTCGCCAAGTCCTGGCTACTCTGTGTCTGACTTTGTCTTGAGGAAATGCCATTTTTTGCCATTTTGACTGTGAAGGACGTTCGGAATGTTATCTCCTCAGAAGAGGAAGTGTCCATCGTTTGCAAAACTGGTGCCTGAACAGGTGGCTGGCCAAGAAGCATTAGCCCTCCCTCTAAAGGAGGTGATCTAATTTGTCAAATGTTTTCCCCTGCCACTGATAAAATATGTCAGGACTCAAGAAACTTCATAGGTGTGAACTTTCCGAGTGCCTTGAATAAGGTTTCAAAATTTTTACAGGTACTGGTCAACCGCTAATGATACTCCTCGCTGTCTGCAGATTCTTGGACGGAAATCAACTCAGTGGCAATCTACCTTATTCACTTCATGATCTTACCTCTCTAACTGATTTGTATGTTATCTCTCCAATCCTCCTTGTTGGATATGCCAAAAATAGTGATATGTGGACTGCTGCTGCTGCTTATGACATATAATCAGAACTGATAGCTGTCAACCGAAATTGGACTAATGGACAAAACATCATCTGAGTGGTCAGTCTTAACAGGGAAAATGTGTTCAAGGGGACTTCAGCTATTTGTCCGAGTGGGTATAATATACTGTTCTCTTACGAGGTGCAGATTTTTTCAGAAAATGCTTACACGTTGTGGCCTCTTCGGTTCACTGAGGATAACGCTGCCATGAAAAATACCAATGGACTTGGGTTTCCAAGTCTTGCTGGTTCATTCCTCCGTGCATTGCTAGCAAAGTATAGTGCAACAAACTCTATCTTCAGGGTAAAAAGTGTTTTAGAGGGTCTTAGCTCAGTTTGTAACACCCACAGAATCCTGTTTTGCTCCATTGCAGAAACGTAAGCCACAATCAGCTGAGCAATACTATTCCAGACCTTTTCACACCACTCGTCACTTTGAAGACGCTGTAAGTTGGCCTTTTTGGCATTTTTCCCATTGCCTACCACCACTTCATCTTGGTTCTGTGCCACTTTAAGCTGATTTGTTGAAGGGTTACATGTTGGAGTGTCAAGGTTATAGCCCTTGCACGGCACTTTGAGAACAGAATGGGACGGGTAGCTCAGTGGTAGAGCACCTCACCGGAATGGGGGAGGTCCTAGGTTCAATCCCTAGCCCGACCATACGCCAATGGTTTTCCAACATGGTATCAGAGCCAAGGTTGGGGCGGTGGTCAGAATGGGTGGGCATTAGCTATAAGGGCTATGCCTGGAGGGGGAGTGTTGGAGTGTCAAGGTTATAGCCCTTGCACGGCACTTTGAGAACAGAATGGGACGGGTAGCTCAGTGGTAGAGCACCTCACCGGAATGGGGGAGGTCCTAGGTTCAATCCCTAGCCCGACCACACGCCAGTGGTTTTCCAACATTACAGTGGTTGATTGCATGTCTATTTCATTTGCTTGGGGCTGGTTGCCAATTGACCTGACCACTTCAATGTCTTGTGGACGATATTTTACTGTAGTGGCAATGTCTGTGTATGGCCAGAGATCTATCCTTCAACAGTTTGTCTGGGTCTCTTCCGAACTCATTGGGCGACTTGAGTAGTCTGACAACTCTGTGAGCATCATCACCACTACATTTGTAATGTTTCTGCGTCCAGCTTCCATGTCATAGATCCCCTGCCAAGGAACATTTTACCTTCACAACTGCTCCTGCATAGGTCAAGTCTTAACCTTCTCGGTATTTGATCCAGCTGTTGACTCTTTTCTACCCTTTTGAATGTTTTGCTAATCCTTTCTTTCGACAATGTCACCCGTTTACACAATCCCCCAGATCTCCTTTTGTTTTCCTGATTTATTGTGGCATTGGCAGCAACTTGGAGCATAACAATCTGAATGGCAACTTACCTGCCTCTCTTGCACAGCTGAGCAACCTGCAAACTTTGTAAGCACCTTGTTGGTGCTCAATTTTCTTTTGTTTATAGCTTAGCTTGTAAATGTGAATGTATTTGAAAAAAATGTGTTTTCATGGTTGTACTGTCAAACTCGTCATCAGTTCCAATTATCAGTGATTGCCTAGTAGTGCTTGCTCATTGAGGCTCCCAGTGTGCAAGCTGAGAAACTTGCTCAACTTGGGTGCCCACAAATTAGCTGTGTGCTTCCAATGAGTGGGCAGGTAATATGATTTCTGAGTGCTTATTGGAACTGTGTTTCAGAGATATTGAGGACAATCAGTTTACTGGCTGGCTTCCTTCTGGCCTCAACCCCCCAAACTTAAGGTATTTTATAATCTACCAAATCCCCAGTGTCTTGTTATGTGGGTGTTGTATGGTTACTGGCATAACTGCTATACTTTGTCTAATCATGTGCACTGCACCTGTAAATGGAAAAGCTTATGGAATATATTTTCTATGGCAGGATTGGTGGGAATCAGTTTAGCAACTCACCGGCCCCACCTCCTCCTCCGTTTCAACCCCCTCCTCCTCCAAAGCGACCCCTCAGTCCACCTCCGGGGCAAGGTCATTCAAAGTCTCCTTCTGGATCTAGTGCTGGGAGTACTACCTTTTGGAGCACTGGGCGCATTGCTGGAATTATAGCTGCCGTTCTCTTGGCGGGAGTGGCCGCAGCTTTGGCTGTTTTGTTCTATGTTTGGAGATCTCGTGAAGAGAAAGACATTGATGAGGAGACGGCACAAGCTGGCCGTAGATCTTGGTTGCGGCCACTTATTCCCCCTGTCAAGAAAGGTTGGTTTCAATCGGTGCAACCATTTAATGTGGACAGACTGGTCTTGGAAGACATGGAATTTGTCAATGCAAATAAGGAATTGAGCATATTGAACATATACTCTTACTTGCGATGACCTGTCGCATTGCTTTACTCAAGGATAATACTACACTACTCGTCAGTGTTCTTCCCTTTTCTAAACATAAATGGAATGCTCTTTGCTTCCATACTGTCAAAGAACTGTGTTTATAGTTCCATATGTTTGTTCAGCATCACAACTTGCTGCGTTTATCTACAGTGGATGTCATTCTCGTTGATGGCTGTTGGTAAAGTATAATGAGAGATTCAATGCTCTGGGCAGGTCTCCCTTTCTCTAATTGTTGCTGATCAGTATCTGGTGTGGGTCTTTGGTGTGGCCCTGGGTTTGATATGGACAGGTAAGGTGAGTCGAAGCAATCTCAAAGTTTTCGAACCAGGTGAGATGAAACTGATCTCCAATCCCATAAATACAGCTTTTGTGGCATGATTAGTGAGAGAACCAGATGTACATCCCCATATGCGGAAAGCTTTTAAGAATCTATAGTAAGTTTGTCTAACAATGAATCTCTTTTGCACATTACAAGCAAATGGAAATCTAGCCTGCATGTTGGGGATACACTGAGTCTTACGCCCATTTGTGTTGGGCGCAGCAGCCACTCCTTTTGAGAAGGCAAACCCGGAAGAAAAAGTGAAAGCTTCACCCCCAATTAAGACACTGAGGGTGCCCCCACCATTCAAGGGCCTGGGGGATATGGGCAAAAGCAGGAGTTCTTCGAGCAAGGGTTCCAAAAGTGCAATTGTTGCCACTGCCTTTTCTGTTGCAGACCTTCAGTCCGCCACCAACAGCTTTGCCCAAGAAAACCTGATTGGTGAAGGTTCCCTCGGACGTGTCTACCGTGCTGAGTTTCCCAATGGTCAGGTAGGCTATCTTCACACAAACGATTCCACCTGAGCTCTGCCTGAGACCCAGCAGCACACATGGCATGCTTTGGAGCCCTGAGTACTACAACTGTTTACTATTGTCATCTTCCACGTGGTTGAATGTTTATGTTTGCATCCCATCAAGTTTCTGAGATGATCGGTACTTACACAAGTCATGACTCACCCAGCCCAGTTTCTCTATTGATGTTCTCTAGTGAGTTGATAGTGATGTTCTATTTCACTTTGTTACCCTTGCATTCGAACATGTTGCTGGATATGACTTGTAATGTCAATTAGAAGTAGTTTAGAAGAGTCATCTCATCAAGAAAGAAAAGCTTCATGTGACCGAATTCTTTACTGCTGGATATAGTCATGAAGGAACCTCTGAGGATAAAATTGGGTTTACAATGTGCAGGTCTTAGCAGTGAAGAAGCTGGACACGTCTGCGCCCCTAGTGCAAAATGAGGAAGAATTTTTAGGGATTGTAGCTAACATATCTCGTCTACAGCACACCAACACCACTGAGCTGGTGGGATATTGTGCAGAGCACGGGCAGCGGCTGCTGGTATACCAGTATGTTAGCCGTGGCACCCTCAATGAACTGCTTCATACCACTGACGAAGGCAGCAAGCGCCTCTCTTGGAATGTGCGGGTCAAGATTGCCTTGGGAGCTGCACGGGCCCTGGAGTATGCTCCTTTTTGGTGTTACTGCTTTGTATTACACACCCTATTTGAGTACACAATCACAAGAGAGGAGTTATCATACTAGTGCTGCAGGGGGGGGAAACTGACAATGCCAGAAACCTACAGTTGTCAAATTGAGGGTCTTCACAGAGTATACCAGCAGAGATGTGTCTATTATGCTTAAAGTCATGATGACAAATGAGCCAAAGAGCAACAATGATGAGAAAAGCATCTGTGATGACAAAACGTTGGGCTATTAAAAGGTAGAGAGATGGATGGGGAAGATCCAGTTCTCCCACCACTAATGGCACAGACTGGAGAATGTTACGGTCGAAGTAGTGATGGTACAATTGGTTGTAATCGGAGACGGTTATTCCTGTCTGGATTGTGCAGATACCTGCATGAAGTATGCCTGCCAGCAGTAGTCCACCGTAATTTCAAATCAGCCAACATTCTACTGGACGATGAGCTCAACCCGCATCTGTCCGACTGTGGCATTGCAGCTCTTACCCCATTTGGTTCTGACCGCCAGGTATATGCTCGTCCTTTCACCTTACAAACTTATCTTCCTCGAGCAGTGAAAAAGTGGGCTACTGCATTGCAGCTCTTAATCCATTTGGTTCTTGGTTTATCTTGTCCTTGACCTTGCAAACTGTTTTTCTCCAGCAATATTGCTATGGAAGGGGGTATTAAGGTGAAAGGGTTGGCTGGGGCAGGTGTCAGCACAGATGTTGGGCTCATTTGGATACAGTGCCCCAGAGTATGCCATGTCTGGAGTGTATACAGTGAAGAGTGATGTGTACAGCTTTGGTGTGGTCATGCTGGAGCTGTTGACAGGGCGCAAGCCTCTGGACAGGTCCTTCCCATCTTTTCTCTCTTCTTAATCCTAATCTCTTTCTTTGACCTGGAAAGACTGGGGTCTCTTGCTTGGGGCACTAGAGGTTGGGCATCACAAACTAAGGGAGGAGATGGGAATGCCAAAAAGGGAAGAACAACGGGTCTGGGAGACTTTCGGGATTTGTACTATATATCATCAAACGACAAGGATTTGAATTGCCACAGAATTGTGTGTTGCAGTCCTTATGGCATATTTGAAACTAGTTTCCTGGCGAAGCACTACTTTCAGATTGTTGTGCATGCTGCCTAACTCTGTTATCTCTCTGTTCAGAACAGGTCATGAGAAAGATTCGGACTTGTTTTCTATCAAGGTGTCAAATAGTGTCATGTGATGTGAAGATGCATAGAGATGGCTCCATGCTAAACCTAGTCCTTAAAAGCGACAACTGGAGAAACTACAAATTTCCTCAAATCTCAACTTCTAAACAGCCCCATGGCTTCTTGTGCAGCACAAAGCCAAGAGCGGAGCAGTCATTGGTGCGGTGGGCCACACCACAGCTGCACGACATTGATGCACTGGCCAAAATGGTGGACCCTGCATTGAAGGGCATTTACCCTGCCAAATCTCTCTCACGCTTCGCTGACATCATTGCACTATGTGTCCAGGTCAGTAATTGCAACTTTACGTGTCATACAGTTTGTTTCCTTCTCCTCATGTAAGCCGATGGCAACATTAGTCAATGTTGCAATAGAAGCCCCTTGCTGCACCACTGCTTTTTACAACTAAAGTAACTGGGGGACCACCCATGCTTGACGGTTTAGCCCCCTTGCCAACAGGGCAGAACACATCCGTTGAGATGCATGGCACTTCAAACCCATGGAATTTTTACCGGATGCTCAAATATTCCCCCACGTTCAAACCCAGGCATGGTAAGCTTGCAACTGGTTATGCTGCCAAGAAAAAATGTCCCACTGCATTGTCAACAAAAACATCCTTGTCGCTGCCGCAGAGCAGGTAGTGGTTGGGAGTTTGTGCCTTACCTGAGCATACCCTAGGTGATCTAGGGTTCGAAGTGTCCACCTTCCAACGGAAGGCAGTAGCCCATAGAGGTTATGGCTGTGATAATGGTGAGGTCCAGTTGCTTTCAGCAGTATCCTTGGTGGCAGGGGATGGTGCTTGTCTGAATCATGTATACCCTGCTTCAGCTAACCTAGTGATGTCACAAAACCTGCCAGTAATCCTAAAATTATGAAGCAGGAACAAATTGTACAGATGGAAGGGTTTCTATGTGGAATTTTCTAACGAGTTCATCCTTCTATGCAGCCTGAGCCTGAATTTCGACCACCAATGTCAGAGGTAGTACAATCATTAGTTAGGTTGATGCAACGAGCCAGCTTGAGCAAACGAAGGTCAGGAGAGGATTTGGGTGCATCTCAACGGAGCATTGATCGCCTGGACCCCTATGACTCCTCTATTTGAAGTGTGGTCTCAGAGCAATTGGACGAGGTTTCTTCAGAGGACCATCATCGCTCTTGAACCTTTCTGGATTAGCAAGTTATTCCGGTGCAGGTCTTCAGTAAGCAACCAGCAACCCTTTCTCGGGATTGGCAGCCTATTTGCATTTCTACCGACCATCTTCCAGCCCGGATAAAGCATATACGAGGACCTAAATTAGTGTTTACATTGCAGGGATCCCAATAGTCTGACGAACAATTATCAGGATCATCCTATCCCAAGCTGACATGAAGGTACAACGTGCTGAAACTGGAGAATGCATCAAGAAGAATTTTTCTTATTCAAAGCTTGCATTGCTAAGAGTCAGTTTGCAAGATATAGATTTAGCCATTCGTAGTTGTGATAGCACATCAAAGGAAGGATAATGTCACTCAGCCTTTGGCTGAGAGCTGAAGGGGGGGAGCTGGTGCTTTTGTTGAAGATCATCCTTATTGTATCAGTGCCTTTGACATGTCCCATAGGTATGATAGTGTGCACATTTAAATCCCTGATTACATGTAGTGGTAGTCCAGTTCCAAGGTTGAAAACACCTCAAGGTAAGTAGGGAGGTGTTCATTAGGTAGTCATGCGATAGTCAAGAGATGGGGCACAAGTGAGGTGATTCTGTGTTTGATACTTGTGCAAACGAAAATACAAGCAAAAATACTGTTTTTCTATTTCAAAACAAAAGCGGTGTGATGCTCCATATTGCATCATTTCTGGCCACAATTTAGTGGTGGCATATGAGCTTTTTTTCAGGGGGCCATCAAAGTCCTTAAAGCAACAATCCTCCCCCCTCCTGTCATCCTCTCCGATTCTGTACAGAATACAATCCGAACATAGACTCTACAGAAGTCGTTGGGATACGGAACAATGATTACTTGCCTAATAAGCTTTGGAATGAATTTGGTGGCCGCAGCCCTCCTGTATACACTACTATATACACTACTATATTTAAACTTCCGACTGGATAACTGAGGAGAAAAGGAGATAACACGGCATACCCATCTGCATTACACTAAAGGTGCCTTTCCAACCTACTGTTTAGAATGTGGCTGCTGGGACAGTGCGGCTGGAGGGTTTCCATCTCTCACCATAACCTTCGCCCACTATTGCTTATGTCAAATGGGTGCTTGCCATGGAAGCAACAGTGGGTGCCCAGTCTCCCAGTGGGTTGACCGCCAGATAGTAATGGGTGACTATGTGAGTTGGTGTTGATGAAAACCCACTATTATCTGGCAGACTCAAGGCGAGTACGGAAAGGCACCCTCAACAACCTTGAAAATCCGCATCTCTCGCATTAGGAACCAAGGGGAGTGACTTCACAATACTTTTATTCAATGGAAAACAACCATGTTAAGCAAACGATTCAAGTAGTAGTCAAGAACATTCAGGAGTAGATCCACTCTACCCCAAGACATTCAAACAAAGGCGTTACCAAAAAACTACTGCAATATAACACTGGAGGAACAATATCCTTGAGTCTAGCTACGGTGTAACACCTGTTTTAATCATAAGGGTCATCATTGTCTCGTCTTCGGAAGAGATTGACTGCACCAAAACTCAAGGCAATAAACACCAAGAAGAAAAACAGACCAAAACCCCCACCCCCACCAACCACAACACTTGGTCCAGGAGTGTAATATGAGAAGGGACTCCAGCCACCAAAGAAAGGGCTTCCATAGCCAGGATAACCACCGTAAATAGGTGGGGCAATTGAAGGAGGATTTACATAGATATTTGTTCTGCTTGACCTGCACACAAAAACATAGGCACTTCAAAAGGATTCTGGTTTACACCAGAGCCATCCACACAAAATAATAAGCACTCAATCCTCTGGAGATCAACCTTGAAGAATGAATAAGTGTGAGAGATCAGGACACACCTTGAATTGTCAGTTCTCGGTGCTGCTCTAGGAGGAGGAGAAGACCGGAATGCTTGACCTCCCACTCGACCACCACTTTTGGCTGCCATGGCATCTTCTGTGGGGGTCATGACCAAAACTCCTGCAGCAAATGCTGCCACTGCCATCTTGGCTAATATCTGCGAGTCCCATTTTGTTGCGGCCAATCCTGTGCACTCTTTGCCCTCACTGCACATGACCCAGTTGAGTAGGTGGACAATTAACCATCTCTGCAGACTTGCTCCAAAGGACTAGCCAGCCCCAGCTTCGAGAAGAAGCTACGAGATCTACTTATCATGTGTGTCCAAGGATATGATTGACCATGAATGCGTCATTAACAACTTCAATTACCCAGGGACGGAGAGGGGGGGGGGGGGGGAGAGAGAGAGAGAGAGAGAGGGGTGGTTGGAATGATGGAGAAAGAACAGCACATCACACTTCACGGTTCACCAGAATAAAAAACATAGCTTCGTTAGTGAAACATGTCTATCAGAGGGAGAGCATGCAGAATATTTTTGAGTAAGTAATACACTCATGCTCACTGAGTCTTCATGCATCTGTTGCACATGCGCATTTTAGTGCTTGCAGCTGATGGGTACTGTATTAAAAGTGGTAGAAAGGCAGTCGCTTCAAAGAAGGATTTGCTATGGGTGGTAGCCTAACAGATGCAATTCACTGAACAATTCCACGAATTGGGCACAGATCATCCACAATTTAGACTACTGCTGTGCAGCGAGATTGGAGGAGCTCAAGCAAAACTTCGCGGATGGGTTGAAGCTGTGATTTGTCATCGCAAAGGAATCCTTTCTACACACTGTCACCTGCCGACTGTGTTAAGGCAGAGCGGAAAGGGAATGGGCGTTTCAAGCTCGCTGCCATCCACATGCGCGTGCCTAGTTAGAGCAACTTTCCAACTGCTGGAGCAGGTGGGTGATTTGCACTGGCCAACAACTATGGTACACCAACTAGACGATGAGATGAATGTGAGGGAGATGAGAGAGATGGGTGGCTTGCTTCCTGATCCTGCCAAGCTTGAATCTGTTTGGGGCTTTCCTATTCCCAGGGATAAACATTGCATCAGTAATCCAGGTCTTCGCGGACTCACCGGTGAGAACTTTCTTCTGGCTGCACACAGCGTGCCGAAACGCAAGGCCTCCGAACCCCCAGCTGCACGCTTGCGCTTAATTTCCAGCTACTGTTCAGCGTGTAAGCTGACACACACATGGCCATATCGTCACAGCAACCCCAATCAATACCTGTAAGTGCGTGTAAGAGAGAGGTGAGGGAGCGAAGAAGAGAATTCCCTTTGAATAAGAGGTCGTCGTCTGTTTTGAGGCAATAAAACTGATGCACAATGGAGGGTTTTGATACTCTCAGTTAAAAGTCGAACCGGTCGAGCTTATGAGAAGGCGTGCCCGCGCTTTAAAACAGGCAGCGCACCATTGCATGCGCGCCACTCAATGCCGCACTGATCACCCTCGCAATCTACCAGAATCAACGTAACGCAATATACTGCTGTCTAGGTTGTGGCAATGTCAGGAGGAGGTTTTCCAGCAGTATCGAGTGTGATTCATCAAGCGCAGCCTCGCTGTCTGGACGTTTCAACGGCATGCATCAGTGCACCAAACACCCGCAGGTGCTGTGATGAGCCATGGCACTCTCTCTATCCTACGAGGCAGGCCCTATTGTCGATAGATTTTCACTAACCACTGGGGAGGATGTCGGGTGAGTATTGGGTGGATGTAGAGGAAGAGATCTTTACGTGTGAGGAATTGCAAGTGCAAGCAAGCGTGCATTAAAGCCCCATGTGGTTATGTGCTGCAGATTCGCAGTTCTTGGTGCAGGATTTGCTGGGATGTCAGTTGCATGGCATCTTCTCCAGGTGCATTGCTCTCTTGTAAATTACTTCTCTAATGAGGGTTGCTCATCAGTAGCAGTACGGCATGAGCTTGAAAGGAGTACGAACGTGCATTGTTAAGTGATGTCAGAAGAGGAGAGGTGATCGGATGGTAAATGCTGTCTACTTCATGCAGCACACATGCAGCTCAGGCCCTGTGTGCGTGGAGGTCTATGACGAAGCTGGTATTGGCGGAGGGGCTTCTGGTGTGTCGGGAGGTCTGCTGCACCCATACTCTCCCAAAGGTCTCTATTCATGCCTTTGTCGAAGGTTTGAGCTTGGTTATCAATCAAACCTGCATAGAGTGACAATGGTTGCTGCTGCCCGGGCTTTTGTGTGCGTCTCATGGATAGTTTGTAAGTTGTTTTGTCTCAAAGGCAACTATACCAAGACGCACCAGAAGCCCGAGTTCATCGGAGTTGAGTAGCTGAGAGGGAATCACTGGCATTGTGGGCAGGCAAACTGCTGTGGAAGGGGGCTGAAGGCTGGACAGCTGCTTTGAAGTTACTAGCTGTTGCGGAAACAGCAAATGCCAGGGCTTCTGCACAGCACCTCACTGAGCCTATTGCTTGGAGACGGTTGGTTTGATGAACATTGAACTTACAATTCGTCCTTCAGATGGCTTGCTGCCACCATTGCCTGGAACCGGTTATTCCTTTTGATCATGCTGGTTGCTACAGTGGTGAGACTGCAAGTTTCTCTTCCTCTAGGAGATTAATACTGTCTGCTGTGTATTATCATGGTGACCACATGTCTCTTCTGTCTCTCCTAACAAGATTATTAGATGTTTTCACACAAAGAGTTTCAGATTCAGCTGAGATGGCACTTGTCTTTAAAGCTTTTCTCCTCTTGACTCTTGACTGTGGTTTGCAGTGGCATTTTAAGGCCAGCTCTGGTTCATAAGCATAAAACTGAATACAAGAGGGTACAGGTAAGCTATTTGTTTTGGAGTAACTGAAGCTAATTGTTTAGCTTGAGGATTCTCATCCTGGCAGGCAGAGCTGCCTTGTGCAAGTTTTTCAAAACAATTCTTCTTCACAAACATACATTTGAAGAGAGGTGAATACAAAGGTTGAAGTCATGCATCTGAAGCAGAATGCAGACGATGGAGCAAGAGAGGCAGGTATAATATCCATGGAGGGCAAAGCAGCAAGGGCTCTGGTCCCGGGCCTTGTTTTACCAGATGACGGGCTTGCCTTGTTCATGCCACATGGCCTCAATCTTCACCCTCAACATTACCTTCAGGTCAACCAATTCTCTTTTGTTTTCTGTTTCTTTTCAGGCTAGACCTTAGTAGAGTGGTTGAAGGATCCTAATCCAAGGCAGTGCCTTCTCAAGTGCAGTGGTCAGATCTGCACAGTACTGGACATGGGATTTTGACAAAGCCTTCTGCAATGTATTTGCAGGCTTTGTGGATGGCATGCCAATCCTTTGCAAGTGATGCATCAAGCAGCGGGAGCCCTGGCACTCGTGCTTTACTGTTGAATCAACACATTGCCTCCCTCTCAGAACTCTCAGGCAAGGATTTTGTATCATTTGGGGAAAAACAAATCTTCGAGCATGAAAGTCATTTGCTGCCTACAGAGAGGTTGCTTGAAGTGACCTTCTGCAAATTTGCTCAATTCTTTGTTAAACATTGGTGATATTCTTGTCTTGAGCTGGGTGGTTATTGGACCCTTAATCCCTTCAGTGTGTAAGTGTATTTGCTATGTCCTGCACTTTTGCTGTCATGAATCTGCATTTGTTGTTTTGTTTGTATCTGTGTATAAATTTGTACTTGCTTCTTTTTCTTCCTTTCGTCATTTATTTGTCTCTGTTTTTCTTTTCTTTGCTGTTTGTTTCTAGTTTCTCTTCTGAAAATCCCTCTATCCACAGATCAGATCTTCTCAGTACTTCTTTTTTGGCTACCTTTAAATGTAAGCGTGGAGATATGTCGATACTTATAAGGATGTTGCATTGTCCAGTGCACTTTTGCTGTCCAGAGCAAAGTACTTTAGAGCCTGAGGTTGTTTCTATTTCTAGCTTGGTTAGCTTCTGAGCCACCTATCTTTGCAACTGTGGAACATGGCTGGTGAAACAGTTTGGTGGCCATCATTTGTCTGGAGAGAGGAGGAAGTGTCCAGAGGCGTTTCTGAGTAACATGTTGTTTGTGTATATAGGCATGTACGAAGCTGTGGTGGTTTGCATGGGAGCAAAGGCCACGACGCTTCCTGAGCTGGCAGGCAAGCTCCCTTTGTCCATGTGCCGTGGCATTGTGGCACACCTCAATCTGCCGGAACCCTTCGAGTATGTGCAGATTTCCTTACCTTGCCAAGCATTCACCTTTGTATGATTTGATAATATCAGTTGGTGCTGGATATGTTTGACAAAACTCAAAACTGGTCACATTCATGCAACCTTACATGGAATTTTTTGGGCTGGATGTCAGAGAGTATGGAGCAGAGGCACCGAGTCTGCTATCCAGTACATGGCTAGCAGTGCAGGGGCCACGAAGGCTGGTGCTGGGGGCCACCAAGCAGTGGGGTTGTGATGACACAGGTGTGCAAATTTCAGCAGACGAGGCATGTGCAGTTCATGACGAGCTCTTGCCAAAGGCAGCAGCATTCTATCCACCCATCACGCAGTGGCAGGTGTCCAGCTTGCATGCAGGTGTGCGCGCAATGCCACCACGCACTACGCTAGGTGCCTTGCCGCTGGCAGGTTGCATTGACAGTTTAAAGCTGCCATTGAAGTCCGATACTCATTGGTGGTTGCTGGGAGGGCTTGGTTCAAGAGGACTTATCTATCATGCCTGGCTAGGTGAGATTCTTGCACAGGCCATAGTTTCCCAGGCAGATGGAGTTATTCCTCCAGAGCTGAATCAATTTGCCTCACTTCAGCCTTGTTAACAGAGAATGGGTTGTTTATGATCCAAATTGGCTCCCAACTCATTACCTGCCAAGTGTGGTCTAAGAGCCTCAGTCCACCAGGAGATAATAAGAGGAAAGCATATAATGAGTACTGCCAAACAATAGCAAAGGCATATGTGCTCAACTTTCCACAGTTGTCCAAAGTATGGTCGATAAATCTTCTATCCTGAATCTCTATCATTCTCATAAATGCGCATCTGACTGAAATGGACCTTGAGAAGGGGGCTGTGGAATGTGGACACATTTCGAAGATGACTTGGATAGCAATTTCAGGGCCTTCAATGACTCAGTTCCTTCACCACAGCATCATCCTCCACAGGTGTCCATAAAGATATGAAGTCCTCAGTTCAACTAAGTTGAATGCACAACTTTTCCCATCAGAGGTGCTTGCCTGGCACCCAGTGCTGCATTCACCTCTAATCCAAGTGCACCTTAAAGTGACTGTCTGGTGTTCCTAGAATGGGCCCACCTATCAAGTGTCTTTGACAAGATTAGAACCCTACTGTGGGCACATACGGTATACTTTGAAATTAGACCATTGAAATTCAGTCCTCGTATGGAACAACTTTTGACTGGCCTTCATTATCCACTAAACACCAGCTGTTGGTCCATGTATGAGATGCATCAAGAGATTATGGGCTGAAATACAGGGAAGATAGTATGAATGAGGTAAGAACTTAATGCACTCGTGCCCTCTGATGGTACTCTCCCGGGATTCATCAGAAACTTCACCTTTAAATTACGAGCCAATCTGAGTACCAAGTGACCCTTCTTTTTATAAATACTAGGGTAGCATGTGCCGTTGGCCCAATTGTCCAAGTGTAAGATCTTCTATGTATCCGAGCGCGTCTCCTATGTTGAGGCCCAAGTGCGACAGGGTAGCATGTGCCTTTGGCCCATGTATGAAGACTTGAAATCAAAGACCAAGTGCAATTTCTTATGTATCCCAATGCGTCTCCTATGTCGAGGCCCAAGTGCGACCTCTAGTGTAGCCTATGCCGTTGGCCCATGTGTGAAGAATTGAAATCTACGTCCATGTGCATTTCCTACGTATCCAAGTGCGTCTCCTATGTCGAGGCCCATTTAAGCCCAACTGCAATCTTCTATTTATGATCCAAGTGCATCTCCTATGTATCCAAGTACGTCTCCCATGTCAAGGCCTTTTTTTAATATTTTCCATTAATTTATTGAGTAGTAATATATCCATTCATTATTGATATATCTCCCGTCGAGGCTCCCGGGAAAGCCCACTTTGCTATTTTTCACGAATTTTCCTAGGGTAGCTTGTGCCGTTGGCTCAAGTCTCCAAGGTCATGTAAGCCCAAGTGCAATCTCTTATGCATTCAAGTGCGTCTCCTATGTCTAGGCCCAAGTATGACCTCCAGGATAGGCTATGCCATTGGTGCAAGTGTCCAATGTCATCTAAGTCCAAGTGCATCAGTATATGAAGCAAGCCACCCACTGGTAATGGGCACATAGCATGTTGGATGTGGTTGTGGGTTCAAACCACCGTCTAGTGTGTCATGAAGGTGTCCACCTTCCTGCTAGAAGGCAGTAGTCCTTTGGGGTCAAGTGACACCATAAGTTACGCTCCCTTAGGGAGGCGTCATACTTATGAAGCAAGCCATATCTGATCATTTTTTTTTTTCCCCAGAGAGCCTACGACCAGATTTGAATCAGAGACCTTTCCCTTGATATCTCTCCCCTCGAGGCTCCAACCATTGTCCCGGGAATGCCCACTTTGCCATTTTTGCTATTTTTCGTGAATTTCCAGCGACCAAAAGTACTTGGAATTCCATATCTCCCAAACCGCAAGTCCAAAAATCGTGAGACCAAGCCCGTGCGCCCCTCCTCGTCGAGGGCTTTCCAACGGTACCAAGCACCAGGGCTAGGGCCTCGCGGTTTGGGACATCTCAACGCTACAAAACAAAACAAAACAAACAAACAAACAAACGTCTCGCTTCATATATTGATTTTGTTTTCCAAGTAAACACCAGCCCCAACTAACCCCCTTCCTTTGCAATGAACGCAACCAGGGGCAGAGCCCGGCTCAAAGGCAAACAGCACACGGGGGTTTGAACGAGTGTTGGGCGGTTATTTGATTTTTCTCACAACCGGGCGGTTCCGGTTGCTTCAAATTTTAGGAAACTATTAACTTGCGGTTGCGGTTATTAAATTTTTTATGGCTAGATATAACATGCGGTTGCAGTTACTTGCAAAAACCTCAAATAACCATCAGATAACCGCGGGTATTGGGTGGTTCTTTAAAATGGTCTTTGCTTGGTTATTTGAATGCCTGACCTCCGCCGATCATATATATATATATATATATATATAACCGGATAGGTAACCGTCGGGAATTAGAGAGAAATTTGAATAACCGCCCAACATTGGTTTGAACCGCAGACCCACAAGCCAATGCATAGGAGATCTACCCTGTTGTGCTAAAAAATATTCTTTCATGATTAACAAGGACAATGACCAGCTTTTTTTTTTCCGGGGCAAAAAATCGCCAGGTTTCGACCTAGAAAAATGGGTCAGCTACTTGTACACAGGAATTATGGGGGTAAATGACTTTTTTTTAATACCAGCCCGGTCCGTGTATTGAAATATTTTCACTTTTCAATACCAGCCGGTTCCATAGTATCATAATACTCACAAAATTTTAATATCCGTCGGTTCTCAATAGATTTTGGATTTGCCGACGGTTATCAACCAAATTATGGTATTCCAATTGTAGTACCAGCCGGTTACCAACCCCTGTATAAATAATTTAATTTGATTTAAACTTAAAGTGGTAGCATGAATATGGGGCCAATTTATAAGTACTAGGGTAGCATGTGGCGTTGGCCCAAGTGTCAAGTGTCAAGTGTCATTAGCTAAGTCCAAGTGCAATCCCCTATGTATCCAAGAGCGTCTCGTATGTCGAGGCCCAAGTACGACCTCTAGGGTAGCCTGCAGTGAAATCTAAGACCAAGTGCAATTTCCCATGTGTCTCATATGTCGAGGCCCATCTAAGCCCAAGTGCAATCTCCTATGTATCCAAGTGCGTCTCCTATATGTGTAGAGGCCCAAGTGCAACCTCCAGTGTCTAATGTCATCTTAAGTCCAAGTGCAATCCCCTATGCATCCAGACACCTTACAGTTTGGGAGATGTCCACGTCATTGTTCCACCAAAGCCCACTTTGCTATTTTTGCAATCGAGGCTTCATATATTGATATGTCCACTTTGCTATTTTTTGCCAATTTCCAGCGACCAAAAGTACTTGAAATTCCAAATCTCCCCGGACATGAAGGGCCAATCACTGCTCCATGAAAGCCCACTTTGCTATTTTTCCCGAATTTCCAGCAACCCAAAGTACTCAAAATTCCACATCTCCCTCACCGCGGGTCCAAAAATCATGAGACCAAGCCGGTGCACCCCTCCTCATCGAGGGCTTTCCAACGGCACCAAGCACCCACGTTGGGGCCCCGCGGTTTGGGAGATCTCAACGACGCTACAAACAAAACAAAACAAAACAAAAAACATTTAAGAAAATGTTGCAAAAGCCCTTTGCATTACATATGCATATTTTTATCAAACCAAGTGCAATCAGTTAGGAAAATTGGTTCCAAGTCTCAGTTTTCAACATGGCCAAATCTGCAATGGAGAAATTCTTCTTCATCCATCATTTTATTTTTATTTTTTTCTTCTTTAAAGGAAACACCTGGGAGCGATAGCTCACAAATCAGGCCCCTTGATAGTGAGAGGAGAAAATCACCTCTTTCATACGAACCGCGCCATGGAGGCTGAGAAATGGGACACCGCCCAGGGAAGGGGGAGAAGAGTACACCACACCCGTCAAGTAGCAGGTTTTGACACCAGAATCGTCTCGGTGGCACTCAGTGCACTTAACCAACTGAGCTACTGATTGTTGGTCTATCAAATTTTTAGTTGAAGAGAAAAAAACAACTCTTGATCAAGGAGAGACAAGGTCTTCAAGGAGGGGTTCCGGTTCTTAATCCTGGTATTACAAAAGTAGATATCAGCCGGGTCAGTTCTTTAATACCCTAGTTGATACCCGGCCAGACCCTATACCAGTCCAACACTGGTAAATACCGAAAAATCCACCAAAAACTGTCAGTAGTTGAAAATCAAGAGTTGCCGAGTTGTCGGGCGCGATGTAGGAGCTCCGCAAGCTGCGGTGAGAGAGAGAGAGCCCCCCAACGGTCTCTTCGTCTCTCTCGCAAGGCCTAGCATGGAATTCTTCCTAGTATCGAAGAATCGGCCCCCCAAAGAACCCACACCAAGCCATAGAATAGCTGTCAATAAATTCCTTCAGGAAAACCTAAGCCACAGTTCTTAACATTGAGACTGAGATCGATGGGTTGCTATCTCAGCGTCTCCCCCTCATCCCTCACCCCTGTCATATCTATTAACTCCTCTACAGATTGACGGCGCAATTGATCCGTCCTATCCCTCACACAGCTGTGCAGTCGCCGTCACAAATGTAAACCTTTACTACACACTGCCATCTAGTCGGCCCCATAATATCAACATTTCCATTAGCCCGCCACCTTGCCGCCTAGCTGCGGGCTCCTGTCTCCATCGCCAGTTTCTTTTCACTCTTGCATCGTCTTCAAACCCACTCTCACCACTGCTCTCGAATCCTTTCTTTCTCTCTCTCTCTCTCAAATGGCTCCATTCAACTCGTCCCAGCTGAGGAATCACGGCAATGGCTGGAAGCGGCCTCTACAGAGGTCACCACGAACCCAGCATGTCAACCGCCCTCAGCCTTCCTCGGGCACTGGCTACTTCCTGGCGCATCAAGCTCAATCAATCCCCCCCCCCTCATCGCTCGCTGCATGGCAGGCCTCAGTCGCCACCTCTCCACGCAACCTCTAGCTCTTGGCAGCGGCCCATCGCTCCTCCTCCTAATTCTGTGTTCAATCCAACGACGGAGGACTCACCCATCCCCTGCGATCAGCAGGACTACCTCAAAGACACATTAGAGGAACAAGAAGCGATGAGTGGGGAGTGGTCATTGGTGGACGTGGACATGGATGGTCTAGACAGTTGGGTTACCGCAATGGAGGAAAAGGGCGTCTTGCTGCACTTTCCAGGCAGAAAAGTCAGCAGGGCTCATGTTAGGTACTGGGCCTCCCACCATCTTGGGGGGAGAGGGGGGCTAAAGCAGCACTTCTGCCATGCAAAAGGTAGGGGCTTCTTCTCGATCCACTTTGAGACTCAAGAGGCGGCAGATGTGGCCTTGAAATTCAACCCACATCTCCATGGGTTCAATGTCAATGTCTTCCCTTGGTCTTCCAAACTAGGCAACAGAAATGGTAAGCTTTGGGGGCCTAGAATCATCGCAGTGCCATTTATTCCAGATCAGTACCTTTACAACCTCCCAGATATTGCTAGACACTTTGGGTATTTCTATCTGGCGGACCTGCTGCAAGCCATGCGGCAGGAAGGTAAAGCAACGAATTCAAGCAGCCCGGCAGCACCAGTACCAAAGAAACTCAGAGATGGAGCTAACCCCATGCGACACGAATCTGCACTTAAAAAAGCAAATTGGGAAAGGAAAGGCAAATGGATCCCGGTAGGCGATGTACTTCCATCACCAACACCCCCCTTGGCAGACAGTGGTATTCTGCCAAACACTTCGAAAACAGTGGTGCTAACGGAAATTGCCAGCAATCCTTCGGTGGCTAGGATATGCATGGGCATCAAATCATTCCAACACATCTCCCTGCGCTGCTCCTCCGAGGTCAACATTGAAGATCCCCCAAAAGCCTCATGCATCACCCCGCTGGTCTACAGGAAAGGCCCCCCCCCAGTCTTTTCTCATCACGGAAGCGGCTTGGGAGGATTTTGCATCCCTTTGGATCACCATCCAAGATGTCCGACACTTCATCGCTATCTGTCCACCTGACAGCTGCCCTGAGAACATGCTCAAAAAAAAAATACAAAATTTTTTCACAGCCTTCTTACCCTACTACCACCTGGCTAGCACCACCAAAGTGTCGTGGGGTTCATACTTGAAAACTTCGAAGGGCTCAGCTGCAACCCAGCAGCCCACATCTTGGCCCTTATGGAGGAAGCTAACATCTACATAGCCAAGCCGCCACAGCAAGCAATCTGGGTTAAAAGAAGCATTCTCTCAGAGCCAAGGGGGGCTAGCAAACTCAGACCAGAATTCAGGGAGACACTCTCAAATGCGTTCTCACTGCTGGATGCTATCATAGAAGCAAAAATCGACGAAGACAACCACCGAGGCGACCTGCAGCGCACCAGGGACCATCTCTACGGGGTAACAGAAACAAAGGACCAATCCTCTTCCTCGAGTGCCTCCAGACAATCAATGGTAGCAGCACCGACCATGCCCCACGAGTTGACACCCGCTCCATGGCCTCCACAGGTACAAGACATCCAGTTGTCCCCGACAGTGAATTTCAAAGACAAGCTAGTCTCACCATGCGGGCCTCCTCTCATGCTCACACCACCACCTGCATCCGACACTCAGGTTCCCATCACCCCCTCCCCTTGCTTTATATTCTATTCTGATTTAAAAGTTGCAAAAAGATGCTGGGTGTTATGCTTCCAGGAACCAAGAAATAAAGCCGCTCGTCGCAAGAAACTCCCTTCAATCGCCTTCACCCCACCAGCCTCTCTCCCTTACCACAGCAATCAGCTACACCAAGGCCGTGCCTTCACACTATCGCCCCTCCCATCCACCTTCCTTCGTATTTATGCTCACCTCCTCTCCATCACTGCTACAAAACCCCCATCTGGTCAGTTCATCCCACATCAACATCCACCTCAACCCCAACCCTTTTATGCCCCAACCCTCATCCTCATTCAAGTCAAAAAAATCCTCCCGACAGCCCCCCCGGGCTTCCGCTGGGTTAGCTCCCTGCCTCATACCGACAAAAGGCTCCACTTTTTGTTTCACGACCCCAGGCCATCAAATGAGAACACTCTTCTCAGCCAATCCTTCCCCCCCAATGTTAATTAAACTCTCTTCTTGGAATATCAGGGGTTAGGCCAAGGACCAGACTCCCTCAAAAGAGTTAGGCTCAAATCCTGGCTCAGCCCATTGCAATAGCAAGATGTTATAGTAGCCATTCAAGAACATAAGCTTGACAATAACAAAATATCCAACCTCTCCGACCACCTATGGCCCTTAACCCTTTCCCTCTGGAAACCAACCTCGATAGGCACCAGGGGGGAATTGCCTTCCTCCTCTCTCCCTCTATTCACTCGCTCCTGCACTCGGAAGGTTCCTGGATACCCGGTAGAGCTCAGTTCTGTGCCATTTCCTTCCCAACCAATGCAGGATCAATAGGATTCATCAATATTTACGCTCCTAACTCCACGATGGAGAGAGCTGAATTCTGGACAGCTCTTGATGAGCATATGTCAAACCTACCCAACATTGATAGCTGGGTTTTGATGGGCGATTTCAACATGGTGGAGAATCTACGGGACCGACGAGCGCCATCCAGCTTTAAATCCATCCTCTCAGGAGATGGATAGTTGGTATAACCTTACTCATAATCACAATCTTACCGAAGCAGTCACTCCCTCCTCCCCCCCATCTGCCTCAGCTATCACAAATCTCCCGTCGTTCACCTGGTCAAACAACAGACAGCCCCCCAACCTTTAGATGGCAAGGCTGGACAGATTCTACTCCTCCCTCAACCTGGTTCAGTGGGTATCCATCTACCCCCAAGTTCCCATTCCCCAAGGTTTCGATCATGCCCTAGTTTCAGCTTCCGTTAACATCCCCCTTCTTCAGTCCAGAGGCAGGGGTATCTTCAAGCTCAACACATCGCTGCTTAAGAACCCTGCCTTCAAGAATGGACTCATTCGGGCATGGACCCAGACGGAAGCCCCAAGTCAAAACCCAACAATCAGATTCCTAGCCAAGCTAAAGTCAGTTGGGGTGGCAGCTCGCAGAATGAGTAAAGAGATAGCAGCCGCCCGAAGCAGAAAAATTAAGGCTCTAACAAAATGCCTCTCCATCTGTCAGGCCAGAATGGAATCACCAAGGTATGATGAACATACCTTTTTGAGATACTTGGAGGCAAGACACAACCTAGATACCTTTCAATCATCCCTAGATCAGAAACTCAAGCTCCAGGCGGGCATCACTTGGTCAACTAAAGATGAGAAGATGACGAAATACTTCTTCGATAAAAAAAAAACTTAGAAGAGCAGCTCAGAACGTTGCTGAACTGATAGATCCTGAGTCTGCATTACCTATCACATCCTCTAAGGAAATGGCTACCCTGGCTATGAGACACTTCAGTACCCTTTTCAGCAGCACCTCCTTGGAAATATGCAGCCCTCGCACCAGCAAAAAACATGCCTCCTCCATACCCCTTCCATGGTGACAACAGCCCAAGCTGACTCTCTGCAAGGCCCCCTCTCAGAATCGGAACTGGAGGATGCTCTCAAGAAAATGCAAAATGGGAAGGCTCTAGGAATAGACGGGATCCCGGTGGAGTTCTACAAACTTCTTTGGTTTGACATCTCCAGTGACTTCCTGGAAATGGCAAACCACATTTACACTCAGGGCATGCCAAGCACCATGTCACAAGGGGTCATCACAATTCTTTTTAAAAAGGGGGATCGCACGGACATCTCCAATTACTGCCCTATCACCCTCCTTAATGTGGCATACAAGATCATAGCCAAGGCTTTAGCTATGAGGCTACAGCCTATGCTTCTATCACTTATCAGACCCAACCAGTCGGGATTCATTAAGGGGAGATACATAATGGATAACATCCTACTGGCCCAAGAAATCCCACCCTTTGCTTCTACCTCGGCCCAGGCAATTGCACTTCTGCTCCTTGACTTTGAAAAGGCCTTTGATAGAGTTGAATGGTCTTTCCTCATGGGGGCTCTCACCAAAATTGATATCCCTCCATCATTCCGCCAATGGGTCAAGATTCTGCTCCAAAACTCCAGCAGTAGAGCAATTATCAACGGCCATCTCTCTCCTTCATTCCCTCTTCAGCGCTCGGTTCGACAGGGTTGCCCGCTATCTCCCTTCCTCTTTCTATTCGTTGCGGATTCCGCGGGCTACATGCTACAAGCAAATACAGGAATCAAAGGTCTACGCATAACCAACTACCACATGCATCAATCAGTAGAGATCAAAGACTCTATGTTTGTTGATGATACTCTTCTCATTTTGCAAGCCAATCCAACCAACCTGGACAATGCTACAAACACCCTTCAAACATTCTGCCAGGCCTCTGGATTCAAAGTCAACTGGGCAAAAACGTGTGCGATTCTGGTCGGAGATACCAACAAATCTTGCATTGGAACCTCTCCATCTTGGGGCTCCTCCTTAGGCCTTTCCTGGCTTCAACCGGGGCAATCAACCACCTACCTAGGCTACACTTTCGGTATTAACCTCACTGACAACCAGCGGTTCGCGCCCACCATGGCTAAACTCAAAAGGAAACTAACCTTTTGGGGATCAAAGCACCTCTCCGTCACAAGTAGAGCACTGGCAGTCAATCAAGTCCTCTCTGCAGGCATTTGGTACTTTTCCTCGTCCTAGCGACCAAACACCTCCCAGATCAAACAGGTTAGAACCCTACTTCGGAACTTTATCTGGGAGCTAAATCATCATCGCCAGGCTGGAGAAGACCCCAAGTCTCCTGGAGACAAATATGCCTCCCCAAAAAGGATGGTGGTCTGGGTGTCATCGATCCAGAGATACAAATTACCACTTTGTTAGGAAAATGGGTCCCTAGATTCTTTGGCCCAGAGGGGGGATGCTGGAAATTTCTCGTGGCAGGGAACATCATGGCTGCATCACCTCTCCGGAACTCATCTTGGGGTCCCCCCTTCAAATGGGCAGTGCAGGGCTTCAAACACAAGCTCGTAGGCTCACCTTTGTGGACAACCATTTGGCAAGCATGGGCCAAACTCATGCCTCTCCTTAAAAAACAGGAACCTCAGACATTTGCAGAGACGGCCCGGCAGCACAACTTCTTAAACAACAGCCAAACTACCACAGTCCAACGCTGTCAGGCCAGAAGATGGTCTTCATGGGATCATAAGGGGATCTGCCAGCTCAAAGATATATGGAGCAACAATGGCTTTAAAGAGATAGATATCATTGCACTATCTGTTGGCAAAAACAGGGCCACAGCTGGATTGCCTCAAATCACAGCTTCCATCCCCCCCAACTTGGCTCTCGAATCTCCAGACTGGTCCTTCAAATCCACAATCCCTTTACTGGACTCTTGGGATCATCAACAATAAGCTAACTGTTCTTTTCGTTCTCCAGAGATCCGATTATACCCTGACAGGATTTCCATTTGATATTGACCCTGTCTCTATGGCCTTGTCTCTGAATAGCGAGCAACCCATTGATTACCCCATCTTTCCACATACCCCGGTTAGGATATGCTGCTGGTCGTACCCGACAAAAGATATGAACCCTCAACCTGATCCTACCTTACCTCTACACATCTGGCTTGCAGCAAACAACTTCATCTGGATTTTAGGAAGGCCGCTGATAGACCTGCAATTTGACCCTAAAGAATGGACATGGGCCTTTGGCCGATCCCAAGTCCCCTTCTTCAACTACTCAGCAAAAAAAGCCCGCAGAACACTGGCCAAATTAGCCCTCTCCACTCCAAGTGGAATGCTAAATGGCAGGACTATGGCTTTGCCAATGAAAACTGGAAAGCGATCTGGAGCAACATCTAGAGCAAGACCAAATCTGCAAAAATGTCTGCATTCCTATGGCAAATTGCCAACAGAGTGCTCAAGGTGGGGGAATGGCTTCAATTCCAGGGCGCTCTTTTATGAGCAGGCTGCTCCGCAAGAGTGCTAGAATCTTTAGAACACTGCCTCCTCTTGTGCCAAGGCCCAGAATCAATCTGGAGAATCATAAAGGCTTTCTACACCATCTGGGATACCTAACCACAAACGCCACTTACATTACTTTTAAACTATGACACAAATTCCAAATCGAAAGCCATTGATTGCCCAGTCTTTGAAAGCCTCCGGGTTTCTACACTATGGCAACTATGGAAAGTACGTTGCTCCTGGTCACTCTCTGGTGAGACTCTGTCACTATCCGCAGTATTAGCTCGCATTTTCTAGGATATACAGATTGATGCTAGAAAAGCATGGGTAAAACTGCGTGAAGAAATGGACAGACACCCTCAACGAGCGGCCAACCTGCATGCAGACTTCAAATCATCCTGGGGCAAGCAAGGGCACATTTGTACTACCACTTCACCAAGTGAATGCAACTGGGCTGCCAGCCCACCAGACGCCTGGAGGGGGCTCAGAACGGCCATCCACTCTCTCCCCTAAAAATTTGACAGGGACATTAACTGGCGCCACATCAAGTCAGCTGCGAGACTCAAGTTCCGTTGACATTCCAAAAACAGATCGATAGCAGTAGAGTAGTAGTCATCATCAAGCTCTTCGCTAGGACTCTACCTCTACTGCCAAAACCTACACATGCTCTTAGACTGTTGTTTGCTAGAATCCCTGGGTGAGCTACTCGCTCAACAGCTTAGCACTACATTGGGCATGATGCCCTAATTTTTTGGAACTCTCCAATAGGAGGTCGATTTGCCATTCACTGACTACGATGTGTATACCTTCATGGTACTTTTAGGGGTTTTACTTTTTTCCCCACCAAAAATAAACATAAATAAAGCTTCCAGGGCACAATCCCTGTTTTTTATTTTATTTTATTTTATTTTAAATAATAAGAAAGAAAGAAAAAGAAAGAAAAAGAAAAAGAAAAAAAAGAGCTGCCCACATGGATAGAACATGGACCCATTAAAATGTGCAACTTGTTATATAGCCACTTTTCTAACCCTTACTCTCGTTCCTCATTAGAAGATCGTGAGCAGCAAAGCCATATAAATAGAACTGGTTTGACGGAAGTCCCTTTCAAGCTTTAATCCCAATCATGTCATTTCTTCTTTTGCTGCTAACAAAGCTTATTAGGACGTTGCTACGGCTAAGTCTCGGGATGTAGGTGCTAAGAAAGAGAGGAAAAATACAGAATGCATTAATTGAGCTGATTAGAAGAAGATCCTTTGGCGTCTAATGCATCAGTATTACTTTCCACTTATTATTTGTTCACTGTATTTTTTTATCAAGGGTAACATTGAGATTTATAATCTGCTTTTCAGTGACCTCAAGCTCGGTAATGATAAGGAAGGCATAAAGTATTTAAGTCAACTTTGTTATCATATTTTGTTAATGTTGTCATAACATGAATTTATGTGGTGTTGTGTACATATTAATTTGGTGTATTGTGTTGTGTATATGTCTAAAAATTACAAAATTACTCGATTTTAGGATGAACATTATGTTCTACGATGAGATCTTGGGACAGTGATGTTTTGCACATGTGGAAAAAAAATGGCAGAACATAGACCTGGAAGATCAGAAAATGACCACTTGTTTCTATACTTAACCCTTAAAGGACGATGGGGTTCGTTGGGAAATTGGCCTTGCAACCAGACCCCTTTGTAGGTTCCGGACCACAGCTTACGACTGTCTGGGGACAAACCAATCCTTTCCACCATAGGATGGGATGCTCACCTATCATGGGCATCCAACGCAAAAATAAAATTTGGAATCCACCGTTGGATTAAGTCCCTCACAAAGATATTGTCAGTGCCCTGGTGTTTGGGCCAAATTAGGTGTGGGATCTATGGTCTCAAGGCTATAGCAAACAATGTCTTATGAGTATATTTTCTATATATGTATATATGGTTTCAGAAGTAATCCTAACAGTTGAATTCACTTGAGCTAGTTTCCAAATACACTTGCAAGTTTTATGACTATAATCGCATATAGGTTACTTTTAAACAGGAATTTACTGACCCTGGGCAGCGACATGCAATGCCAAGTTTTTAGTCCGTACTGAGTATGCATGTACCTTTGATCTTGCTATATGATGGCTTCTTTACCTGACGAAAATGTGCTCATAAGATGTTTGCTGTAGCCTTGTGACCATAGACCCTGCACCCAATTTGCATAGAACTAAACGGAACGGAGACTATCTTTGTGATGGGCTTACCATGGTAGTGGGACTAACCTAGTTTTTCGATCTTTGCTCAGGTCCAGATAATTTCTCATTTCCTACGTGATTAATATGCTTTTAGGTTTTTTTATTTTTATTTTTTTTATTTTTTTAATAAGGGGCTTTAGATCATATTAATAAAGGTGTCCTGGAAAAATTAACCAGGACAGGAGCCCATAAGGCTTACATCTTTTGAAAGATTGGGTAACACCCTAACCAAGCCCCAAGGGCAAGCTAAGCCATCTAGTTAAAGAATTCAAACCTGGAGTTCAGGATTAAGCTAAGCTTCAGGCTTTAATAGAAATCTGGGAGGAGATGCCAAAAGATCAGCATTAGAAATACAACCAAACAGTACTGAATAGTACTACAAAAAGCTAAGAGAGCCAAGCTGTTTGACAAACAAGTTGTTGGTCTAACAGTCTGTCATGCAAGGAGCCTTCCAACAGTTCCAAAAACAAAAGCATGTGGAGCTGTTTGAGGAGTGCTCCCCCCCCCCAAAAAAAAAGAAGCCGTATCATAAGAGCGAGCAAAGCCTTCACGCACCCAACTGAAAACCAATCTGATCCTAGCCAAGACAATGTCTCTAAGTGACGGGTACCATTCTAACTAGATGGGCAGTGAACATAGAAAGAGCAGCTGTCTAAGAAGAGAAGAGAGAAGAGAGCCCTGACAAACAAATGCCAAAGATCAGAAGTCTAAGTGGACCCTAACAATTGAAGCACGGCCCTTGCGATGGCGCCAGTTGATGTCCCTGTCTTCCAGATCCGCCGGGGATGCCCAATGGTTGGGAGATTCACCAGTGGACTGGAGGTTCGGATGTCCACCGGATATCTTCTCCTTGTCTTTGACAAAGCAATCCCCTATGCCCCCATTCGGCATCAAATTTTGCGAATAGGGCATCCGGCCGCTCCACAAAACCCCCCACAGTTTACGAGCCTCAACTAGTAAATCAAAGTAAAAGGCAGCCAAGGTTGTTTTGACAGACAAGGGCCTGGTATCAAAGATGAAAGCACAGCGTGCTTTCCAGATATGCCAGAGTCCCAGCCCTCGCAGAGTTACCCACACTTGACAAGTCAGCCAAGAACTTGAGGGGGACGAGTTGAGAAGAAGCAACAAAGGGTCATTTAGATCAAAGTTATGCCAGTTGGCATATAAGGAGTGCAACCTGACCCAGACGTGGGCTACAAAAGGGCATGACATGAAACAGTGCACATAAGTCTCCTTCTCTGCAGATGATCAGGATCTGCAAATGTCATCAGGGGGCAGTTGATAGTAGGAGAGGGGGAGGATCCTATTGCTCAGTTTCCAAAAAAAAGCTGACACCTTAGATGACCTCTGTTTGCTCCAAACATCCTGCCAAACCTTGTTCCAAGCAGATTGGGGAACAAGAATAGGGGCCCACTTGGCAGAAAGCTTAGCAGAGATAGGAAAATGGCTCTGGAGAATTTTGTAGCCCATCTTGGCAGAGTAAGAAAAAAAGAAGGTTGAGTGTTATCCTATATACACCACTTCCATTCGCCCGGGTCCCATTGCAGCTGGGCAAGAGGGAGATTAGAAAACCAGCAAACTAAAATGGATCTGCTCCACTGTCCCAAAAGTCCCAGCCCCATTATAAACTGGATTGACACACCCCGAAGAGTCAAAGGTTCTAACTACAAAGATAGAGTCAGATTGGCAAACCAGCGGGCCCAAATGATCCAAGGAACCGTCCTATCGGGCCGCAAAGCCAATGCCAGATGCCGCACCATTTCTGACCTCAGAGACATAAACAATGTTGACTGGTATGCCCCCCAAACAGCCACGCCAGGCTGGTGGTTTCCAGTTTTCCCGACCCGAGGATAGCAAGGAAGACCATCTTAGAGGAACAACCTCAGCGATGAAAGGCGACCCAAATCTGAGAGCAGTGGGATGAAGCTTACCTGTCCAATGTTCCCAGAGCCCTATTCCATTCCCAACCCAAACATCCTTAACCCCATAAATGCATGCCCTATCCCAAGAGGCCCAGCGAGTAGAGCAGTTAGCTAGCACAGAGCAATCAATGCATATTTCCAAAGAGAGGCTGCCGAAAGGCCTCGTCCCAGGATTTGGGTGGGGTTTGGTATAGGAACTCCCTTAATAGTGTCCAAGCTTTCCATACAACTTGCCAGGCTAAAGATCCCTGGCACACCCGGTCGTTCCTGGAACCCCCCTGAACCAGCCAATGAAAATTGGGCAACCAAGATGGACTAGAGGATGGAGTTGAGGATTGAATGTTCAGCCAAAACAAATACTTCCAAACGGCCTGCTGAAGGCAAGAATGCCCGTGGGATCCATTTACCAAGAAGAGCGGTAATCTCACTTTCCAGGTCCAAAATCCCAAGCCCCCCCTAATTCTTCTTAAGACAAAGCTGAGACCAGGAAACTAAAGCTCGCCTAGCCAACGAAGTATCAGAAGCACCCCATAGGAAATTTCGAATCATTGCTTTAATAGCACGCAAGATGAAAGGATCAGGATCCTAGACCGAGGCTACAAACCAAATGGCTGCAGAAAGGACTTGGTTAGCAACCAAAGCTCTGCCCACAATGGAGAGCTGAGAGGAACACCAGAAGGTTAATCTGGATTTCAAGGTTTTGTGGGATGCAATGATTGCAGTATATGCCCAGAGTGATCATGGAAGGCAAACGGGTGAGTGGCATCAGCCCCAAACATACCTGGATCATTGGCACTATACAGGTGCTAATGGCCTTGAAGAGCGCACTTTTGACATTGTAACTGAAGGGGTTAAGGCTACACCAGCAAAGGTAATTCAGAAAGGCAAGGGGCTGTCTGCAGATTATGGAAATGGAGGGGTGAAGCCCAACCAGGTGCCGTTCATGTGCATTTGCAATACATATGTGAACTTGACAACCCTGGGGAAAGACAAAGAGGTCCCTACTGATGTCATTGGAGCTGAAGTTGTGCCAAGTATCAGCTTGGGCACTTCCCTCATTGACATGTATGCCAAGTGTGGGGGTAACAAGGATGCAAAGCGGGTGTTCGTCAATATGGCTGAACGAGATATGGTGACATCTGATGCAATGATTGCAGGATGTGCCCGACATAGTTGTGGAATTTAGGCTCTGGAGATGCATGAGCAATTGATGTGGGAAGGTTTAAAGCCCAACCAAGTCATGTTTGCTTCAGGGCACACGTCAGCCCTGCAACTCTTGAAAAGGGATGGCAGGTCTATGCTGACATTTATGAAGGCTAGAATTGTACCAAATGTCAATCTGAACAGCGCCCTCATGGACATGTATGCCAAACATGGGAGAACCAGAGATGCACGGCAAGTGTTTGACAGTATGGTTCAACAAAATGTTGTCTCATGGAACGCCATGATTGCAGGAAATGCTCAGCCTGGTTGTAATGGAACGATAAGCTATGTTGAAGGCCACACCTGTAAGGATGATGAGAGCAAACAGCTCAGGTCTAGGGCTGGGAGACGTGTTCAAGCTATGACAAGGAAGCCTCATGGAGAAAGAGGGAGCAGTGACCAACTGGTATGCCATGATTGGCCACCAACGATGCAAATGGAATTGGGACCTGCTGTTGAGGACAACCTGCATGCAAGAAATGGGGCAATACAAAAGGTGCAAGTGGTAACTGAGCTGGAGAACAAAGAAAGAAGGGAGTCCATCAGCACCACAACAACAGCAATGGTCACGCTGGGATTGATGGGTAGTCCATTCATAAGCAATGTTGGACCAGAAAGGTTGTCATGTTTGTTCAAAGAACGCTGGCCTGAGTGGGATACAAATCACAAACCAAATCTGCAGCAGACCTTTTCTATCGATTTGCACTTGACACAGCAGGGCCGTTACCCAAAACTAGAGAAGGAAACCAGTATGCAATCATGGCCATCGATCACTTTTCAAAGTGGGTAGAGGCAGCTTCAGTGCGTGACCACACTGCTACGCTCACAGCACGGTTCTTGGAAGAGCAGATCATATATAGGTATGGGGTACCTAGTGTGGTGTTGACAGATCAGGGATGCGAGTGGTAAAGAGAATTCAAGAAAACATGTCAAAAAATTTGGAATTAGACACAAGAATTCAGCGCCCTACTGGCCATAGTGCAACGGCATGGTGGAGCGATTAATAAAATCATTGAAGCAAAGCATAGTTACCTTGGGAGGAGAGACAGGGAATGATTGGGATCGCAATGTGTACAAGGTTGTTTTCGGGTATAGAATCAGTGTGCATGCATCAACGAATGTTTCACCCTTCAAGGTCCTCACAGGCAGGGACATGCGAATGAGCGTGGGCAATGAAATTGGGACGATCACCGAGACAGTGGAACTGAACCATGATGAAGCCTAGGGGTGCACCCCAGCCAACCTGTATCAGCCACGTGCGTGCACAGGAGGGGTATTTTTAACCCCCCTATGTACAACATAATACATACATAGGGGGGATAAGAAACACCTTAAATATAAGTCTACAGCAAAGGATTAATATGATTAGGAGGGTAGCGTAGTGGTAAGGGTCACCATTGTCATGGCTCTCATTGCAAGTTCAAATTTCATGGTGTCTTGAATTTTTCGAAAACTTTGAAACTATGTATCACAAGGCAGATTTGAGCTCGAGACCATATGCACACCACAACCAATTCCATACCACTAGGCTAATCCACGATTTTTGAAACAGTTATAATGTTAAACAGTAATATACAATAAAGACAATGTTTTGTTTTGTATCATTGTTGAGATCTCCCCAACCACGGGGCCCCAGCCCTGGTGTTTGGTACCATTGGAAAGCCCTCGATGAGGAGGGGTGCACTAGCTTGGTCTCATAATTTTGGAACTTGCGGTGTGGGAGATATGAAATTTCAAGTACTTTTGGTCGTTGGAAACTTGCGAAAAATAACAAAATGGGCCTTCTTGCAACAATTACTGGCCCTTTATTTATCCTTTGTACACGGGACATAAATGTAAATAATTGGTTTTTTATTTCAAATATGGCATGAACACAATATTGTTTGTAGGGTCCTTGAGATCTCCCAAACCGCAGGGCCTCTAGCTACGATTTTGGTACCGTTGGAAAGCCCTCAATGAGTAGGGATGCACCGACTTGGTTTCATAAAATTTGGACCTACATAATAGTACAGGCCGAGGTATGTTTTTAAATGAATAAACTTGATATGCAGCGGGGAGCAGTGGGGTCGAAGGGAGGAGCGGCTCGAAAACCCCTCTGTTGTCCTCTAAATCTCGTCACGGAGTGAATGAGAGGGCAACGTCAAAAAATAGATAAAGGAGAATGAGAATGAGAGCCTAGGGAGAAAAAGATTAAAAAAAAAAAAACCATCACTTTCCTTTAGGGGGCGGTGTGGGGCTAAACGAAGGGCCTACCTAAAGGTTCACTCTACGTTGTCTTACCCTTTGACACCCCTTGGATAGAATGTTGCCGCAGCGGAAGAGAAGACAACATCATTCCCCTTGGGATATCTCTACTCTAGCACTCTTGTTTTCTGTGTGCTATCCCACATAACTTAGTTTGGAAGAACTACTATCCACCCATATGGGCAGTGACACTACAACAATCTGATCCCTCACTATCTATATGGCTCAACTGATCTATTATGCACTTGGATATTGCCTGGACTAACCTTTAGGCTGACTAAGTGTTCTCAAGATCTTGGTTGTCATTGTCATGTCTAACTCTGGTTCTGCACTATGCTATCATTCCAACCATCAAACAAGCAAGATTTCTATCTTTCATGCATTGCTAAATTTTGATTCTATTCTATGGTTGAACACACTCATTATTCCACACTAGTTCCAAGTACCAATTGAGTTTGATCACAAATGCCCACTCCACTTTGCTCCATATCACGTTGCATCCATCTCTCCAAGAGACCTCGCGCTCCCCAAAAGCTCCAATGTCAAAAGCACTATCTCTCTCACCATCCCAGCCTAAATCCTACCTAACCACCTCCCCTTCTCCGGGAAGTCAGCTGGCAGCCCTTAATGTATCTCATGGTGTCATGTGATCCCTTACTAAAAATTGATTTGGCCAGCCTGCGGGTGTTATCCCCCTCTCATATAGCCAACATAAGACAAAATCACTTTTAACCTACCCTTAATTCATCCAGCAAGCAGCTATAACTCCGTGGATGAAGTATGACAATTTATCCATTCAGTGCCCACATCCCTTCATTTCCCTTAAAACTCAACGAATCCTCAACGAATGAAATTTCCACTACCCCCATCCATTCTTCTGTGGCATCACTTTAATGAATTATGTTGGATGATCGTTGCTCATCCTCATTTCATCCATTACTTTATTCATCTCTATTGTCGAGCCGACATGCCTGTTCCGACCAGCATCTTTGTCCGAATGATGTGTCACCTGCTTTATACCTACAGCTGTGGGGCACTCCGTTCCTTGACTGTCTTCGTCCTCGGGGGCATCCTCAATGTGCGCTGAAGTCTTCATTGTGCACACTCCATTCAGCTCCCTTCGTGGCCGAATCCATCGTTTGTCTGCCCCATCCTTCAGCACGCATCGTCGTCCTCCCTCACACCCATTTATCTTTGCATCATCCTTATATTCCACCATAAGGTAGGGTCCTTCCCAAGGATCCTGCATCTTTCTCTTCGCACCGAGCTTCAACATCATTACAAGGCTCTCATTCTCCAGGTGCTGGTGCTCATCATTGTGCTTGTGGCAGACATTGTAATCCCTTTGCTGTCGGGCCTGTGCCTCCTTCACGTTGCCGCGGAGTCTTACCTCGATCGCCCTAATAGCTGCTACTTTTCTTCTGGATCATGTCAGATATGGTTGCTTCATCACCTGGGAGGTGCACTCTTTATAAAATGTCTGTATCACGTGCGTTCGCCGCCTAATAAAAAAAACCCTTGTATACGGGTCCTTGGATCATTTATATCCCCTCTGTACATACATTTTAACGATTATATTATAAAACCCCCTCCTGTAAATATATAGAAATTTGTAATTTTAAAAAAGTACCCCCTACTGTATGTATATATATTTTTCGAATCATTAAAAAATACCCTCAAATATGTATATGTATTTTTTTAAACTCTTTGGAAGCGGTGAGTTTTTTACGATTTTATGTTTAGTTTCTTACGTTGTTTTTTTTTAAAACTGAATGCCACACTTCAGCTATTGAGTGTCGCACTGCAGCTGTTGAAGTTCACCTATTTCAGCCATTGAGTGCCTTTATTTAGTTAAAAATAAGGGGATACAAAGTGGGAAAAAAAACCACTAAACGTATTCATACTTATTCTTTGAATGGTAAGAACTTGAACTAACTTAGTACAATATAATATTTTATATTCTAATTTTAAGTATATTTTTGACATTGTTGTTATTGTAGTAGATTGAAGTGTATTGGATATGAGCATGAGAGATGTGACGGAGGGTCACTCCCTCCTTTATCCCCAAATCTTCATGTAATTTATTATTTCACCAAGTTTTTTAAAAAATTAAATTAATATTTTTTAAATGAAATTTTAGGTGCGTATTTATTTATTAACTATGAATTAGTATTAATTACGCAGTTGTAATTTAAGCAATATTCTCATTTAGTTATTTGTTATTGTATTTGACTTAGGTGGATAATTTATGTCGAGTACACTTCAGAATCCAATGACGTTCATGCTTTGGATAGATGTGATACCCCAAGTTCTCAACCTCTTTTGACCATACCCTAGATTCTCCGGTCCTCATCCCGGACTCCCTTGGTTATATCTCCCCTGACTACATCTCGGGCTATACCGCAGGCTCCCCCGACTACGTCCCCGATTCCCCCGACTATATCCCAAGCTCCCCTACCTGTACCCCGAGCTCCCCCACCTACACCCCGAACTATCATACCTACACTCTAAGGGAGCATAATTATATCCCAGGAGTTGAATACGAATGGGGATGTACTTGTAAAAATTGTTGTACTCATATCATTGTTTAAATTTATAAAAAAAAATTGTAAGACAGTGGGCTTAATATTGGCCATTCTTAAAGTGTAGTAAGGATGATAGAGAGATGGTTGTGGGTAATGGTACCTCTGCCAATGGATAGTGCTCGCTGGCACTAGTGGCTGACTTTCAGATCAGATCAAAGATATGATTTCGTGGGTAATGGTACCTCCATTATTAATATCGGGACCGCTAGAACTTACAGTTTTTATTTTTTATTTTTAAAATAATAAAATCGGGAACGCCAGCTTGGGCGGTCCGAACCTTAATAAAAAATAATTAATAATTTTATGGTCGTCCTAGTATTAATTTAAAAAAAATTAAGTTGGAACCGTCAGCTCTGGCGGTCCCGATTTAATTTTTTTTTTAAAAGATAAAACAAATCGGTCACGATCGCTTGACAATCGTCCCGCGGAGTCGTATGGTTGTGGACGGTAGCAGATCGCTGACGTCACCGGATGGTCGTTCATCGTCCGATGGCCCATTTAAAACAAATCGTCTAGAAGAGGCGATTTCGACTGCACCAATGAATCGAGCCTCGACATTGAAATCGCTGAAGGAGAAGGTACATCCTCCGGAAACTAGTCCATTTGTGGTGCAGAACGCGGAGCAGACGACATTGTCAATAATGTATGACGAGGACCTCCCTGCAAAAGAAAAATTTGGGCAGGGACTGGAGGTATGCAATATCGGCAAGACTACAAATACTTGGAACGAAATACAGAAAAAACACAGTTAAAAAACAAATTGACTTAAAATCAGTTTGAGACGTGAGATAACGCACATCATGACACGACGCTGATATACTACGTCATTATTGGCAACCAACATGCCAACGACCAGTGGTCAATGAAGAGGGCATTGGTCCCTACCGATATGACGAGGTGGTACTAGACGCGTACGCACTTGGTAGTTGTCTGCCATCTCACCTTCAATTTTTCTAGTTCACTTAGTATAGGCTCCACATTAATCATTTTGCTTTCATTTACTTGTCTGTGGTAGTTTAGACTAGTCTTATTCTTGAAATCTTTATTGCAATAGTGCCCACCATCAAGAATGAAGCATGAAAAATATGCGGTAATAGATGAGCAGATGGCAAAACAGACGAGTACACTAGATAAAAATGTACGTGAAATGTAACATGATGATCATAGCATTCACCATCGCTTTAGGCAGCCCCACTATCATAGCCTCATATCCTGATATGTCAATATTTTCAAACGTAAAAAATTTCATGAGAAAAATAAAGTCATTTTGGTCGAAGCCAGCATCGACTATTTGAAGTGATACAATTTTCCTACTATGAAACTCAATTTCTCTATTTTCAAATGAAACGAAGTACATGTCCTCATCGACAATGTCTATGTCCCTCGATAATTGAACGGATGAAAAAAAAAAATTCAATTAAATTGAGTAATTCAAAAGGGTCATCAACATGGCATAGCGACCGTGGTGATTTTTATTTTTTATTTTTTTTGCAGGGAACCGTTGGACGACCGGCGACCACTATACGACAGTAGGACGACCGCGGGGAAACAATGGGTTTATACATATATACATTTTCTGTTCAAGCGACCATTGAGTGATCATCTGGCAACCGCTGGACGATAGTAATAGTCGAGATGACCGCGGGACGATCGTGGTTTTCGTTTTTATATTTTATATTTTGGGTTGGACGATTGTGGGATGGCCAGCCCAGCGGTCACCTGAACCAAAAATAATACAAAAATATAAAAATATACAGCCTCACAACTCAATTTTTAAAAAGTTAAACATAAAAACAAATAAATAAAAATATCATGTGTGCAATATACATAAGCCATCACCTTGATAATGTGATAAATTGGATCGCGTGAAACTAACGTAAGTAAAAATAAATTACTCGATGTAAATCAGTTTTATGTGTGACATCCGATGTGACGCTGACGTGTTTGCGTCATGTCATGTCATAATTGACAATTGGATTTTATATTATTTTTTACAGAAAAGATAAAAAATTAAAAAAAAATTTTATGTTCGTTCTAAGGATTCTTAGAGTCGCTCTAAGAAATCCTCGGAGCGAGGAAATACAAAAATAAAATTACTGTATATATATTTGTTCTAAGGATTTCTTCAAAAAAACTTTACAGTGATAAAATGTAAAAACAAAACCAAAACATAATTTACATTCCCTCTGAGGATTTCTTGGAGCCGCTCTAAAAGATCCTTAGATCAATTAAAAAAATTATTAGTAATGGTTGCAAAGATTTTAGAAGCTAATTATTAGATTATATATAGAGGTAAGCGCCACAATAGATAGATTGTTAATATTTACTATATAATATTTATCATTGATGATTCAATGTATCAACTTTCATCATTATATTTATAGATCACATGTACTATTCATTTTCGAGAACTGACAAAATATATAGTTTGTCACCATTTATTGCAAAGAAACAAAATTTGTTCTCGATAAACATTCAATGTTTTAATGGCGACCTACGTCACGTTTGTTTTTTTATAATAAAAATAAGTACATATGAGAGATAAAAAAAATGTCACATCAGCAGCCATATCACAATGATTAACACATAGGCATATTAACAAGATTATAGTTATTTAAAGTTAGCAGCCTATTTGGGTCACAATCGCGACTGTGTGTAGGAGCTAACGTCTACAGGGCCCGTCGGAGGATTCATGAGTTGTTTTTTGATTCGGTTGTTTCCTTTGCTGACGAATATATTTTTATTGGGACACCTGGGAGCATATTGATATAAATGGTAGATTTTCATGTAGCACCAGATTATCAATCAGGTACTTAAAGGACCATTGTAATATCAATTGGTGTTTCTAAACCGCATTTGGTTCAAGTTAGTAGCCTACTTGAGTCACGATCACAACTGTGTGTAAGAGCTAACATCCATAAGGAACCTTGGTAGCATATTAATGTGAAATTAAATGTCATATTAAATAAAGAAATAATTCTATGCGAGTAGCGACCGTGCACAAATTTTGAAAAAAGACAAACAATTTTATTCGCATGAAAATAGGTGCAACCGCCAATTCTAGCCCGTTACACATATTTAAGAAATAAAAAATTATATGCAGCCGCCAGTCTTGGCGGTTCTACCAATATTAGAAAAAAAAAATGTTATTTATTTATTTTCCTAAAAATGGGTGTAACCTCTAATTATGGAAAGCAAATCCCCAGTTTGAAGTCACTGTCCAATATCGACGGTCGCAACATTTGTTTTTTTATTAATAAATACATGCAGTTAATTTATTATATTTATAAATGCATGCGACCGCCAATAATGGCAGTCGCAGCAATTGTTTTATTTTTTAAATATATTACGACTGTCAATATTGGATGCTTTGCGACCATCACTATTAGATGTCGCATGTTTTAATTTTTTAATTTTATCAAAGAAACATGTGACCGCCAATATTGGCAGTCACATGTTTTTTCATTTTTTCTTAAATGCATGCAACCGTCGTTATTGGGAGTCACAAGCTTTTTTTAAATTTCATAATTTGGCGGTCACATATTTATTTTTTGATTTTTTGGTTTTTGATTTTAGGTTTTACGTTGTAGATTTTTAGGTTTTGTCGGGTTTTCTTAAATGCGTGCGATCGTCAATATGGATGGTCACATATTTTTAAAAATACAAAAAATGATACGACCGTAATATTGACGGTTGGATGTATTTTTTTTAATAAAAATGCAGCGACTGCCAATGTTGACGGTCGCATGTATTTAAGAAAAAATGTTAATCCCTAGAGAAAGATTAATGAACACTTGAGTGGTCTTAGAGCCATCATTGGACGGAGAAAAGTTCTCGACGTTCCTAACATTGGAGCGCGCTCCCAGTGAGTTCCCTTGATCCCCTGGAGGTGCCATAATTTGAATATTTGGGATCCTTATGACACTCCCCATCCAATGAGTATTTTCTTAATTAATGTTATTTTTGTTATTTTTAACCATTATTATGCATTATTTATTCTGCAGAAATAGCCATTGGGCTATTGAATTATTCGGACTCATTTAAAACTGCAAATTGAGTTTAATCCTTAAGCGACGAAAGCTGTTTTGGCACTTTTGGACAAATTTTAGGCCCACCCGGCGGACACGGATGCCCCTATTTGCCTACCCCTTTCCATCCACAGGAATGAACTATTGGAACTCATCCCCACCTACTAGATGCACAGGCACCCCAAATCTCGGCAAATTCCACCGTTCCGGTTGGGATATTACAACAAATGAAAATGGTGCATTTTGAGCCAAATACAAAAAATTGACCTCAAATCCACATTTAGGCAAGGCCCTGGGCAATGTTTGAGAACATTTTCTGGGTAACTGCCGTCCATATTCCTTTGAAAAGTCACGTCCCAGAGGCCCTGTCCAAAATTTAGGTAAAACCTCCAAGAATTGGGAAGGGGGGTTTGCTTTGTATGTGAATAAGGATGGGCTAAAATGGTAGACATTTCATTGTGACTTCAAATTTGGAACCAAATTGGATTGACAATGGTCAATGTGTGCAGTGCCTACATTTAAAGTACGTTGCCCAAAAATCAAAGAAATTAGAGCAAAATTACATCAAGAATGGAGGTATCTGTGATTTTTCCAGCCAATTAAAGAACAGACAAATACTTACGGGAATCGCCATTAAATCCTACATTCCGTTGCACACATGTCTGTCACCTCCCAAGTCAACACCCCCCCATTCCACCCAAAAATCCACAACCCTCATGCTCCCAATGAGGAGCTATAAAATCCATTGTATAGAGAACTTTGCAGGCTGCGTTTTTTTCACTCAGAGAGTGCCTTTATCCGACTTCATCCGACAACGCTACACACGGATGAGACGATCCGTTTCGGGTCGCCTCGTCATTTAGGGGTGGGGGGGGGGCTTGGCCCGTCTTTGAGGGTGGTTTAAACTGAAACACCCGGAAATTGAAATGACATTGAGAAGAGATATTTATCTTTCTTCCCTGAGCCCGGTCAAGCGCTTCGGTAATTGATAGAAGCTCCGGGTATTTGATAGAAGCTTCGGCTATAAGCGCCTCGGGGGCTTAGACTCGTAAGAACTAGATAACAAACCCAAAGACTTGAAAGGTGATTAACATATAAAAAGATCGTAGGATTAATTTGAAATTATGTGCGACCACCAAAATCAGATAGTCGTAGGTTAAAAAAATTTATAAAAAAAATACGTGCGACCTCTAAAATTCGACAATCGTTTATTTTGAAAAATATATGTGCAACCGCACAAATTTGGCAATCGCATATAAATATTTTCTGAAAAATAAGTAGGACCGCCAAAATTCAGCGGTCACTTGTAATTTAATTTTTTAATTAAACGTAATAGTGGGAAAAAAAAACGTAATAGATTTAAGAAATTTACAAGATTTTGGACATGACACAATGTATGTCTGGACTTTACTTTCGATGAGGCAACGCCACATCACGTCCATTTGTGCAACCCTACGACCAAGGCTTGAGTTAAAAAAAAATTCAGTCGAATATAATTTTTTGTTTGAAGCTTGTGAGAATGCACATTGGCTAGAAGTTTTTTCAAAGTCACAATTACTATGTTTAATCTATTATGTCTTTCAAAAGTGTCGCTTCGAAGATCAGAGGTCAAAGTATCAATTGTCGTCATTATAGATGTATGATGTTTTTTTTATCTGTTTAACATAAACAGTCTGCCAAAAATTATAGACCGTCGTGTTTTTACATGTAATGTGCAGAGCGTCACCGTGTAGAACTTTTTCCAATTGTGCGTTGGTAACGAACATATTGATAATGTTGTCATTTTTAATCATGTGCATCATGACATCGTAGATATCATTTTGTGGTGTGGTCAGCTTGGATGTCTGACCACGACTGTCAGGGCTTATTGTTCAGCTTTAAGTGTTTTGGAGAAGATATCTTTGTCACTTAGATTTTGGAAATGCTCGGCCACTTTGCGGCGCAATCCATGCAACAAGATAAAGCTTCAATATCTTCCGATGTTGTGTAAAGAAAATCAAAGTTAGACTCCATGGTTGGCTTACCAACATACAGAATTTTAAAGTCAACCCCAGCATTGTTTGTCTCGTAGACGAAATTTAGACTTACATTTTTGTGTTGCTTGAGTTTCCCATTTTTGTTCCTTGTTTTGAGCGAATAATACATCTTGAAAATGGTCCCAAGAGCGGATAAATGATTTGGTATCCAGAGCGTTGTTGCTGTCTTCATTGAACTTAAATCCATTTTTTTGTGATTGTTTCATGAGGTTTTTGCGGACAAATTTTGTAGATGTTATATACCCGAATGTCTTGGGCACATTTCTCTCATCAACAACAAAGATCACTAGCATTGGAGACTGCATGTTTACTTGGGTCTCCACTTCCTTCACGTGTGCGTACTTGAGCTCTATAACATTAACTTCCGCCTTGTACTGAAATTGGAGCTTGTGTTCTGGAGGTTCCCCATCGACTTGAATGCCCCAATCTTTTATGTCGCTCTTCAGCATCCCCAGGATACAAGACCAAAGATGTAGCTATGCAATCTGGGTGTATGGTAGTTATTCCATGATTGAGCCTTAACGTGGAGAGAAAGTCTGTTTCCGGTGCTTTCTGTTTCAAAACTCTTTTCAATTTTGCCTAAATATATTATTGCCTTCCGCTAAGAGGTGGAATAAGAAATGCGAGTGTTGAACATCTTGTAGGGGGTGTGGCGGAGCTTTACTGTGAGGGATGTTCAGACAACTCTTCATATCGTATTAGCAATGATGTATTCGAGACGCTCAGTAACATGAATACTGCGAGAATGTTTTATTTTGACAGTGATTATATGTTTTTCTCAGCCTTTCCCGGATACCATGTCTACAATGAAAATTATTATTGCTGGCTGGGGAGACAATTGAGAGCGGATATGTGTAGTTGGTTCAAATAGGGATAGAAGTTGTGGAGGGATATTAAAGGGATGGATATTTAGGGTTTTGTTAAGAAGTAATTTTGAGTGGATCTGTTGGATGACGTAATTAAAGGGTCGTAGACATTAGGTATTATGATTTGAGGACAAATTATATTTATTGGCTATGGATAGTGGGTCTGTCATTCATATCATTAAATATAGACGAGGTACTTGCAATGTATTTAGATGTAATAGTGTATGTATACTTGTAATAGTGTTGGGTTTTAATTTATGTGCCAAGGATATATGGAGCCCAAGGTACATGGATATTATTTTTATTAATATTATGGAGGAACCTAATTCATTTCCACATGCGAACAGGTGAATCGACAACCCTCTATCCGATAATCGTCCCAAACAATATCAAATAATTCTGTTATGAAATCAATAAGTAACGAAAATTGCTCCCAACATTGTCTCGAGCTATCCATATCTATTTATTTTCGCAACGTATATATCTGTTTGATTTTAATTTTAATTTTTTAAATCATTTTCATTAAATTAGGCTGAGTGATACGAGGCACAATTGAATCCATCACGCTTTACTAAAACTCTCATGATCACCATAATTATTAAATTCATAATTATTTTTTATTGCTCGTTAAACCTAAACACCGAACCAAATAATTTTCAAATTTATCAGCTTTTCGAACTCCATTCATCAAACTCAAATATTCAACCATCTCGAAATTCTTCCCTCTCGAGCAAATATCTTTTATCTTTGTCGGTTAGTGACTCAGGGGTTATAGATCAAATCAAATCAAATCAAATCAAATGAGTTATAAGAGCCTTCTATCCGTACACGACCTTTTCAATCAAAAACTCTCGTCCTCATGGTTTATTGCCAAAACATGGGACTCAACCAATGTGTTAGTTTGACAACCATGAAATCATGGAAACAATGTCATTTCACCATAAAGAATTGATTTAAATTATAAGCACATAGCCAAATTATCAGTGTCAGTGACGTTAGGTCATGTCGGACCTAATCTTGATGCGGTCTGCGTCACATCAGTTTAGAGACATATAAATATAAATTTTATAGGGATAAAAAATGTGACTCGTAAGTGTGTAATATATACGTCTCCCGTAAAATTCTACGTAAATATACTTTATTTTGATTTGTGTTAAAAAAAAATTGGAAGATGGTTTGACAATCGCCTGGCCGTCGCGCAACTGTCCTCCCGGCCATCGCCTAACGGTCACCCAGAGAAGGGAAAAAAAAAACCGAAAAAAACAACAACGGCCAGAGCCGGTGTCCTGCGGTCGCTCGAACCCACAAAAATAAAAATAAAATAACATATTTACCATAACTTGGAGGTTGCCCAACTGTTACCCAGCGGTCAGCCTTAAATAAATAAATAAAATAAAATAAAAACATAGTCACTGTTGTCCGCCGCCGGACGGTCGCCCAACTGTCATCCAACGGTTGTTTGAACCCCCCCAAAAAAGAAAAAATCGTATAGCCGACTGTCGAACACACAACGATAGTCCGACCGTCGTCATCGCCCGGTCCTCGCAGAAAAGAAATATTTTGAGGCCTTGTTATTCCATTCTTGAATCCAAATATGGGCATTTAGTGCGTAATTTGTTTGTGTAAGAGAAGCCATAAAACTGATTTTGTGGCCATGTACCTGACCATGGTCGGGAGACCGTGGACCCAAGGTGAGTCAACCAAGCTCTAACCGTCACGTGTTGGCTCTCTACTCAACCTAGTTTTCTGTTGATGAGGCAGCTACGGGAGTTGCTCAAGGATTGCAGAGCAGATAGCAAGAAAAACGAGGAGGATGAGGTAGACAAGGAAATCACTCAGCACATGTGGCTTGTAAGACAGCGAGAAAAAAGCGCGTTTGCTACCGTCTGTGTGTCAGGGAGCAAGATACAACATCGTGGTTTATCACTGCAGCCATCCAAGTTGTTTCGAACCATGGTTCAAGCAACTGTACATTGATAATCCGTTCTTCTTAAAGCCTCTTCTAGTCGCTGGAATGCATAGCAGACCATAGTATCTGGCTATTTTTATCTGCTTGGCATTTGCTGCTTCGGCTTTAACTCTCTTGCAACATTTGCTTGCCCTGTCTCCAAGCTCTCCAATCTGTTGCTCTCTTTCTCCTCCGCTTCAAATTCTATGATGGATCTTGCAACTAGTACTACATATGCTCATACCAAAAGGTGAAATGGTCCAGATAATTCTCCAACATTGAGCAGGCTGGCATCCATGCACTCCTTCTTTCTAACATCTGCAAATATGAAAACCATGCACTCAGTTGCAAATTTTGAGCTTCCATCGTTGATCCTCGAGGTTGGTGATGGAAATGATCAGCACTCATGCTCAGATTGTGGGGAAAAATTTGCGAAGTGGCAATAATATCAGGTACCTGCAACAACACTTGCTATTCAAGTCTCTCCTTCTTCCCTAACCCTCAAAGTCGGTCAAAGTATAAGTGTTTCCCTTCCTTTTCTTTTCTTTTCTTTTCTTTTCTTCGGAGAAGCCTGGGGACAACGCCCTTTTTTTTCTTTTTTCTTTTTTATTTCTCTTTGTTTTTAAAAAGATGAACAGGGGACAGGGCCCTGGATGAGACAGCGCCCTAAATTGATTGAAAGGAGGAAAAGATAACCCCAAAAAAACCTTTTCACTATTTTTCATTCATTTTATTTATTTATTTATTTCAATTACCAATTGACTTCAGCCTTCTTAGAAAGTGAATATATCCAACATTGGTTTCATGGCGCGTAACAGGGTTTTAATTTTTTTCCCTCTAAATAACTTATAATAAAAATACCCCAGAGCTACTACCCTTGTTATCTTATATATATATATATATATATATAGATATATACGTTAAAAATATATATATATATGCAGTTTGTAGTAAGTTATGAGACATTGCAATCCGTCAATTGGGATTTTTTTTGTTTTAATTGGGAGTTTTTATTATTAGCAGCAAGTTGATCAGAAGAAATATTTTATTTTAGACAGATCTTTTCAACTTAGTCCCTTGTTTTAATCTGACAGAGAGGAATTCGTTGTGCAAATCTTTTTTTTTTCTTTTTTTTTTGAGAACAGGGGGATTGTAGCCCTGTAAACATTTATTAATTGGTAAGGAAAAAATAACCTTACAAGGAGCAATCTTTAACATTCTTACATTTAAGTGTTGGTACCTGAAGACCGGTCGGTTTTGCGACAATGAATTATTTGTTGCCACATATCTATCTAACATCACACAAGCTAACTTGGATATTGTGAAAGATATTGAGCATAATATGGGGCTCATTTTTACGGTAAATCCTTCTATCATTTAAAATTATTTTAACATAATATTACCCATAATTTATCCTGTAAGAATTATTACAATATACATATTACCATATCTAAAGTATTTCATGTTTTTCTATGTCTCTAGCCTTTCTAACCTGGGCCAAATCTTTGTAACAGTCAAGATTAAAAATCTTCATCAAACTCATAAGATAGGTTTATATTTAATATTCCTTATGCCCACTGTCCAATTATATTTGGTGAGAAAGAGAGTGTCCATACGTCATTAGCTTCATGTTGTTCTTAGCGCTCCTAGTTGCCTTTTTCTCTTTTAAAACAATCATATTTGAATACATAGACATTTACAAAACCTTCTCAATCGATCAATAATATACTAAAATTTACCTAAATAGTTATGTTATAAAGATTCGTTTATTGTAGATTAAAGATAAAAAATAATTATATTAATGATAATCCAAGAAGAATTATTAAAATATTTTATTTTTAAACATGTGAGACTTTGTTTCTTCGTTGACATGCATGTCACATTAAAAAAACCTTACCTTCATCAAGTACCACATATTATTTGTTCTAGGGAGTCATTTTTTTGTTTTTATTTATTTATTTATTCCTTAAGGAGTCCTCTAAGCTCATTATATATCCAAATGCTAAATTTTCCTTTTTATTTATATATATCCTGAAGACGAGTGCAGCAGGTTAGGAGTTGATAGTGAAAGAGCATGGACTTGGAAGGCGAAGCAAGCAATCAAGCACGCCGTGACCAACCTCGTCACCATTCCCGCTCTGTGTCCTGGACAAAGAGCCGCGGTTGCTTGGATGATCGATCTCTATGTTGTGGCAAAAGCGCGCTTGACAATTCACCTCATCCCCACCTTGATACTAAAGAGCTACAATCTCTCGAAATTGATGTTATGCCCACAGTATATGTATCAAACGCAGAAGGATCTGGACAAAGTCAAGTGCAGACTCTTTGTTCTCCCTTGCAATCGTTGTCTGTATCCAAAAGTGGATGTGGTGAGCTCAGTGCTACATCATTGACAAAACAAGGGAGAAGGATGCGGAATGGGATGGAAATACAAGTGGATTTCGGTGCAATGGAAGAGGATTATTACAATGACAACGACGGGGAGGATAGTGAAGAACAACATTACAAGATGATACAGTGTGATAAAGAATGTTCTCGTATCTTAACACATATGTATTTTGGAGGCAACACAGTAGCCCAAAATTATGATATTCTTCGTGCTTGCAGAATCACTCACATCCTCAACTGTGTGGGTTTTATTTGTCTTGAATATTTTCCCAACGATTTTCACTACAAAACACTATGGCTACAAGACAATCCAAACGAGGATATTATCTGTATTCTTTACAACGTGTTTGACTACTTCGAAGATGTACGAGAGCAAGGAGGTCGTGTGTTTGTACATTGTATTCAAGGTATATCTCGATCTGCATCTTTAGTTATTGCATATATTATGTGGCGAGATGGTCATACATTTGAAGAAGCATTTGAACGCGTGAAACAAGTCCGCAGTGTGACTAATCCCAACATGGGTTTTGTAATTCAACTACTGCAATGGCAAACACGAATTTTGGAGTCCTCCAATCGATTCTCTTTACACATATATCGCATGACTTCCCATTCTGCATTTGATCCTTTACACCTTGTTCCAAAAAGTATTAATAATCCTAGCCTTGGAGCTCTAGATTCAAGGGGAGCGTTTGTTTTGCAACTAGTAAATGAACTATATGTCTGGAGGGGCAAGTCATGCGATGCAAGCATGGCTGCAGCTGCAGATCGTTTTGCTTTTCAGCTGGTTCACTATGAACATGCTCATGGCCCGATTATGTGTGTGCAAGAGGGCAATGAACCACGTCGGTTCTATGATGCTTTCTATAATGCTTTGTGCCAGTACCAAGAAGGAAATCCACTGGATCATGAAAGCTTTACTCATCTTGATCGTGGGAAGAACACCATTTGTGAGATGGAATGCTTCAATGATTCCTACACCCCTGACTATGAAAATTTTCAGCAAGCCCAACATGGAGTCGTAGTGCTTCCTCCTATGCTCAGTGTGAATCAGTTGCCTCCAAGGGATGGCAACTGGGGTTTGTCACGTTGCGGTAAAAACAAATGTGAGAGCTAATATTCAGAAATGAGAAGAGAATTTTAAAATGTGATATCATATTTTTTATTTTTACTTTTTATCATATTACTTTGACAAACTGCATCATTCATGTGGATTTTTATTTTATTTTTTAGACTCATTAATACACATAATTTTTTCTTTAAATTGTAGCTATTTAAACATGTTGTTAGTACTCTTTGCTCATTCCCATGTACATTATTTTTAATATCTTTAGGTTTGGAACATTTTAATGTTTGGAATTTTGTTTGTTCACAAATGCTTTCAAATATTAATATTCTAATATATCAATAGCATTGTTCCTCTAGAAATTTACTCTCTATTAATCTAGTCCTTGTTTTGGCCATATTTGTTGTATTTCACAGACTCAATGATCATGCAATTTAGTTATTATTTTATTGACCAATTTAGATGTGTTTATAGATAAATCAGTTCCATTGAACTGTTTTTATTTTTTACTGGTGTCTGGCTTATTTATTTCATACAATTTTTCACTTGATATTATTTTTTAAATTGTATATTGAAAAAACGGTACCATGCCACGGTAAGCAAAGTAATAATTCAAATAAAGATAAGATAAAATAAAGTTTCTTTAACGTCCAGTGAATTTACAGAGCTTACCGCTCAACACACAGGCCATCGAGGGCCCAATGGACGGTTTGAAGGCACATGTTGAAGGATTGACCCCAGGATCACCTAGGTTATGCACAGGCAAGGCACAAACACCCAACCTCTTGGCTACCTGTTCAAATAGAAAAAATAACCTTTGCTCCATCACAAGGCTCATGTGACCCTATGGAGTTGGCACCATCTCCCTCTATATATCTCAGCTTGTTGTCATAGTTGGACTCTATCAAAAAGGAGTTTGGCAAATTCAAACCCAAAGGAGGCCAAAGGAAAAATACCCCCTCAACAGAAAGTCTACAGTCTAAGGGGAATCTAAGGGACAAGAGCCTATATCTGAAGTGGCAGAAACCACCCTAGTTCAGTTGAGAAAGATAGGATGAAAACAAATGGCTCCCCCATGTAGCTCCTCACCCTGCTTCCCTATCTCCCATGTTTCAGGTCCCGCTCCCCTCCTCGTCATGGCCCAGGACCATGAGCGAGAATGCGCGCCATGAACAGGAACACACGACCATGATGGGTAACGTGTATGGAATACTATGGCAAGTGATAAAAGAGGCCTAGGAGTTGAATGTTGCCTCAGCGGGCCTGCCTGCATGGCCCACCCCCGCCCTCCGCCTCACCTCCCCTCATGGCAGCGTGTAGATGCCTAAACGGTACAATTTTATTTTCGGATCGTTTTTTTATCCTTAGCCAGGCAGTTTCGGCATTGTACTGCCCAATTTTCACAAGTTGTTAGTTTATTTGGGAACCACTGGTGAAGCACTTAGGAATTAGATTAAGCTGAGACGAGCATCAAGTGGCACTCTAGTGTCAAAACGACAGTAGAAAAGTTGCAAAGATAGCATAGTAGGCTACCAATTCGGTTACAACTAGCAGCAACTTGGAATTGTTTAAAATGTATGAGGGTGACTGTAAGAACGGGTTGCGATCTGTCTTTTCTCCCCCTTCACTTATCTAGTAGGTCCACACGGTGACAGCACTCGGCCAGCAAATTATAATTATGAATTGTATAACAATGAAATATCGCGACAATAGTCGGACGTTGCATTGGAACAACGCAGAACGGACGACTTCGGAGCGGAGCGTGGCCCACCGGAATACCTCGACTCCCCACTCACGGATGCCAAACCTGCCCCAACACCACCCACGCCATCAAACACCCCCACAAAATTCGTCGTGCTTCTCATCCATACGACGGTGACTCACTACAGCAAATGGGGGGGGAGGGGGAGGATTGCGACGCCAGCCGCGCCCCCATGTCCCGCGCGGCGCCGAGCGTGAGCGAGCGGCGCCAACCCCGCGGCGCCTTTTTGCGACCGGGCGTCGCAAACAGACCCCGCGGGTTGCCACCTAGCCCAGGGCCAGGCGCGACACCCAGCCGTCGCACGGGCGCATGAAGGACAGAAGGCAGCCCTTTCGTGCGGCCCCAAGTCTTGGATGCAATGTGGCATGAAGGCGATAAGGCAACCCTTTCTGGCGACGGCAGGACCACCGCAAGCGGAAAAATGCAGCCCATTTCTTGCCCTTTCATTCTTTATCGTAGCCCTTGCTTACGACGGCAGGCCACCGCAAGCGGAAAAATGCAGCCATTTCTTGCCCTTTCTTTCATCACAGCCCTTGCTTACGACGCCAGGCCGTCGCACAGTGGCATAAAGGGCAAAAAGCCCCTACAACGGCCGGGACGTCGCAAACAGGGGCTGTTTTTTTTTAATCAAAAAAAAATGTCGCATCCTACGATGGCAGGCCGTCGTGCTTGCGACCCCCGGCCTCACAAACCCAAAAAAATGCTTCGCAGTTTGTGACGCGTTGGTGTCGCAGGCAGTGACGACAGGGCTTTGTAGGTTTAGGTTTAGGGCCTTTTGGGGTTCTTTGTTTTTTTTTTAAAATTATTATTATTTTATTTTATTTTATTTTCATATGGTACTGGAGTAGGGTGTTTCTTTTTCTTTATGGTGTAATTTGTTGTTGTGGACCTTCTTATAGATTGTGACATTCATTTTGATAATTCTCTTGACACCACATCTATATGTTTGTTCCAACATATTCATTGCCTCTGCCTTCTTTCTTGAAAGACTACCAGCCACAGCCATATTTGATCAATCATAGAAATAAGCTACAATATGCATGTAAATGTACAATCAATCAAAGGGATGGGTACAGTTCGGTGCGAGAATTATTATGTAGCTTTGATTATGTGTCTAATCAACTTGAACATCATCATCCGGAGCTTCTTCATCATCATCAAGCTGCAAGTCTTCTTAGTCATCGGAGTCATGGTCATAAATCATGGTCCGGCCCTCAAAAGGCACCTCCAAATCATCCTCCACCTCGTTGTCAATGGCCGTGTCTTCATCTCCTTGTCCAACATCCGTATTTTTTGGAGCTTCATCATATATGGTCCGGGATGCATTCTCCGGGGCGTCATCATCCTCTTCTACCCCCTCTACCCAACCTCCATCATCAGCATCATTATGACCAGTCTCTCCCTCCACCGCAATTGCCTCACCCCATGTAAATCCGAAACCATGATAGATACGTCTTTATCTTGACTGAGCATGCACAACCACCTTCCAATTTCTCCCTCTTGTTTTGTCATCGGAGAAGAAAACTTACTTCATGTCTGAAAGCCATGAAACATGCTCATCGGAGGGACGATGAATAGGGTTGAGCCTATCTGCATTGACGCGCATGAAACCACAATCATTTTGCACTAGTGTTGCGGAGGGCCCCACAAGATGTGGCTGGAACCACCTTCCCTTGAAGAGACACTACAACAAATTGAGGGGTTTGCGACGCCAGCTGTGCCCCCACGCCCCGCACGACACTGACCCGCGACGCCGAACCCCCGCTGCGATACTATTGCGACGCCCAGCCATCGTAAGGTGGTATGAAGGGAAAGATGACACTCGTTGCGACGGATTTTTTTTTCTTGCAACGCCCAGGCATCGATAATCCAAAAAAAAAAAAAAAAAAACGTTGCAACTCCTCGGCATCGCAATAACGTCACTAAGGGTGCCCCAGTGCCTCTACGACGCCAGGGCGTCGCACACAGCATCACCACAGTAGGAGTTTTTATTTTTATTTTTTTGGGCTTTGCGGCCTTCAACTTCACCAAAGCGTCGCTGGGGGCGCCCCGCGCTGGGACGCCCAGCGTTGCGACGTCAGGGGGTCACAACGACGTCGCCACAGGGGGTCACAATGGTGTTGTGGTCAGCTTAGGTCATCACAATGACGTCGTTTGGGACCTCTGGCGGTGGGGGGTACAACAACGGCGATGACGTTGGGGCGGGGCTGGGGCTGGGCACTAAGGCTGTGGAGGTTGCAACTCCGGCATCACAAGAGAGACCCTCTTAGAATGAACTGAAATCTATATATATATATATATATATATATATATTACTTTTGTGATACATAGATGTAGCGTAGGTGTGTTGGTTAGTTTGTAGTGTCTTAGAAATGTTATAACGTGGAGGTCTTAGGTTCAAGTATGCATTGCATGATATATGTAGAACAATGAACATATCGTCATTAGACAAAACCGGAGTCAATGGTCAACAAGTTTTTAAAATTCAAATTTCAGATTTAAATTTTCCTACCTAAATTCAAATGTACCCCCTTAAATTGTGACGTCCAAGCGTCACACTTTGCGACCCCTGACGGTGCTAATTTTGCATTGCAGAATAGTTTTTTTTTTTTTTTTTTTTTTTTTTTTTTTTTTTTTTTTTTTTCCGATGCCCGGGCATCGCAAATCGCAATTTCGCCTATTTGCGACCCCTATTGGTCACAAATTTGCGACGTTTTTTTGGCGACGGGCTTGCGACGGCCAGACGTCGCAAATTTGGTTCTTCTCTCCTGCCCGAGAAGGGCTGTTTTACAACACCGCGACGTGGCTGCGGCGTGGCCGCGACGTCGAAAACCCCCTCTTTTTCAAATAGTGAGAAGAGGCTGGTACTTTGTATACTGAAGTTGGAGTATGCTCTCAAGCTCTCCAATGTACTCAAGTTTGCTCGTAGCAGGTCGTGTATCTCCCTTGCCCTACACGGAGTTTTGCCAATATGTGGCACACAAGCCAGAATCAAAGGTTGTTTTGCGCTTCATGTCAAAAGCACGAATGCGGAAATGACGACCGTGAACCCAAACCGCCGTGTATGAGGTCGCGAATTGAGAAGGGGCCCCTTGCAATGTCTTGCACCAAATCTGAAACCACCTCGCCTTGAGCAACAGCGTCATAAACTGAAGTCCGAAGCCACTGTTGGAATGAACTTAGAGGTTGCAATTCCATGGGCAATTTTTGTAAAGAAACATTCCGGCGGCCCGCTCATCGTCGAGGGCATCTAGTAACCGGCATTGGATGGTTCCGCCTCCATGCAAGCATCTCCTCCTCTCGTTGTTGAACAAGGTTATTGTATCTTGTCACCCACTCATGTATGGATGGGGTGTTCTTCAGTATGAAGTCATGCGCTTGCTCCATCCCCAAGGTCGGCAATTTTATCCTCTTTGATTTTTTGGGCAAAACCATGTCATTGGTTCATGCATCCCCCTCTTCCTTCCACATCCGAGGCTTTTCCGTCAGATATCTCATGCGTAGGATGCCACCACATGTGCTGCCGCTCCCTTAATATAAATCGTTCAATGTAGGGTGTGTGAAGCCTTCACCGCCCCCCACCAACAATTCTTTCTTTGTCAGCCAGCCATAGGTCTGCACCGTTCCCTGCTGGCATCGCACACCTTACCAAGCTGTATTCCTTAGTGAGCTTATCCTCCAGCAGCACGAGATCATGAATGAAACAGACCAAAGACGGCACCGCTTCCCTTGCTGCACAGATGACCAAGTTGTGCCCTTATCCTCTACATCACCTCTAATTAACACTTCCCTTAATGCAAGCCAGAATGACCCAGCGTAGATGCAATCACCCTTGACAACACAATGCCCTGCCAATTCCACTGTTCGCAGCATCTGCTCAGAGCCCCCGTCATCTTCTTCTTCGACTTCCTCGTCCCGCGTTTCTAGGGTAACCGCCAGTGATGAGAGTCATTCATTTCCACGAACGGAAAACGTGCTAGGTTTCATTAATAGAGTTAATCACAAATTCATTGCATCCCTGGCACTGGATCCTTCATCCTCGTTCATGTGAGTCATCCAGTAAGCATGTATGTAATCCGTTCATCCTCCGGATGAAAATACGTATGGTCACGACTTAGCCACTTTCATCCTAGCAAAATATCAGCATAGTGGGCCCATGAAATAACCAATAGGCAGGGATGAATTCCATCCATAGTATGGATGAAATAAAATCGCAAGACACTTGAGCATTTTCATCCTAGCCAAGAGTTCCCCATCGTTCCCATGATGTAACCTAGAAACATGTATGGAAAAAATTGCAGGGACAACTCAACCTATTTTCACATTGGTACCAGGGCCCTTCCTTTGTAGAAATGCAGAATCTCAGTGAGTAACAACAAAAATTTCAATGTCACTCCCCTGCATTCACACTACATACACATCCTCCTGGTTAATTACATCCTCATTGTTGTTGTCACTGTCAATGTTAGTGTCAGCGTCACCATTGTTCGGTACTTCATCAACCGTGGGGGCAGCGTCTCGCCCACGGCTCCGACTTGATGTACTTGGATTCGTTTTCGGATGGGGTGCCATGAGAAAGGACCGGGAAGTGAGGGACAAAGTCCTGATATGAACAAATGAACATACATGCATATATTATAATGTGTCCTTGCAACAACACTTATAAGTAAGAATGCAAACCGCAATGGGCAATGTGTACATATATGCATCAAATATGTCATTCAAATATAATTACATATATGTGCACAAAAGTCACGCAAACAAAGTTTCAAAAAAAAACAAAAAACTCTCTCTTCCCCCCCCCCCCCAAAAGGATGTTCATCCAGTCAACCAATTTTCTTCATTTTGAAATAAAAACCTCTCATGGGTGAACGGCCATTGCACCCATTGAACAGATGTGGTTCAAGCTCATGTATTTCCCGCATGTGCTTGAGTATGTCTGCAACACATGTGCAAAGATTCAACGAAAAAAAAAAAAAATTTGCCTCCCCAACAATGCACTCACTCTCTGAACTAATTTTGAATTAAATCAAATTTTATTGAATTTTAAATAAATAATTTCAGTGACGACAAAGTCGGAACTGGTTTTAGCAAAGGCGACAATAGGTTCTCTTTCTTTTGTTCGTCGTTCGTTTCGTTTCGTTCCGTTCCGTTTTGTTTCGTTACGGCGAGCAAATGATGCTGAAAGCGCACTCGAAGAATCACCATTTCAATTGCATGAGATTCCCCCTCTATCGAACTTCTAGTGTTCTGGATCACAACAATTTCCGAGAAGAATTGTACTGCCTAAAGCATCTTGTGCCTCTCCGTATGTAAAATTGGTTCTGAAGATTTTGCACCAGGAATCATTGGAATGAGGTTTCCAAGAAAGATCTAGAGTGTTCGGTATGTTTATTTCCACCCTTTTCATTTGAGCAAATGATGCTGAAAGCGCACTCGGAGAATCACCTCTTCAATTGCACGAGATTCCCCGTCTATGGGACTTCTAGTGTTCTGGATCACGACAATTTCCGATAAGAATTGTACTGCCTAAAGAATCTTGTGCCTCTCCGCATATAAAATTGGGTTCTGAAGATCTTGCACCAGGAATCGTTGGAATGAAGTTTCCAAGAAAGATTTGTAGTGTTCGGTATGTTTATTTCCACCCTTCTTGTTTGTAATATGGATATAGGGAAATGAGAACATAGGCAATTTAAAGCTGGTAAGTGGGGAGGAGGGACTTTAAATGGCGCAAACAATCAGGCATTGATCGATCTTTCTCGATGCTTTTCATGCAGGGTGATGGGGTTTCAAATCTGGGATCAGACCCACTTGTCTGTTATGCACCAGAGTCAGGGCAAGGGTATGAGTTTTGGTACATCCACCATCACTTCTATCTTTAATGGAGGAAAAAAAGAAACATCAAAAGAAGAGAGGGCTAAACGAAATGTGGTCTCATAGAGTGGGATGATCACAACATATGCTCACATGGGTATGGGAGGGTGACGAGCCCCGGTCGCGCGCTGCCAGGGCGACGGCATACTAGCCTAGGGGGTCGTGGTAAGTTTCGGTGTAGGTTGGGCTCAACGAACCGCCTACCCGGCTGTGGTAAGTGCAGGGGTCCGCGACAGCTATGGGTGGATCTAACACACATCCTACCGGCAAAGCAAAGCTTGATAACTCCACTTCACAGGGCGATTTGCGTTTCCTAGTCCTACGTTTTGTTTATAGGTTTTCTACGTCTTTAATCGTAATTTACTTCCAAGTCTTTGTTTATTACTACTTCCTACGTGCCTTGACTCCCAACACGCTTATAGCCGGGATGAACCTTCAAATCCCTTCACAAAGCGAATCTCGAGCCCAGGGAAACGGGGATCATCTATCTCCCGCCCAATGCCCCCCCATAAATCCCGAGGTGGATGAGTTTCCTACCTCCAAGGAAGGGACCGGATCCGCTTTCTCAAGTCAGTATCCCCTGCTTGGGGCGATCGAAAGTTTCAACCTCAATGGTCAGTCCATCGGGTGAATGATAGCAATTCAAACCTCTAGGTAATTTCCAAGATCTAATAAAACCAATGGCCGTTCCTTGGCCCAAGCCCCCCCCCCCCCCCCCCAGCGACCGGGTATTTGCCTTCAAGTGGGTCTTCAACTTGGCCTGCGTTTTTAAGTAAAGGGGGTCCAGATAAAATCCCTTATTAAAGGCGAATTTACCTTGCTAAATAATAAAGAACAAATAATTAAAACCTTCATACAAATGCATGAAATCCGTAGAAATAGTGAATCCTCATAGGATCCTGGAACTAACCAAATTACCCTCAAGCTACCAAGGGAGTGCCCTGGGAACGCCATTTATGTCGGGAGCATTGGGGAACCGCTCTCCACGTTGGGAATGCCCCTAAATTCCTATACCAACCCAATCAATAATGCATTAGCAACTTAAGCAATCACTGGGCCAGGATGAATGAAATCTGCCTCCTATCAGTTTCTCATCCGATTGCCACCCTGGTGTTTAAACAATGATTAAACATTCACTGGGTCCCAGGGTCCATTCCCTGCGCCTCTTCCACCTACTTCCATTATATTCTGATTAATTTATGCAAGCCACTAGCCTAGAACAAATGTGGAACATGTCATCTTCTACCTTCTGGAACCCCTACCAGGGATTCTCTCCTCACTGTCTCTGGGCTCTCTCTCTCTGCCTATGGCATCCACCCGTGAGCCATGCTTTCACAAGCCCCGGGATACATATCAAACTGATGGCCTCACTCGGGTGTGTCCAATGGTACCACCCGATTTATATCCTTTGCTAAAACACGCCTTCATTCCCATGCAAGAAGAACACCATAAATAGTGCACAAGAAATCAAAGGCATAGGGAGAAAACCCCCCTTAAAATACCCGTACCTAGGGACCAGCAGTCCCTGGCGGGGTCCGTCGCAATATCCAGCGATTAAAACCGATACCCCACGGCCAGCGGCGTTACTGGCCCGCCACTGGCGCGGGTCCAGTGGGTAATAGTAGGCTCTCGTCGTCTCTGCCACTCGTGTCGTACCTGCGCAGACCCAGCTATGGCGCCTGGTGCTGCAACGCAATGTACCAGCAACCCTATTTTGCTCCAGGGGTCAACTTCCCCCATGGGGGAAGGCCGCGCCACCCGTGTTAGATGCGCATTTCCATGGCGATTCTCGATAACCTCCTTGGTTGACCTCTAGCCTAGAGGCGCCTAAGGCGCCGGCACTTTAGTGCTGGGCTCTGCCTTTTTTGGTAGTTCTCTACAAAATAGCTTAACCACTTATAAAGCTAGTTAACACTGCCTCCCATGGTCCTCCATGGCCAGGGGGCTTATGAACATGTAAATGGACTTAATAATATAGTTATTTTGGCGATAGCTTCACCGTCCCCTGCAATATGGCCATTGCCACTAAGCTAGAAATGGAACTTTGACAATAGCTTCGCTACTTCATGCAAGCTTGTCCTCTCCTTAAACTTAATAATGGACATCTACCCTCACTTCCCTGACATCATTGGGTTAGATTCCTAAAGGCCATGTCTCCTTGGGGCTTCACACCTGTGTTCTTCACACATGCACATAAAGATTCACACACATCCTCTTTGAAAGAAGGTTAGTTTTTATAAATTTCTAGCAAGCAATGTTATAAGGTCCCTTCTTGGGAAAGCTTAAACAACACATGGAACAATTGAATCCAAAGGTCAAGATAATATGGTAAGTCACCCTCTGAAACAAGTGGTGCTCGGGATGCACTAAATTGTTCGGTAGAATGATACTCAAATCTGGTCCTCCTCCGGCCTCCTACTCATCCTCAAGTCTCCCACTTCATGGAGCGCTTCCTCTACTTCTTGCCTCACATGGCCACAAGGCCTTGAGCTAGGACTATCTTGCTCTCACTATGCTTGCTTCTACTACCAAAGAGCCACAAGCTCAACCCTCTAGGATCTAGCTCCCTCAAGCTCAAAACTAACTACACAAACAAGAGGCCAAAGCAAATAAATGAGTCTAGATGAAGAACAAGAGGAACTTCCTCTTCTTTTATTGTGTTTTTGGGGCCTCTTAAACTAGTGAAGGATAGTCTTAAACTATTATTTTCTACACGAGTCTATAATTTAAAAACGATAGAACACAATAAACTACTAACCATGGATGGAAAACCTTGGAAATAATGATAAATGTGGTTTCTTCATCCATCCAATGGATGACCAGTTGGTGCTAGGTTGTCTTGTCATCCATCCAGCTTGTAGGTCGAAATTCCATTTTTCATCCATTGGATGAGCTAGAATTCCTTTTAATCGTCCTTCGCAACTTCCTCCGGCTTGATAATTTGATGCCGTCTTTCATCACCTTCATAAATCAACAAACTTGGTGACAAATTACAATTAGATGCCTTGTAGTTGTTTGTAAATTCTCAAGGGAATCGGGGAAGAAAAGCCAACCTTTTGCTGGTTTCCATGGTTTCGCCATATAGGTAGTCTGCCGCTTCCTGGCAGTAAAAATACTGGTGGTGCCCCATGGGGTCTTTGGCCCTGCCACTAGGTCATAGATCTTCTGGAGTTCCCTCCTACACTCTTTGCATCGTTGAGGAGTTCAAAACTTCGTTGGGAAGCTCCTTCACCCATCATTTGCTCTGATGCAGCACCTGCTTTATCGCGATATTTCATCGCTATACAGATTGTTTCCTCCAATTGCCAAGACTGTGCTCCTACTGGACTTGAAAGGCGGGAGAATAGAGAGATAGCAATCCGGGACTGGAATAGTCGTCATGTATTGTTTCGAACAGGTGCACGTCGTCGTTACTGGTACCGAATTGGCAGCCTAATTTGCTGTCGATGCAGCATCATACCATCATTTTGACGCCAGAGCTTCTCTCCATGGTCATCTCGGACGTGATTCAAGTTCCTACGTGCTTTACCAGCGATTCCCAAATTACTCACAAATTGCCTTGCTTTGGCAGTACAATACCTAAACTGTCTGCCTTAAGATCAAAAACAATCTGAAAAGAAATTTGTACCAATATATGCATCTACAGAGGGAGACCCTACAACTATTTGAACAAATGCACCAGAAAGGCTTGAAGCCAAACAATATCACCTTCATCTCTCTTCTGTCTGCATGTATCCATGTGGGCCTACTAGCTAAAGGCTGTCACTACTTTGATTCTATGAGTCATGATCATGACCTCACCCCTACAGTGGAGCATTTTGGCTGCATGGTGGATCTTCTTGGCCGTGCAGGGCAACTGGATGAGATAGAGGATTTCATAAAAAATATGCTTATGTGTTGCTGCGCACTGGTGGTTTTGCAGAAAAATCTGAGAACCAGATTTCAGGCATACACATACACATGAGGTTCTTTGGATTAACAGTTGGTTGGTTCCTCCTTGGCTAAAAGCAGAGCTGACTGCCTTGTGAAAGAATGGAGAAGAATGAAGTGGGAAGGGGTGAAGCCAGACCAGATTGCATTCATTTGAAGGCGAACAGGGGCAAAGAGGTCGGTGGTGAAATCATCAAACGGGGAATCACAGCAAATGTCATTCTTAACACTATCCTGGTGGACATATATGCCAAATGCTGCAGCATCAAGGATGCAAAGGGAGCGTTCGATACTACTTCTATGGAGCTCTCAGTATACTCCTTGAACCTCTGACTGCTGGACTTGACTTTCTAATCTTAACACTGTTTGGGGTAAATCTTTATATGCCATAATCAATGAGATTTACATGGTAGTTCTTTCCACCTGCGTGAGCCTTCGTAGTGGACCTCACTCTATCCTCTTATCACCACCTTCCCCCTGTCTTTTTATAAATGTGCTCAAAGCTTGGCAGGCATATGGCTGCAAAGCTACAACAAGAAAGGTGTAATGGATTCTTTAGTAGCTCTTGCACACACACTCACCTTCATTTCACTCTGGAGTCTAAATTGCTACAATTTATTTCACATTGAAATTGGAATTGCATGCCAGCAAAGTACTGTTCCTTGATCTATTCATTGTGTTTTTTCTGGTGCAGACTCCAAATCCCAACTGGCTCCAAAAGCTACAACAAGTATTCCAAATTGGCAGGTAAGTTCTGTTCGTGTTTAGAAGAAGTCAATTTCTGGGTAGGTAGGCGTCAGATCATCCATAGGTCCTCACCCATGTCACAAACTAGAAACAAGCTCAGGGAGTCTTATGCCTAACTTCAATTTGTTTTCATGCTTCTGACATGGGCTTAGACCCTTCCACCTCCAAGTCAGCTGCATCTAGCAGGGTCAGTTTGTGCCTAGTATTTAGGTACTTGAAAATCTCATTTACATTCTCCCGACAGGACAGCCTGTTCAACAGGACGGTCTTGCTTCCAAGAAATATTGATCATCTTAGGGTATCTGGTATGAGGCATGCGATTCAACTGACCCCAGCACCTGACCTTGAATTCATCACATCAAGAGCTCTATGGTGGTATGCCAAAATCGCTATGAACATCCACATTAGCTGTTCTAGAGCATGCTGACATGCTCCTCTTGGGCACCGAAAGCTGAATGGATTCTGAAGTTTTAGCATGGTTGGAGTTGCCTTCCCACACGGAAGATGTGTACTGCAAAGTAGGCCTAATAACGTTACAAAGCATGGTCCTTTCAACTTGAGAAATAATTCCTCTACATCGGAAAAAGTGAGTGAGACCCAAAGCTGTGCATTTACCTATTTGACCCACTTTTATATATGTGGATCCCAGTTACAATTGTAGGAAAACTTAATACCGAGACATGTGTAAAAAGGGAGCACATGGATCTATTCGATGCCCCGATGTACACTTGAGATCATCTCCTCCCTCCCCATGATCATGGAAGGCCACCACCACGCATATACTAACCTTCTCCATAGGCCAAAGGACCACTTTGCACAACAATCAACTCCTGAAGATAGGATCCCCTAGGCCCGCAAAGTCATCCGCGGACATAAGAGCTGGTATGGTGGCATCACCCACCTTCAACTCAAATACCTCGCTTTCCACATCTTCAAGGAGCTGATTAATGACAACATTGAAGAGAAGTGGGAGAGGGTACAACCTTGACACCTTGGTCAAAATGTCACAAACACTAGACTTTTGGCCATTGACCATAACATAGCTTTTGGTATTCCATACGGTTGTGACCAATTTGACACATCTTTCTCCTGACCTAGAAGACCACACATGAAGCCATAGCCCATTGCGTAATTTATACATCCAGGATGAAGACGAAAGTGGGTTTTCCTTCTTTTCTCCTTCTCTGAATAGTTTGGCTTAGGTTAAAGATATGGTCGACGCAAGCCCTATTTCTCCGGATGCCCATCTGACTTCTAGACTCCAAATTAACCTTGAAAGAGGTGCTTATTATCATACAAAATAGCTTGTCACCACTACAACAGATTGCGGCTTTCATTACTGCCATGGGTGCGCAGTCGTGGCCGATTTGTGGCAGAAATGCCATTTGCAATCGTTAAACGCCTTTGAAGTCATAACGCAGGTCTGGGGAAGGCGTATATGCGACTGCATGATTCTGGACTCTGCTCAACACAGGTCAAACATGTTTGACCACGAATATTGGTATGGCAGATATGACTACCAGTCACGGTCATGGCTACACTGGAATGACGTGTGCATATTGCTAGACGGACATATGACTTCATGACTCTCACTCTAATGCATTCTGCCATATCATCACATGGATGAATCACTACATGACTGCACGTGTCGACACATGCTTTTCTGGTTATATATATAATATATGAGTATTTATATTATGAAAAATGGAAACTTTGACCACTAGAATGAATTTAAAAAAACAAAGTGCAAAAGATTTTTAAAAAAAACATCAGCTGGTAAGTGCACACTGTGTGGCCTTGGTGGTTCGGGGTTCAAACCCTCTGCCCTACCCCATGTGTGGGATTGTTCGTGACGGTATGTCCAGGCATTGATCGTCATGTAGGTCTCATGGCCCATAAATAAAAGGGGGTTAATTTCCCCCTTCTCAAGGGCCTGAGGTTTCATTTTATTTTTTTTAAATCAAAAAATCAAAAAGTTGCTTATAGGGTTTGCAAAAAGGTTAAAAAACTTAAAAAGTTACCCATTGTCGATCACTTTTTCGGATCATAATTTAGAATATCACATTCGATGTACATTAGTATATAATTTATGAAGTTTAGTATGAAGAAATCATAAATAAAATGGAATTCTAGCAATGGCAGAGTCGGAGGACCAGTCGAAGGACAACTCCTTGATTCCGGGATTGACAGACCATGTGACACTAGAATGCGTTGAACGGGTGCCTCGCTCTTATTATTTACCGTTGACAGGTGGTTGTAAGAAATGGCAGAATGCGCTAGCGGTGGTTGATGACGAAGGCCGCAACGACGTCCTTGAGACGCGCAAACGAGTAGAGATCAAGGATGAATGGGTTTACATGTTGGCTGGTCCTGCACACAATGTACAGCCTCTTATAAGTGCACGGAAGTGGTGGGCGTTTGATTCCGTTAGTACGCGTGGCGTTGTTTGCCAGGCTGCCCTGTGGATTATACCTTTGGAGTTTATGACAAGGAGTCGGCAGTTACAGGAACTCAGCTTTTGGTTTGCGGACAGTACCCTAGAGGTTGCATGGTATGGAGGTATGATTTAGAATTCAACGAATAGACTTCAATGCCAAGAATGATTCAAGATCAATGTCTTTTTGACTCAGCAAATGCAGGAAAATATGCTTATCTTGCTGGAGGATCTCACCAATAGACGACTCTCAAAGCAATCAAGCACTACAACTCGCTACTTCAAGCATGGGAACCTCTCCCCGATCTCAACATAGCACGGGAAAGAGATCTAATGGGAAAACAAAGATAACTGTGAACCGCTGGATATTGGTTGATCAAGGGTAGCGATCCCCACTTCCCAAATGGATGAATGACATGGATGAGGAGCAACATTCATGAGGATTTAAAACGGTTCATGTATCAATTTAAGTTGTTGGATGGATGAAAGTTATATATGGATGAAAATTATGAGGAAGAATGAAAATGGATGAAATCAGCGGATGGAACCATGGATGGATGGATTACGGGCTGGATCTCTGGACGGATGACAATGGATGGAGGAAAAAACACATGGTTCGATCTGGACCGTTCAGGTGGAGGGCGCAGATCTGAAGGATTTTTAATATATATATATATATCTTATATTAATGAACACTCTAGAAAAAAATAGTTAAAAACTTTAACTAGGTGTCGGTGCTTAAATGCACCAGTGATGATTTATTATTATTTTTGAGAAAGGGATGAATGAAAATCGTCAAAACAAGTGACGGATGTAGGGTGACAGACTGGTATAAATCAGCCGGCGAAAGGGAGAACGGGGACAATTGAGTTCTTATTTTCTCTCGCTCCCGCTCTTTCTCTTCGCTCTCTTGTAGGCTAGATGTTGTAGTGAAGAGGAACGGTGTATAGTGAACTGGTTTTTTGATTAAATATTACAGCCGCACGTCGTTGGAATCAAGGTGTCGTGTTAGTGGACGTGAGTCGTGTGGTATGCCGAGACTTGCATAATTGAAGTAGAGAAGCTTGTTATTGTCTAGATTTCCTTTGAGTATTCGTGTACATACCCTCTTATAATCTGATAGATCGTCCATACCATAGCAATTCAGATCAGTCCGTGAGCAGAATTCATCAAACCTGCACCATCAGCGACATCAACTTGGGACTAGTGCTCGGGTGAGCACCGTGTGAAGAAAATCTACCTCAAGTAGTTGATTATTTTGTATAAGATTACCCTCTATACCTACTTGGAGTTCTATAGAGACAGACTTGAGTCTGAATTTCAGGTATCCTAGACAATCCTAGATTTACGCCGAGCTAGGGGAAACGACCTTGGAAATCTAGCACTCCTAAGCTACCGCCAAATCGTTGTAAAGAATTGTCTCGTTTTGGTTGGTTATTTTCTTTTTCTTCTTTCTTCCCTGCTCTGTTCTCTTCTATCTTTTCCATGTAACGAGCCTAGGGTACTTGAGTTGAAGGCGCCTAATCATCAGAATACCGCCTTATCGATTTTCAACTGGGAAGTCATACTAGGATGTGACTTAGTTGTTTTCTTTGTTGGCCCAGCACATCCAGTCTTATTGCTTAAATTACTAACTTCAAGCTGAGACCTTAATTAGTGTTTGGATGATCTAGAAGAGGTGCTGATTGAATCTCATAGAAGGAAGAATGTTAATGGGAATCTGATTCAAATTTAAGGAAAACAAGTGGTGAGTGCAGTATTATGAATTTTTGAACAAGGGCAATTCTTGACTGCAAATAGTTTTGTTATTATTATGAGTAGCTACGATTTGAGTTAAAAACCTTTTTATGAACCTTGATTCACAAACTAATTCTAGAATCTTGTTGAGTAAAGCTTAGGTTACAGCTTATGCTTTACAGAAAGTGAATCGTAGCAGGGACTTAAGAATTTTTGAAAACAGGGAATTCTAACTGCCAAGCCATGTTATAGAGTGAGCTTGGACTATTGTGTTTAAATAACTAAAAGCAACCACCTTGTAACAACATCTCTGCATTAGTCTGATGATTAGTCTGGTAGTTTACACTCTTGTGGTTTGGGGTTCAACTCCTACAGGCCGTAATTTATTTTGTTTTGTTCATCTGTTCAAAACCTTTGTAACAGCCCTATAAGTACTTAGATAGACCAGTTGGTTTTGAATATAACTTGAGGGACTTACTAGTTAGAGATTGCGCTTGCACATTCAAGGTTGGGGTTTCAAATCCCAATAGCCGCCACACTACTTCCTATAGTTAGTTTTGACTCTTTATTTATTTATTTTTGGTTATAGTAATATTGTTTGTTGGGCTGATCTTTTCCTCAAAATGATCTAATTAATTATTCTTGACTCACCTAGATTAATGGGCACTAGTAAGAACTAAATAAATCAGTATCTCTATCTTTTGAACATATACATAAAGTTATTCAAAAAGAAAAGAAATACTAAAGTTGGTTAATTGAAATTAATTTGTTGTTGTTTACTGAATAACTAATATTTACACTAGATATCTCTCCTCTAAAATAACCATAACCCTTATACCAAGGGTAATTATACATTCGCATTGCTTATTCCTGGATTATTGTTTTCGTAAATACCTCAATGAGTTAGTACTAACTGTTGGTTACAGATTACAAACGCGAAACATTTATAACATAGAAAAATTATAATCCACATTAGCAGCACCCTTGGGGTTAGGCGGCGCCTTCGGGACCTAACCTAGCTTTGTCTAACACGAACCCTAAATTAAGTATGCACTCATTAATGGGATGCATTAATGATTGACACCCATCATGGTAGCCGTGAACAGACTTAGGGCAGTTGGAGCAACCTTCGCATTTGAAGCAAGCAACCCTAGAAACGCTAGGGTATGTGTGCGAGGAGGTTTCGGCTGGGAGCTCGCCGTTCTTGGGAGAGTCTGCTTGGTCTTAGCAGGCCGTGTTTCAATCTCTACCCACTCAGCTGCACCGTGGTGGTTCTCACAGACCAATCCGACATTACCTGACTACAGACACAAACAGCACATACAAGAGACAACCACAATCGCAAGGTGTGGCTTTTTCTTAATGTAAAATGTGAAGAAGTTTGTCCATCCTGCAAATGTGGGCCTCCCTATTAGTACCATGATTTGGTATTCTTCCTGATGCTTACAAGGTTCTTGGGAGAGTCAGCTTGGTCTTAGCAGGCCGTATTTCAATCTCTGCCCGCTCAGCTGCACCGTGGTGGTTCTCACTGACCAATCCGACATTACCTGACTATAGACACAAGCAGCACATACAAGAGATACTCTTGGGTTCATGGTCAGTCAAATCCTCCATGGGTCATGACACAAGGTCGAGGACAATGTGGTGAGGGCACCTTTTTCTTCAGCCTATTTCAACCTATTTTGCCCTCTCATCAGACACTTTGAATCTAGGGGCAAAAGGTGTATTAGGAGAAACCAGCAGCCTATTGAAGTAGCATTAAGTGGCAGTGCTTCCAGCTGAAATTTGAAGGCTCCACATTGAGGAAGTTTTTTTCAGGTCAAATTGATGTACAGGTCTTGACACTATATTGGATGGGAGCATCTGGCCATTTTGGGCTGGGAAACAGCAATACTTTGGCGACGGTTGATGTAGCGGTTGCGTACATTGTGGGTCTCTCTGCCCTTATTATATGAGGTTTACTATTTCATGAGTAGAAACCATGAGCCATGAGCCATGAGCCGCATGAGCCGCATGAGCGGTGAGCCGAAGTCTAAGATACGCGGATTTCATGAGCGGACTCCTCCAAATTTGGAAATGCGGCAGATTAAACAAGTATTAAAATAATAGTTTTTTATTTGACCTTGCCGTTTTTGGACGTTCCAGATCATGTAATGCGGCGAAGATATGTCGTCAGTAACAAGTCCGCTCATGGTTTTTTAGATCCGCTCATGGAAATAAGTGACCGTGCAACGGGAAATCCAGTATACCACTGCAAAAGGACGTCGCATACTGGCCTGTATAGAGTATTCCGCAGTTTTACATGCCTTAACATTGGAATGAAGCTGACCCTTTTGCCGCGATTGAACCAATGGAGTCTGCACCAATAGAGTCTGCAGTACTTCACAATTCTGTCTTCTTCGGGTATTCGGCGGGAAAGGTTTGCAACTGAACTGGGAAATAAGGTGCCGCATTAGGGTTTGCACTTGCGAAATTTCGGAGCGGTTTGGTGTTGGCGAAGGCCGCCTCTACCAGTACCTACGACGATACTTGGAAATGCGGCGCCGCATTTCCTTGTCGGAGGTCGAATGAGGAAAGCAAGTTTTCGGAAAGCAGAAAAACATGAACCCTCCAACATACAAAAATACATGCACGTGGAAACAAGTGAACGATATAGTAATATCTTAGTTCGAGCAAAACAGGTTACTGGTAGGCAATACATATGTCAGACCTTTCTGTGGCCAGAGTCTGAGGTACTGGCAGCAATACAGTTCTACTATCCGAAAAGGATGGGCGTACCATTGTATTGGGACCGCAAGCCAAGCTCACTGGTCCCCTGGATCCATATTCAGAAGAGTGTGAACCTCCTGGGGGCTCAACCCTGGTGCATGTATGAAGTGATGAGTTGTGGAATTACAACGGAATCTCTTTAGGTACACGTAGTACAAATGCTTGCAAGGGCAGTATGATGCCCCCTTGTTCGCCATGATCTGGAAGTCGGTGCAATTGCAGGTGGGTAATTCTGAAATGGTGATGGTGTACACCTCATTGCGAACAGCTGAGCCTGTCGTGGCCATCTGATACACACGCCCGAATCCTGGTGGGGGCACTTCTGTCGAGCTCTGGATTGTACAGTTCATCCGAAGTGCATTCCCCATCCTTGTCTCGTTCACTTTTGAGGGAGGTCGCCGTCTCTTCGGTTTCCCCCAACGGTGTGTAGGATGCTTAGAGCTGTCGTGTCCCATTGTTCTTGCTCTCACAGGGGTCGGTGGTGGAGGCTGTGGAAGCGGAAATGGTTGTCTGGGGACGTCAGTGCGCTGCACCATCCGAAATCCTGCGGCGGTAAGGGCGTCGGCCTCAACCTGACTCAGATCGCAGCCTGGTTCCACCGGCCACACCGGGGGAGCCTCTGGCATTGTTTGTATGCCGTACTTGGGCTTTCCATACACGCAAGTCATAATGTCGTGCCTGCAGAACCAGAACTGGGTGGTTGTCGCCTCCGCAAACTTTGCATGGACAAATCTTCCTGTAAAAGTAGGAGCAGGGACAGCCCCATCTGGATTCCTCCTTATCATCTCTAAACAACGTTGCCGTGTATCCACACGAATTGCGGAACACCTTCCTCGAAACGACGGCTTTGTGCGAGCAATTCTCCACTGTGATGCAGACACAGTCGTCTCCACAATGGCTTGGCCATACTGCATAACAGCGGGCGGAATCTGGGGCAAGGGAGCGGTGGGAATTTCTCGCACGAAATCCCCGGTTGAAGGCGACGGCGATCTGGAATTTCTTGGGCTTCCACTGCTAGAAGACACATTGTGCGGCAACATGACGGGACCTCAAGGTGCTGTCCGAATGTTCCTGTCGGATCTCCAGGAATCCTCTTCGCACCCGGGTTCCTCTTCAATCCTCCGCCTCACAGGGCGAGTCCGGACGTCCCCCTCTAGGTGTTCACCTCTGCGGTGCAGAGGCGTCCCTTTGATCTTCTCTCGCAATGTTGTCGCCCATTTCAGTGGATTCTTGGACCTCGAAGCTGTTCGTACCAACAATTCCTCCCTGTCCGGCCCAAAGCCCCATTGTTTGCCGCTCAGGAACTTGTAGTACGTGGCTTGCTGCATGATTGCTCTGTCGATGTCCTCCGTTGTGGCCGTCACTACGTCCACCAGATGTGCGGCAGAAGACGCTCGCCTGCATCTCGGACTGTGTGTCCTCCCCTTTCATCTCGCAGATTGCAATCGTCATGAGCCTCTTGGAGTGATAGTCATAAACATGCGCACCCATAGTCACCCACTGATGGTTTGTAATTCGCTTGATGTGATCAAACATCACCCAAGCATTCGACAAGTTTCCAGTTGTCATGCAAGTGACCAAGTCGACTCCACTCCCAGGCCCACACGTCGACATTTTGAAAATGTAACAACGATCGGATTCGCTGCCTTGCCCTGGAAACCTGCTACCTTGGATGTAGTCATATCCAGTCATTCGTTTCACCTCCAGGATTGAGTACATGTCCGACCCCCTGCCGAACTCCTGCTTGCAAGATACGATGTGATTCCGCACATTCGGACTACAAACGTGCGAGACGGACTCCAAGAGGTCACGCATCTCGTCTTCGGTCAAGGGCTCTCGGTCGGAACCATCTTCAGACATGATTTGCCAAGAGCAATCTTGTGGGCTGCCTTCAGCTGAATCTGCTTTGGTCTGGCTCCGGGGCTCAATTTCACCTCCTCTTTTATGATGTCGTGTGCTTCCTGCACAGCCTCATGCATGTTGCCTCTCGCCAAGGGGTGGCAGTGGACCCCAACGTGTATGCAAGCTCTAGTCAAGTCCGGGAGCAAATGGATTACGTAATATTGCTTGGCTCTGCACATGGACATGCACGTCGGTGGTTCTTTGCAATGTGCACACTTGAAAGAACCCGCAGGAGCTTGGCTGGAGACAATGAATGGATGATACGTTGTGCCAGTCCAATCCGTCTCGTTTCTCCGCCCTCCTTTGGAGAGAAAGTGGAAGCAGGTGGGATTGAGGCACCTCAGCTTCCCCGCACAGAGGACATATCGTACACGAACACCATCAGCAATTTTCGTGCTACTGGTCTTCGTCACACACCAGGGGTGTCCGTCATGCTTTCGATCCATGTCTGTTAACATCCCGGAGGCTTTGTTTGACGAAGAAACAGGTGGAAACTCGAAGATGACATTGCCATCGACTTCGGGAGGCAGAAACGTTACCTTTCTGACTGGGAATTTGGCATAGTCGAGAGCAGCCAGTTCGGAGCGAGAACCATCGAGGTGATGTTGTCGTAGGAGCTGCACAATGGACCGGGTTGGAGTTATGCTCGAGGGCACATGCGTAGCACCTACAGAGACGTCCATGCCGGATTTGAACGACCGTGTGGAGGACATGGGTACCTCAATGCAATCATCTTCCTCGTCGGAAATGTCGAATACGTCCACACGAGAAGCTATGGAGGGTCTTGACGGTCCAGGTCGGGAATGATTATCGTTGCATACCTCTCTGTTGGCAGTGGCCGCCTGTCGGTTTCCGGACTCCTTTGTGGATGGTGTGGGCAGTGACTGATTCGGAAAGGGAATGGGCATTCCCACAGCTCGGTACAGGATGGTGTCTGATGGGGGTACGTGCCATTCGATTCCGCAACCTCCGTCGTTACCTAGCACGACAATGGTCTCGTCAACCTGTCCAGGAACATCCTTCCTTTCTTCTTCCAAATAAACTGTGCCCGGTTTGAGCTTGAATTTGGAACAAAGGTAAGTTTCAGTCACTCTGCAAAGTCCTCCCTCGTTTGGGATCCAGGCTCTCCCAAGTTGCGGAGGACAGCAAACTATAGCGTAGGAATTTGGAGCCATCGAACACCGCACGAAGTTGGCAAGTGCGAGGTTCAGTATAGCGACAGACCAAGGCTCACAGGCACCATGCGGAGTCCATCGACGATTGGAAGTCGCACATTGAAGTGGAAAGTATTGTTTCAAGCTACATGCATGAAGGTGGGAGGTGTGATTCCATAGCCAGTAAGTATGACAATGATGGCCGATTCGGCGACGAAATAACATCTCCTGACAGTTTCTCCAGATGGTGGATCCAACAGTATTCTCGGTGCAGACAGGAACGTTCGCACTGACAAGTGCCAGTACTGTTAGTTAAAACGGTCAGACAACCAAGTTGTGCTCATCAAGACTGGCCGCAATTGTGTTGTTTCGGAACAATGCAACCCATTCAGGTTCCAGATTTCCCGTCCCGAGTGATTCTTTCGATTGCTAGTGGACGGAAATACGGCGCCGCATTTCCGTATTGCATCTTGGTCATGCACCAGAGCGACGGAAATGCGGAACCAAGTTTCCGTCCGGGGGAAACCTTTATACTCTCCAGAACGGAAATGCGGTAACGCATTTCCATCCAGCAAGCACGGTATGTGAAGGTGGTACGGAAATGCGGTACCGCATTTCCGTTCAGTACCGCATTTCCGTTCTGATTGGGAATTATGAACAACGGGAACAGAAATGCGGCACCGCATTTCCGTCCGAGTCGCACTTTCCGACATTCCAGAACGGAAATGCGGCGCCGCATTTCCATTTTGTATCTGATGCATGGAGCCGAGTGCAATTCCGACCGCTTGAGACATTCATACTATCCAGAACGGAAATGCGGTACCGCATTTCCGTTCTGACTGAAAATCGTGAACCATCGGAACTGAAATGCGGCAGCGCATTTCCATCTGAGTCGCACCTCCCAACATTCCAGAACGCAAATGCGGCACCGCATTTCCGTTCTGATGAAAAATCGTGAAACATCGGAACTGAAATACCGCATTTCCGTTCTGACTGAAAATCGTGAACAACAGGAACAGAAATGCGGCACCGCATTTCCGTCCGAGTCGCACCTTCCGACATTCTAGAACGGAAATGCGGCGCCGCATTTCTGTTTTGTATATGAGGCCTGGAGCTGTGGGACGGAAATGTGGTGCCGCATTTCCATCCATGTGAGACCTTCAAACTTTCCAGACCGGAAATGCGGCACCGCATTTCTGTTCAGGTGAGACCTCTATACTTTCCCGAACGGAAATGTGGCACGACATTTCCGTTCATCAACTAAGGTATGTGAAGGGGGAAGGGAAATGCGGTACCGTATTTCCGTTCAGATTGAAAATCATGAACCACGGGAACTGAAATGTTGTGCCGCATTTCCGTCCGAATCGCACCTTTCCACATTCCAGAACGGAAATGCGGCGCCGCATTTCCCTTTTGTATCTCACATATGGAGCTGTGGGACGGAAATGCGGCACCCTATTTCCGTTCAACAACTAAGGTATGTGAAGGGGGAACGGAAATGCGGTACCGCATTTCCGTTCACATTGAAAATCATGAACCACGGGAATTGAAATGTTGTGCCGCATTTCCGTCCAAATCGCACCTTTCGACATTCCAGAACGGAAATGCGGCACCATATTTCCGTTCAACAACTAAGGTATGTGAAGGTGGAACGGAAATGCGGTGCCGCATTTTCTTCCAACAAGTACGGATGTGTAGATTCGTGATGGTACTTAACGGAAATGCGGCGCCGCATTTGCATTTTCACTCCAACTCATCAGACGCTGGGACGGAAATGCCTTGAAATGTGAACACGTGGAGCAATGGAATTGCGGCACATGTCTGCACTCTATCTGACTGAAGTGGCATGAGGCGGCGCGGCCTGACCGTTGGATAATGATGTTTGTTTTTCGGACGGCAGGCGTACCCTGAACGATTCGAATTTCGTAATGACGCAAAGTCCACGAGGAGACACTTTCGTCCAACCCTTTTCGAACCCAAGTGGTGCATCACCGCCGTTTCATCTACTTTTGTCGTGTCTCCTCAGTCACCCCTCTCGCGCCCTTTCCATCTGCACTCTTTGCCCCTTTTTCCCTGTCTTTGTTCTTCTTATGCTCGAACCTGAGAGGGGGGAGTTCGTGCACCAGACAAGAGACCTCGTTGCAAGCTCCGAAAATTATACTTCGGACGTAGGCCAATGCCAAAGGGGAGGAAGCAGATGCGTCTACAGGAGGAGATTGCCATCTCCGAGCAGCAGGCCACTCAGGCAACCCAGCCACCAGTGAGAGCTCCATGCGATCGGGCTGCGCGCAACTGATCGAGCACCGAACCCCCCATTTTGCTTCTGTAATTCTTAGACTGAATGCTAGGAGACTTGAATGCAGAACATGTTTGCATGCCTAACAGGAAAGGTGGACGTGCTGGAGGGATCGCAGGAATCCGAAGAGCCGCAGGAAGAGTCCGAGGAGCTAGCTGCAGCACGTACACCCACCCGATCCCCGAGCGCGGGTATTCCTGCCGGGCCTAGCCCTGTGCGTTTCAAAGACGCGGCTTTGAAGGGCAAGTTCAAAGCCCCAGAGATCGACTTGCGTTCTTCGGTCATGGAGAATCGCCAGCAGGGGTCGGGCCCTTCTCCAGCAAAGTCGAAGAAGAAGCAGCCCGTCCCTCTACTGGTTTCTGAACCGGCTCAGGCCGTTTCACCCCCACCAACGCGAATGAAGCAGCAGGGTAAAAGACAGATTCAATTGCAGCAGACACCTTCACCTGCAAGGATGAGGAAGCAGAAGGCAATCAGGGCGACGGCCGAACAATCTCCCGCAAAACCGCTTCCACGAGCTGAAGCTCAGTTCCTGGAGGATTTCCCGCCTGCAGATGTTGGGGCCGTCTTTGCTGCAGCAAAGGCAATGGGATCGATCGTTTCTGTCGATTTGGTACCGGAGGAGGGTGCTACCGCTCAACGTTCGCAGCAAGACCTCACCACCGATGAGCAAACAGGCCCGGAGGAGGCCCCTGCAATGGCAGAATTGCCCGCAAACAGGCCCCAGAGTGCAGCTCCAGTTGAGGATGCTCCAGCTGCTCAGCCACTACCGGCACCTACAGACATGTCTCCGGAGGATTTCAAAAGTGCAGCGGATAAAATGTTGGAGGAGACACACAGTAGCATTGGCAGAGTTCTGGGCAGCAGGGTATTCCAGCGGACTCTTCGAATCCCACTCTGTTGCATGGTCTCCCTTCCCATCGTCAGGCAGGCCCTTCCCGGAGATGTGGATAAGCTGAAGTTTGCATTTCGAGGAGGGTACCGTCTGGGATCGGCAGCGTTTTACGTTTCCATTGAGAATGAGGACGGCGAAACTCGTGGACCCACTGCCGATGAATTGTCAACGTGGGATACCCACTGGCACACTCGCAACAACGAATTCGAGGCGACGCTGAAGGGTGATCCAGACTTCGGCCATATGTCGGGTAAAATGTTCTTTGTGTGGGACGGGAATCACCGACTTCTTGCCTGGTGGGAGTACATCAAGCAGAACCATGCCAAGCACATTGGCTGGCATTACATGGTGGAGTGTGTCATCCTCAAGGTGAAGGCGGCAGACTCCTCCCTGCTCAAGAATGCCATGGCGGACCTCAACTCGTAAGATACTCATACCCTCCCTAGCACGTTCGAAATGCGGTGCCGCATTTCGGTTTCCATTCTGGTTTGTTTCCGTGCTTCCGTGTACTGAACTGGAGAGTGTGCCTTGCAGGGTCACTAAGAATGCGTACGTGCATACCCACATGGCACATATGCTGTATAGGGTGAGGAAAACTGGTCTCACTGATCCGCAGATGTTTGCGGAAATGCTAGAGCCCGAGCTCATTCAGAAAGCCGTTGCAAAAACAGACCGGACATGGTATCGTCTCACTATGGATGGAATGGTGGAGGTGATATACAAAGTAAGTCGTCCTCCAATTTCCCTCTGCTCATCCTTCCCCAATTTCCAGTAATCTTTCCACATGAATCGAATGTAACGCTTCTGCATGTTTTTGTTGGCAGTCAAACATCAAGCTGGATTTGGCCCATGCCAAACGCTTCTTCATGGAAAGTGAGGGGCAGGTCAAAACGTTGCAGTCATTGACTGAGCACTTGAAGGAAGCCGGTGTCAAGTCCAAAACCAAATACAAGTCAAAGCTTGTGAAGCTGGTGGCAATTGCAGATCCGGCACTTGGAAAGGACTTCATCCCCGAGATTGCAAAACACTATTCTCGGGCCATGCAGCCGACCATGCAATTGGAGAAACTGCATCACCTCTCAACGGCATGTGTTGAGGCGAAAGAGAAGGTGAGGTTTCAATGCACTGAAGTTCCTTCTTAGCAATAGCCACTCTCTTCCAGCTCCTGACATTGGATCGGAAATGGCAGACACGGTGGCTGTCGATCTGGAATGCATCCGAGAGCATAAGGACAATGTGGTCTTTTCCACTCGAAGTTTCCGACCCTGCAGTGGATGTGTGGCTCAACCGCATGACTTGGTGGTTCCAGGTAATTCAAGGTACTTCCCCAGATTTGCTTTTCTGAAATGAATTCCCTGAACTGCTACGTGACAATGCATTTGGGAATCGCAAGTAATGTCGAATGCGAAGGAGCAAGTCGTAATGCACACAAATTCGTTCGGCTTGTACGTCAAATGGGATGGAACACAGACATTGGAAGACTACGTGACACGTTTCAGATGTGCGTACAAGGACAACCTTTCGCCAAAGAGCTACAGATAGCAAGAAAGAGCGTGGAGTTTACACATCAGGAGGGAGCGGGGAAAGCTGCAATGCGAATTGTTTACAGGTGAAGCATAGCTGCCCTTGTATGCGAAGCCTGGTTACGAGGTTTGTCTCGGAAATGCGGCACCGCATTCACATTTTATGTTTTTGGTGGCACTCTGCGAGTAGGTTCGTCCAATCTTATGCTCACGCATGCTGACTGCCTTGCAGGTATATGAAATACGTGCTCCTTCAGACAGGGGCCCTGGCTCAAGAGCCCCCGTTCTTCATGGCTTGGACTGTGGCGGGCCCAAGCTGTGTCTACACACCCGAGATGCAGAAACAATGGCATCCCGCGCATCTCGTTGGATGCCCCTGGTACCTGGATATGTCTGGAGGTATTGTTGACGAGTCTGAGAAAGATCTGCACGCCTTGGCAGAAGAGAAGAGAAAGGAAAGACGTGTCCCTGCTGGTCGGCAAAGGAATCTGCTGCTCTGGAAGAATCCAGAAAGGCAGCTGAGATGGCACAAAAGACGGTGGATGCAGCTGTGCAGGCCCAACAGAAGGGGTCGAAGAAGAGGACTCGCCAGCAAGGAGCAGCTGTTGTGACACCCGCCAAAACGAAGAAGCAGAAACAGCCTGTTCAGGAAGAGGGTGAGGAAGAGGACTCCGATGGAGACTTTGCAACCAGCCCACCCCCCCCAAACCCAGGCTACCTCCCCTGTGCCCACCGTTGTCACGAGAGGCACGAGAACTGGCTCGGCAAAGAAGGCACTCTTCAACCCCCCAGGGGGCACCCTTTCGAGCCGGTGGAAATGAAGAGGCCAAAAGTGGCTCCCGAAACAGTAGTCCAGTGTGTAAATGAGAGTTTCTTGGCGGCTTTGGATGGACGGGCAGCCAAGTTGGCATACATGAAGACCATGGAGGGTCTGAAGGGCAGAGCACTGAAGAAGGCGACTGCCGAAGAGCCTTCCGACACCCCAGGATTTCAGAATATGGTCTCGTTCTTTGAGAGGGTGTGTGCAGACAAGGATTGTAGGAGGGGCGGAAATGCCACCGAGTGGTCTTGCGATATGATCATCTTGGATATTCCGGACGGAGAGCCCGTGGAAGGACTGCAAGCTTTGCCATCTTGGAACAGGTACTCGGAGGACTTTTGGAAGAAAGGATTCGGGCTTGCCCGCATGGTGTTGGACGACAGAGGCTGTGTGGTTGTCCTGGCGAGCAGAGAAAAAAACACTCAGACAGGAATTGCGAAGTGGACCCGCAAGAGCGCCATACCGATTCTGAAAAAGAAGTGGACGTGCATCAACACACTGGGCCTTCGGTCGGAAGGGAAGAAGGTGATTACGACACTGGCACTCGTCCATTCATTTGCTTGGGTGTTTTCAAATGCGGTGCCGCATTCGGTTTCTAATCGTTCCCCCCTGTGTATGCAGACGAAGCAGTTCGATGCATACTGCTTTGTGAAGGAGAACTCCACCTTTGCTTTCCGGAAGGAGGGAGGAAAGGTTGACCCGAACTGCGACCCCCTCGATTACGACGTTCTGTTCAACAACGTTCCCAAGGAACTTCTCTCTCATAGCCTCACTTCAACGGAACCCCTGCGGTACTCACGGACTCGGAGCCCTGCCTTCATTCAGACAATTATAGAGACATGCACAGACGTGGAGGGCACAGTGCTCGACCTCATCTGTGGGACAGGTATGCAGAATCTTGATCTATGCTGTTCTGCAAATTCTCGTTAGGATGTAGTTCGCAACATCTGGAGCGCCATGTTGTAATGTGTGGATGGCATTGTAACAGGTGCCTCAATGTGGGCTGGGCGGTTTTCCGACCGGCACCTCTTTGCCTACGAGGAGGATTCATCCGTGTGGGGATCCCATCTGGAAGGGCTGCAACGGAATGTTAAGGCTCCCAACAGAGCGGAAGTCTCCTCGGATTCGTCGGAGTCCGAGGAAGACACAGTGGACATTGATGCGGAGGAGAACCCGGAATACGAGTTAGTGCAAACATTGTAAGTTTGCAAAGCCTTCTGGGTCATTTTTGTCAAACAAATTTCCGGACTGTGGTTCTCATTAGTCTCGTTGATGATTGTCATGTGCAGGATTGCAGGGTCCGGGTCGAAACATGTAGGGCCTACACTTCCTGCCAGGAAGAATGTCCCGTTCTTTGCGAGGGCCGACTTCATAACGAGCCCGGTGAAGGACTACTCCCTTCCTAGTTATGCAGCTAAACTCGCAAATACAGCGATTAGAAGAAGTGAGAATCCCAGTAAGTAGAGCAGATTTTGGAGAGGGCTAGGGAGGACAGAAGGATAAGGAAAGAGTTGGCAGCAGCTCAGACAGGTAGACGGGTACGAAAGTACATATGTGATTCAGCGGATGAGAGCGACGCAGACAGGGAGGAAGACGACCCAACGGAGGTGAGATGGACAGTTCCGCAAGGGGAAGATGGGATTTTCGAAAGCCTGGCCAACGAGCAGTCCGCTGGAGATGAGAAAGACAATGAGGGGGTGGAGGCGGAGCAGGACAGTCTAGAACAGGATGAGGATTCGGATGATTTTCAAGATTAATAGAATTTTAATGAAGTCTCTGTAAATGTAAATTCTCTTCCAGAGTATATAAAGGAAATTCTCCCCGACATTCGTGACCCCTCTCCAGTGTGCATTCCAGCCACACAATCGCCCAAACCACGACGCTCTCAAAATCAGAAATGGGGCACCGCATTTCCAAAATTTTGGCAACTCTAAAAACCTCTTTTGGAAATGCGGCACCGCATTTCCAAAACAGGGGAGGGACTAAATTTTCCATTTCAATGTTGGCATAGTAAAAAGTAATCGGCCGATTGGAAATGCGGTGCCGCATTTCCAAAATTTCCTTTGTCCACACGCCAGTTTTGGCCTCTCCCGCTCATTGCATGGATGCCACCACGCTTACAGAGGTCGAACAAGGAGGTCGAGATGGCGGAATTGGAAATGCGGTGCCGCATTTCCATATTGGGGATGGTCGTTGTTCGAACTGCAGGCCCATCAGCAAAAATTGGCACCGCATTCCATTGTAAAAAAAAAGTCGATGACGGACATGGAAATGCGGCGCCGCATTTCCAGAACGGACATCGCAATTTGTCCATTTGCAGACCCTCTCACGGAAATGCGGTAACGCATTCCATCGCGCTGGTCGGAAATGTCACACTTTTCGAAGTGTTGGACGGAAATGCGGCACCGCATTCCCTTGTCCAAAAAAAGTTTCCATTGCCAAGCTGGAAATGCGTCGCCGCATTTGCAATGCCAACCTCGTTGTCTGTCCAATTTATAGACCCGTGTTGGTATTTCGTGTACCTGGACGGAAATGATGCACCGCATTCCATTGTCCGACACTAAAATGCGGTTCATTCATTTCCATGTTGGCATTGAAATGCGGCACCGCATTTCCTTGTCCGACATGGAAATGTGGCACCGCATTCCAATGTCCGACATGGAAATGCGGTGCCGCATTTCGATGCCGATATGGTGTTACTCTGGTATATTCTTGACACATGACTCTCATACCGGTTACTCTGGTATATTCATCCGGACAGACACATTGTAGAAATGAGACATCAAATTGTAAACAGTGGGCCAATTCTGACAGTTATTCAACAGAATGAAACACAATCATACAGAAGTGAGGTACGATGGGTTTATTGATCGGACACGATGTCTCACATTTACCAACTGTAGACAAAACTAAGCCCTTCCTCCTTCTACATGGGCTTCACCAAGTCGACGGAACTTCGATACCCCTCAAAACAAGCTCATTACTGCTGCGGCACCTCGAGGTAAACTGCAATTTGGTCGTTCTGCTGCCCTTGCTGGAGCCGACGACAATGTCATGTCCATCAATGATACCACCATCATACATTGACAAGGTCACTGTGGGCCTCATGTGCCCGTGCGATTCGTCTTCCCAACTCAGCCGAATGTCTCCATACACTGGAAGAGCGGAGTGATCTGCACGTATATAGTTTTCCCCGGTGCCGTCCTCCCTGGTCCACTGGCAGCAGTTCCAGCGCCAAAGTGAGGCCGTGCGTGATCTGTCCGGCATCCCTTTCCAGCTTGGTATATCGAGGTCAACAATTTTCAGGACCCACGGACCGCATTGACCCTCGCCCTCACCTCGCTCAAAGCGGTAATAGCCCTCCAGATACTCCATTGCGCGCAAAGACTCTTGCTTGATTCCAGCAGCGTCTGTGAAAACAGAGAGCCAGACAATGATGTCTCCTGATTCTGGTTTGAACATAGCATAATCGTGGCCATGATAAGGGCAGTCGGTTGGATTTCGGCGGCACGACATCCTTGAAAAAGAGTAGCGGAGTACGCTCAATGACAGCAGCTCCCGGATGGAGGAGGAGCAGCGCGGTGGCTGGAAAAAGTTCAAGCTAACGCTGCAATTCCTCACAAACACTCCAGGGCACATTTAAATTTCCCCCCTACAGGATCCTGGACCGATGAAGATTGGCTGCTGCATGAATGTAGCCGTTTAGTTTCCTACCTTGCCATGCAAACTATGGGCAGTCACTGCCAGGTGGGCCGATAGCCACTGGACACGACGAAGTCCATCCCCTCTTCGATGTAAATGCGGCGCCGAATTTCCATCCGGGGGGATGGACTTCGGTGGCAGATCTCAAACTATAACTTGTTGATGATAAAGATGTATGGGTTCATCCACCGCTGGCATGATGAACACGTTCCACCTCCGTCGGTGGGTACGTGGGACCCAGATGCTCCATTATTGGAGGCCGGACTGCTCTTCCGCTTCGCATCATTTCCAAAATCTAAGGGCTTCGTAGCTGTCCGCAAGGTCATTGTCATCGGCATCCAAGTCGTCCTCAGGTCCTCCTTTGCAAGGATGCCGTGCTTCCGGAACCGGGACGACTGCCCATTTGGAGGCATCGATTATGCAATGTATTCGGCCACATCGGGAGACATTGTTATCTGGTACACAGATTACAGAGAAGATACTGGTTCGATTGTGGAAACATTGGTGGCTTTTGAGTATATCCTAGGCCACTACGCCTTCGAGCGGGGTGACGATCTTGGTCTGAGGAGTCCGTGGCTCCTGCGCATCCTCGATTCCGATTTTCCCAGCTATGACGGTCACCCATGCAGAAGAAGGCGCACTGCTATGCTGTTGCGGTGGAACTGTTGCCACTGGACGTGGGTGGACTCCATCGGAGAGACCTATTCTCCTCAAGGAGTGCGCTCCTCTTCTCCATTGTATGGGGACATTCGCATTGGTGTGGACGACGAAAACGTGAAGATTTCCATATTCGATGGTGGTATGATTGAAGGGCAGGACATTGTGGTGAACATCACTAGGGGCGGTACAACGGCTGCAATCGACTTTACCTGGAGGAGCCCCACGACTCATGAGCTAGTTCTGAGAGCAGTCGAAGTCCCATTGACAACGTGACTTGTATTCAGTAGGCACAGGGCTAAAGATTTGATTGCACAATCAGCACAGTAGACGTGCTTCAAATGCAATTCATGTGGATCAATAAAAACCTCATTGTGCCCTCTTTTTATTCTATTATGTGTCCATCGTTCCGAGAATGCGTCATTGCTCATTTCGTTTGGGATTGGGAGTGTGGGTGGATTTTGCAAGTGGCTGGTAGGCTGAAATGGGCCCCCATTGTACAGAGCAGTAACACCCTTCCATTCGCGAAACATTGCCTTTCAATATATAATTCTAAATAACATTGCCAAACCTCCTTCATCGGGAGGTCCTTCTCCCCCTATGACCGTGGCACCCTAAACCCTATTACCGCGGACACTCATTTCTGGAACATAGTGCTGCTCATGTTTTTTTCCACACTTACGACTCTGCTCATGGCTCATGCCGCTCATGGCTCATGGCTCATGAAATAGCAGCCCCCCACAATGGGAATGTTGTACTGCTTTACTACAGATGGCTCGTTATGTTGCTGGGGCACGCGCCCTGTACTCAAAGGAGATGGCGATCTTGAACGTGCAGGACTTGCGGTGCTCGACGAGACCTCCTCGGGCAACATCACCGGACCACAAGGGAGCGTGCAAATATTCTTGTCAGCTTGCCATGAATCCTCTTCTCCGCCAGGTGCCTCGTCAAGTCTTTGTCTCACTGGACGGGTATGAACATCTCCTTCCAAATATTGGCCTCTTCGCAGCAATGGTGTGTCCCGAAGGCCCTCTCGCAAGGCCGCCACCCACTTCCGAGGATTCTTCGATCTACAGGCAGTCCGCATCAGCATTTCCTGCCTGTCCGGCCCCAAGCCCCACTGTTTCCCTTCAAGAACTCGTTGTACCTGCATTGTTGCATAATTGACCTCACAATGTCCTCCGTTGTGGCAGTGAGGATGTCCACCAGATGCGCCGCAGAGGAGGCACGCCAGGAAGAGTGCACTGATTCGGCCATGTTTGTCGTGGGCATGTCGGTGTCGGAGTCGAGACACATTTCCTGCACAAGCACATGTTGAGGTTACAAGCAAGTTACAAATATGGCCAAGAATAATATTCAACGGGACGCGAATTTGTGCAACTCACCTCCCGCATATAGTCGCCGAACTAGAGGAAACGATAATGCCACCATGCTAGCCAACTGACCATTGCTCCCTCGTCTGATTTCCTTACAGCACCTGACGATGTCCACCAAGCCCGTATACATGCAAACTGTGTCTCTGCATCATCCAAGGTGGGAGCGCGCTTCCACGCAATGCACATGGAACGGTGCTCCTCTCTGAAATCTGGCGCCACGAGCCTGGTTGTGTACTGCGAAAGGCTCTGCAGAAAATGGAACCCACAAGATCTCTCCTTGCCTTCCATGGGAACATTGGGGTCTTGCCCGTACACCCTTCGGATGGCAGCCCAATTTGCTTGTGCATTGTCCGCCATGAAACCACGGAAATTGGGAGGGGGCAATCCCGCCTTGGCCATCTGTTCGTTTATTCCCTGCCAAAGAAGCATCTCCGATTGTGTGTCCTCTCCTTTCATCTCACAAATAGCAATTGTCATTATCATCCTGCAGTCGTAGACATGTGCACCCATTGTCACCCACTGGTGATTTGTAATTCGCTTGATATGGTCGAACATGACCCAACTGTTTGACAAGTCCCCACTCGTCATCCTGTCGACCAGTTCGACGCCGCTGCCAGGTCCACACGTGGACATTTTGAATACGAAACAACGATCTGCCTCAGTCCCTTGTCCTGGAAACCTACTTCCATGAATGTAGTCATATCCACATCGTCGCTTCACCTCCAGAATGGAGTGCATATCCGAGCCACGCCCAATTTTCTGTTTGCATGAGACAATGTGGTTTCGGACATTCGGTGAACATACGTGGGACACCGACTCCAGCAATGCCTCCATTTCCTTCTCGTCGAGAGGAACTCTATCGGAGCCGTCTTCCGACATAATTCTGGCCAATGCCATCTTATGGGCGGCTTGGAGCTGTATCCGTTTGGGTTTGGCACCCGGTCTCAACTTAACCTCCTCCTGAACGAGCTGCTCTGCTTCGTGGGTAGCCTCCCGCGAGTTCCCCCTCGCCAATTTGTGACAATGGGAACCAACGTGTATGCAAGCTTGGGTGAGGTCAGGGAAACGGTGCAACACATAGAACTGCTTGGCATTACAAACAGACATGCAGTGTGGTGGTTCTTTGCAATGCGCACACTTAAATGTGGAGTTCGGAACCTTCTCCTGAGCTCGAAATGGTTGATGAGGTGTGCCTGTCCAATCGGTCTCGTTCCTGTGACCTCTGGATTTAAAGTGGAAGCAAATTGGGGAGAAACACCGCAACGCGCCCGCACAAACAACGTAGCGCACCCGCACACCATCGAGCATCTTCATGCTGGTGGTTTTGGTAACGCACCAAGGATGACCGTCATGTTTTCTATCCATATCTGTCAACATTCCGGACGCCCTCGAGTAGTCCGCCCGAGGAGGGAACTCAAAGAAGATATTACCGTCGATGTCGGCGGGAAGGCATGTAACCGATTTAATTGTGAACTTACTGCAGTCCATCCCGGCCAGCTCCGACCGGTGTCCCTCCAGGTGAAGCCCTCGCAGAATTTCAAGAATAGATCAAACTGCGGTGCTCGTGCTGGGAATATGACTCCCTCCTCCACTGACGTCCATTGAGGACTTGCCTGATCTCCAGGACGACCTCGGAACTTCCATGACCTCGTCTGAGTCGGACAGGTTGTGAACAACCCGGTTCTCGCTCGTCTTCATGGATGGGTTCGGCTCTGGATTTACTTCGTTGCGGACTTCTCTCTTTGAGGTAGCCACTCTCTGATTCGCGGATTGTTTCGTGGAAGGCGCCAGGATAGAAGGTGCATTTGGCGGGCAAATGAAGTCCCCAACAGCCCTGTATATGACGCTGTCCGATGGTGGAACTCGCCATTCCTTGCCATCGCCAAAATCATCGTGGAGCACAACAATACTCTCGACAACAAGGCCGTTTGAGTCCTTCCTTTCCTCCTCCAAAAAAACCGACCCCGGTTTCAGGTGGTATCGAACGCACAGATATTTCTCCATCACCCGGCAGATGTCCCCTCTGCACGGAAATGAAGCTCTATGCTCGTGAGGAGGGCAGTACACTGTAGCGCTCGGGTTTTCCGCCATGGGAGATGTGCACACAAGACTGCCAGGATGGCGTGCGGGGAAGCTCCTTGGTAGAAGGGGGATGCACCGATGGGAAGGAATGCGGTGCCGATTTGTCCGAGCGACGAAGCCTGATCCAAATCCAGGGAGCCAACTATCTCAAAAATCCACAGTCAGAGTGTTAATGAACCTTGTCTCCGGAATGCGGCCCCTGGTCTTTGCGCAATAACTGCCAACGGTATGCAGTCAGAAAGTGGGGGGCCGTCCGGATGATGACAGCTGAAGGGGAGAAGCCGGCACCGTGCCGTCACATTACTACCCCCGAATGGAAATTCGGCACCCAATATCCAACAGGGGCCGCACGGATGAAGTCGTCTGGGGCAAAGATGCCGGCACCTGTCCGACAGAGAACATCCCCCGGACGGAAATTCAGCGCCGAATTTCCATTCGGATCCCCCCAAAGGAAGTCCTGTCGGGGGGTCAGGCCGAAAACTGGCCGACATAAAAACCTATGCGGATGGAAAAACGGCGCCGAATTTCCATCCGAGGCCTTTCGGATGCAGTCGGCTCGGGGGAAAGGCTGCCATCTGGCCCTCACATTACAACCCCTGGACGGAAATTCGGCACCGAATATACAACAGGGGAAGCCCGGATGAAGTCGCCTCGGGCGCAGAGGCCGGCGCGTGTGCAACAGAGAACATCCCCTGGATGGAGATTCGACGCCGAATTTCCATCCAGGCCCCCCCAAAGGAAGTCGTGTCGGGGGGTCAGGCCGAAAACTGGCCGGCATAAAAACATCCCCAGATGGAAAAACGGCGCCGAATTTCCATCCGGGGCGGTTCGGATGCAGTCGGGGAGGGGGGAGAGGCTGGCACCTGGCCGTCACATTTCAACCCCCGGACGGAAATTCGGCACCGAATATCCAACAGGGGACGCCCGGATGAAGTCGCCTCGGGCGTAGAGGTCGGCACGTGTTCGACAGAGAGCATCCCCTGGATGGAGATTCGGCGCCGAATTTCCATCCGGGCCCCCCCAAAGGAAGTCGTGTCGGGGGGTCAGACCGAAAACTGGCCGACATAAAAACCTCCCCAGATGGAAAAACGGCGCCGAATTTCAATCCGGGGCCGTTCCAATGCAGTCGGGAGGGGGAGAGGCCGGCACCTGGCCGTCATATTTCAACCCCCGGACGGAAATTCGGCACCGAATATCCAACAGAGCGGCGGAGAGGCCGGCACCTCTCCGACAGAGACCATCCCCCGGATGGAAATTCGGCGCCAAATTTCCATCGGGGCCCCCTCAAAGGAAGTCGTAAAAACCTCCCCAGATGGAAAAACGGCGCCGAATTTCCATCCGGGGCCGTTCCAATGCAGTCGGGGAGGTGGGAGAGGCCGGCACCTGGCCGTCATATTTCAACCCCCGGACGGAAATTCGGCACCAAATATCCAACAGAGCGGCGGAGAGGCCGGCACCTCTCCGACAGAGACCATCCCCCGGATGGAAATTCGGCGCCGAATTTCCATCGGGGCCCCCTCAAAGGAAGTCGCAGAAACCTCCCAGAATGGAAAAACGGCGCCGAATTTCCGCCCGAGGCTGTTCCGATTTGCCTCTAGCAGTCAAGGATTCCAAGAAAAACGTGTGACACGCTCAGAATTACCTGTAGGAAGGTAATTCAGCGCTCAGAATTACCTGCAGGAAGGTAATTCAGCGCTTCGAAATACCTGGCGAATGGAAATTCGGCGCCGAATATCCAAACGCCAGCGATCCGACTTACCTGCTGATGGAAATTCGGCACCGGATTTCCATCCATCCGGGAGTCGAATTACCTGCTGGATGGAAATTCGTGGCGGAAGTTGAAAGCTCTGTACTACGGACGACGGCCAATCTCTCGCATAGCCAAACTGAAGCTCCAGCAGGAGATTCCAGTGTCTTGCTCACAACCCGCGCCAACTGAAGCCGAGTACTCTCAGGCAAGCCACTTCTGCTTTCGCTTTGTTCGATTTCTTTTTTGCTTTCGCTTTGTTGCCTCGCTTTGTTTTTGCATCTTCATCCTGGCTTCGCTGGATGAGTGAACCTTAGATTGTTTGCAATGCGTGTGCAAATCCGGCAGCTCTGGAGAAGGCTGCTTGTGCATGTCATTCTCAGGCAATGGTTGCATTTGTTTTCATTGTTGTTGCATGGCTCTCCATACTTCCTAAACTTGTTATGTTTTCATTTTTGTTACACGATTGTTGCTATGGTGGTTGCGCTGCTCGTTGCGATGCTGGTTTTTGCACCGATGTTGGTTTTCACGATTTTTGGGAATGACAGAGTGACGACGAGCCCGGCACGCTGGTGGTATCATCGACAGCTCCAACTCATCGCATGTTTGAATCGCCCAACTTGGTTCGAGAGGGCAAACTTAAACCTTTTGTTGGTGGACGGGAGGACTTGCAACGAGAGTACGACAGAATAGGCATTGGGGAGGTTGGGTGCAGGCGGCATGGCAGGTGAAGGGCGTTGAGGACATGAGGACAGCAGATCGGCAATGGAGGTTGTTCATGCACATGCAGTAGGGCCCGCCCACGCAAAGAAAAAGAAGAAAGCTAAGCACGTGCAATCCCCGGCGAGAGAGCCGTCACGGGCTGCGGAGGGGGGAGTGAGCAGTGCGCGCGAGGGTGTCAGTTCGCCTCAATCAAAGGTGGTCGTCCTGGAGGGCTCCCCTGCTGCTAGCCCTAGTAAGAAACAGAAAACCCGTGAGAGGGCAAAAGAGAGGGCAAAAGAACAGACGAGACAGAATGCTAGCCAGGAGGAAAGAGAAAAGGCCACTGAAGAGGCCAGGGTGCCCAAATGACAGATGCCAATGTAAGCGAGGGACGCACAGAGACGGTGGATCCCTCCAAGACACCACAGAGAGGCAGTAACACACCGGTTAGACCATCGCGGGCAAGAGCAGCCCCTGCAATTACCCATACGGTGGAGAGTGGAGGAGAGGAAAGAACACCTGAAAGAGCACGGATTGTGCAAGTTCGAGGTGAAGCCAGGGAGAGGGCAGTAGAGACGGGGAGAGTGCTGGAGGTGGTTTCGCAGGTGGCTGACCCTGTTGAGGAGGACGACAGGGAGCTTTCTGACCAGGATGACATCCTCCCGGACATCCCCAGGCCCCAAACCCGGAGCATACAGGCTGGATTTGGCGGTCCTGGTGGGCTGCCGGAAAACCCCTCTGCAGCAGACGTCATGTCTGAGGCGGATATGAAGTTGGCCGCTGCCAAGATGTTGGAGGCAACCCACAGCAACATTGGCAGGGTGCTGGGGGGCATGGTGTACTCGGCCAAGCTTTGAATTCCCCTTTGCCGCTTGGTGTCATTGCAGGTGGTGAGACCAGCCCTCCCAGGCGATATCGACAAGCTGAAATTCTCTTTCCGGGATGGATATCGAATGGGGTCTGCCGCGTTTTACGTTTCCATTGAGAACGACCACGGAGCTTCCCGTGCCCACACTTCCGATGAGGTGGACAAATGGGGTCCCCATTGGCAAACGCGAAATGAGGAGTTCGAGAGATCGATTGCTAGTGATCCTCTTTTCCAGCACTTGTCCGGTAAGATGTTCTACGTGTGGGATGGCAATCATCGCCTCCTGGCATGGATGGAGCACATTGCCCAAGCCCACCCCAACGACCTCGATTGGCATTTCGCCGTGGATTGTGTTGTGCTGAAGGTTGCGGGGCCCAAAGGGACTTAGCCCGAAAATGGCTAAGTCCCTGAATGGCAATAGGGCCTAGAACTGGAAAATAGCGCCGAATTTCCAGTTCCGGGCCCTCCAGTCTAGGACTTAGCCCGAAAATGGCCAAGTCCCTGAACGGCAATAGGGCCTAGAACTGGAAAATGGCGCCGAATTTCCAGTTCAGGGCCAGCCAGTCTAGAGACTTAGCCATTTTCGGAGCCCTGACTGGAAATTCGGTGCCATTTTCCCTAATACCACATGAGGCCTCTAACATCCTGAAATGCAAGGACTTGAAAGAAAGGCAGCGCGTATGTACCTGTACAGAAGGCGCATTGCTGCTTTGTCCGCGTTCGGCTGGTCGGTGAACTCGTGGCTCCGGTGAGCATCTGCTATCTCCCGAAAGAATAGGTTGGTTTTGTAGAGCAGAAAGTACCTCGTCACATAGTCACGTAGGCTCTCTGCTGCAGGAGATATCTCCATCTTGAACTGATGTGCTTGTGTGTCCAGCTGCTCTTGCGCATTCATTGTCACCTGTGGAGATTCTCCATCAGATCGCTTTCCTGAAAAAATACAATGAATCCACCCCCTACTAGAGTAGAAGCCCCAAACGAAGCATGGGGAAGTACCTGAAACCACCATGTCATGCGGTTCATCCACATGTCGAATGTGGGGTCAGAGAGTTTGTCCGGTTTGGGGAAGCTCCACATGTCCCTGGTACTTTGGGAACCATTCTAGATTTGGAGCCACCGGGTCTGTCCAACCACCCAGCATATTCGTAAGCGCCAAACACCACAAAAAGGAGTTGTTGCCACCACAATTTGGTTAAGAATGTATCACCTTTTCTGTTGCATCCACACAGGATGTGGCTAGACGATGGAGCTTCTCCAATGTCATCGTGGGCTTCAGAGCGCGAGAGTAGTGCTTCCCCACCTCCACCAGAAAGTCGGCACCAAGGGCGGGATGAGCTATGGCCACGTACTTTACCATCCGCGACTTGTACTTTATGCGGGCCCTCACCTCCGCAGCTTTGACATACGATTCGAGTTCCGGGAGGGTTGGATTCTTCTCCTCTGACTCCATGTAGAACCTCCGCGCATGTGCCAAATCCTGCTGTATTTTCGTCTGTCAAGAATGCGCACATAAGATTAGAGATCCTGCTCAACACAATTTCTTCTATTGGGGAGGAGATTAGAAATCACGGTGAAGACCTTTTCTTCTATTGGGGGAGGAGAGACAGATTAGCTCAACAAAACTGTCAGGAGCTTTACCCGAAATATGTAGTCCACCATGGGGTTGACGCTCAGCCTATACCAGGTTCTGTCTGCCTTTGCCTCCGACTTGCGCAGGAGGTCGGCACTAAGGGAATTGGCAAACTCTTGCACCCCCTGCTTCCCGACATCCTTCACTCGGAAGAGCATATGGGACAAGTTGGTGGCATTGAAGGCATTCTCAGTCACCCTGCAGTGCCACATTTCCATCAAACAATACTGAAATGGGAATTTTCATCATATATGAGGATTCGCAATGAAATGACTTCCAAATTCAAAGTCCAAAAGCGAGAGGCGTTGTAGCTTACGAGTTGACGTCGGCCATTGCAGCTTTGAGAAGACTGCGATATCCCTAGACTGGTGGGCCCCGAACTGGAAATTCGGCGCCGTTTTCCAGTTCGAGGCCCTATTGCCGTTCAGGGACTTAGCCATTTTCGGGCTAAGTCCCTAGACTGGCGGGCCCCGAACTGGAAATTCGGCGCCGTTTTCCAGTTCTAGGCCCTATTGCCGTTCAGGGACTTAGCCATTTTCGGGCTAAGTCCCTAGACTGGTGGGCCCCGACCTGGAAATTCGGCGCCGTTTTCCAGTTCTAGGCCCTATTGCCGTTCAGGGACTTAGCCATTTTCGGGCTAAGTCCCTAGGGTGGCTGGCCCCGAACTGGAAATTCTGCGCCGTTTTCCAGTTCTAGGCCCTATTGCCGTTCAGGGACTTAGCCATTTTCGGGCTAAGTCCCTAGGGTGGCTGGCCCGGAACTGGAAATTCGGCGCCATTTTCCAGTTCTAGGCCCTATTGCCGTTCAGGGACTTAGCCATTTAAGTCCCTAGGGTGGCTGGCCCTGAACTGGAAATTCGGCGCCATTTTCCAGTTCTAGGCCCTATTGCCGTTCAGGGACTTAGCCATCTTTGGGCCAAACCGGGAAAAATGGCGCCGAATTTCCAGTTCAGGGCTCCCAAGATGGCTAAGTCCCTAGGGTGGCAGTCACCGAAAACCGAAATTCGGCGCCATGTTTCCATTTCTAGGCCCACTCACATCCGCCCCAACCTGGGAAAATGGTGCCGAATATGCATTTCAGGGACCTCATTGTGTTTTTCATGAATGCAGGTACTACAAGTTCTCCATTTTGGAGAAAGGTCATCTGTCTTTCGAGCCACCATTCTTCCTGGCATGGAGGAACCCTGGGGCTGACTCCATGTACACTGACGATATTGTGAAGGAGTGGCATCTGGAACATTTGCATGATTGCCCTTGGTATGTGGACCTTCCGCCCGGCTCGCTCGACCCATCCGAGTTTCAATTGAAGCTGGATGCTGAATTCCGACGAAACCGGGCTCCGCTGCCTCCGTTGGGTGCAAAAGAGGCAAAAGCGCTTGCAAACTCCAGGAAAGCGGCAGAGCTTGCTCAGGTAGGAATTCAGGAGAAATTGCATGAGAAGAGTAAAGGCCAAAGGAAAAGGACAAGGAAACAGGTGAGTGCAGTAACACCCAAAAAGAAGAAAACCATCGGGGCATCGGAGGAGGCGCAGGAGGGGACCCAAGAGAGTGACTCGGACGACGACTTTGTTCAAGGTCCTGCGACTGCTGTTGCTCCTACCCAGTCACCGGTCGTCCGGGTTCCCAAGTCAGTTCGGAGTGGGACTGGCTCTGCCAAGAAGTTGGCATTTGAGGGCGAGCCTACACGGCGGTATTCGGCGGTGACGTTTACGCACAGGCCAAAGCTAGAACCTCCAACCATCATCCAATGCGTCAATGAGAGCTTCCTTGACGCTCTCGCTGCCAGGGCGAAGAAGGTGGCACACAGCAAGTCTCTGGCGGAGCAGAAGGGGAAAGCCAAGAAGAGGGCTGGCGGTACAGAGCCTAAAGACACCCCTGGTTTTGAAGCCATGATGGAATTCTTCACGGCTGTGAGCACGAATTGCAAGAGCACTCAGGGGGGGGGGGGTTGAGGTGGAGAGAGCTTGCGACATGATTCTCCTCGACATTCCAGATGGGGAGCTGCTGGAGGGCCTGGATGGTGTGCCCACCTGGAACAGGTTTACTGAGGACTACTGGAAAGCGGGTTTGGGCTGGCGGGGATGCTTCAAGATGACGGTGGATGTGTGGTTGTCCTTGCCACGAGAGGGAAGACCATAGAGACTGCGGTGGCAAGGTGGACACCGAAAAGTGTCACCCCGGTCCTCCTCAGAAAATGGTTCTGCATCAGTACACAGGGGTTGCGAACAGAGGGCCAAAGTGTAAGTTATCAATCTATTGCATTCACTTCATATTGTGGTGTATGTTAAGTAGACCCTGGAGTTGATCCTTTCTTTGTTGGATGTGCAGACATTGGTGTTTGAGGCATATTGTTTTGTGAAGAGAGGGTCTACGTTCAAATTCCGCAACGACGGTCGTCTTGTTGATGCCGCTGTGGACCCTGTAACCTACGATGTCCTCTACAACTATGTGCCCCACTCCAGTATGCCGAAGGACACAAAGACATGCAAACCGTGGCGGTATAGCCGGACCCGGAGCCCTGCTTTCATCCAAACCCTCATGGAGACGTGCTCGGATGTCCAAGGGCGGATTCTGGACCTCACATGCAGCACGGGTAAGCCTTCACGTGCTCAGTTTGTCCCCTGGCCCGATTGCAATTGCATGCCGCAAGCTATTAACCGCCCGCTTTGTTCCTCAGGTGCTTCAGTGTGGGCAGGGACGTTGTCCGACAGGCATGTGTTCGCCTTCGAGCCAGATACTGCCCTCCACAACTCGGAACTTGCAGCGGCTGAACGTCTGCCGAAAGAGGAAGAGGCATCCTCGGAGGATGAGGAAAAATCCGAGAAGGAGCAGGGGGAGGAAGTTGGGATCGAGGCCGAGGAGCCCCCGGTTTACGAGTGAGTGGTGGCATTGTAAGTTGCCTCCAGATTTCGTGAGGCACCTCCCTCCGCTCTCTTATTTCATTGAAAACCCTTTCTGGTTGTGCTGGTATTGACATTCTTGAAGTGGATTTGTTCTTAGGATGCCAAGTACTGCCGGAGGGACGTCTACACCGGAGTTCATGGGCAGGAGGAACATGCCTTTTTTTGCCAGGGGGGATTTCATGCCTAGTCCAGAAAGGGAGTACATCCTTCCTACTTATGCTGCCCGGCTTGCTTCGGTGTCCATTAGGAGGTGTTCCGAACCTAGTCGTGTACAGCAGATTTTAGACGAGGCAAGCCTCAAGAAAATGAAGATGAGGGAGGAGGCAGCAGCTATTAGAGCCCGTCGGGCTCGTAGATTTGTCTTGGATTCTGCTGAGGAAAGTGGGGGAGAAGACGCAGAAGATTCCCAGGAGGTGAGGTGGACAGTCCCCCAAGGAGAGGACGGGATTTTTGAGAGGCATAGTGGAACTGATGCATCACAGAGCTCGGAGGATGAGGGGGATGAGGGGGATGAGGAAGAAGGTGGGGCAAGTTCCTCGGAGGATGTAGGAGAGTAGTGCCCATTCCGGCTATGACAGTTAGAACACACTTGTATAGACGTGGCTTGCCACAAAATTTGCAATAAAATGTTGCATTTCAAGTCCACTGGTGCCACATTCCAACTTCACATGACCCTATTTCCGTGCCTCCTAACCCTATTTCCGTGGACTCACAATGGTCTACTCATGCTTTTTTTTTTCCGCTCATGCTCATGCCGCTCATGAAATAGCAGCCCCCTACCAGGGTATGGTTCAGACTGACATTTGGTACAATTCCAGCTCTGAAGATGTTGCCATGGTCCTCTTTCCACTTTTCCAGAGCTGCCAGGGCAGTGTTCATAATGACATTTGGTACATTCCAGCTTTGATGATACCCCATGCACCGCTTTGCCCTTGTCCAGGGCTCAATGCACCCACATTTTGCATACATGGACATCCACCAGGATATGGTTCAGAATGACATTTGGTACAATTCCAGCTCTGAAGATGTCGCCATGGACCTCTTTCCCCTTTTTCCAGAGCTGCCATGGCAGTGTTCATGATGACATTTGGTACAATTCCAGCTTTGATGCATATGATACCCCATGCACCTCTTTGCCCTCGTCCAGGCTCGATGCACCCACATTTCGCATACATGTCCACCAAGGTATGGTTCACAATTCCAGCTCTGAAGATGTCGCCATGGACCTCTTTCCCCTTTTCCAGAGCTACCAGGGCAGTGTTCATAATGACATTTGGTACAATTCCAGCTTTGATGATATCCCCATGCACCTCTTTGCCCTTGTCCAGGGCTGCCAGGCTTGCACAAGCATTGCAAATGCACACAAAGTGGCCGGGCTTCACCCCCTCCCCCATCATTGGATCATAGGTCTCCAAAGCTTCCATCCCACGTCCCTGATGTGCATACCCTGCAAGCATCGCACTCCACAACACCACATCTCGTTCAGCCATAGTGTCGAAAACTCCCTTTGCATCCTCAATGCATCCACATTTGGCATACATGTCCAGGTCAGGGCGGTGTTCAGAATGACATCCGATGCAATTCCAGCTTTGACCGATGTCACCATGGACCTCGTTCCCCTTTTCCAGGCTTGCACACGCATTGCAAACACATACAAACGCGATGTGGTTGAGCTTCACCCCTTCGCGCATCATTTGCTCACAGGTCTCCAAAGCATTCGTACCACGCCCATGCTTGGTAATCCTACCAACATTATATTCCACGTGATCAAAGATCGTTGAGGCATTCTTGGACAATGTGAGTGTGCACCTGCTTTCCAACTTCTAGGCCTTTCATCTTGATGCACACATACGTATCTACATCTGCTGAAATGCCTCTTTGGTTCAAAGTTTGTAGAGCCTCTTTCAGTCTGCCTGCCTCATAAAGCATCTTCACATGCCCATAAGTGCCAGAAGAGGCATTGTAGACTCCATCTCTTGATCCTCTTCCAGAAGTTGTGGTCATGGTTGAGGTGCCTGATTTTATCAACTGTGCCGCTACAATTGCCGCTTCCAGCTGACCATCTACCCATGGAGGTTTTCTGTAGCTATCCTTCCACAGGGAACCATAGGTAATCTGGAGCTTGAATTCCGACCCTCTTTGATGAATATGGACCCACACTCTATCCTGCTCCTTTAGCTATCACTGTCTCTGCAAAAATCATGCATACATCCTTGCCTTGTTGCCAATGCAATCATCACACTCCACGACACCACATCTCGTTGAGCCACAGTCGAACACTACCTTCGCATCTTCAATGCTCCCGCATTCTTCATACATGTCCACCACGGTGGTGTTCAGAACAACAAACCCTACAAGCTGGACCATGGACCTTCCATGTCACTTCCAGGTGGAGGCAGTACATATTAAAATATCTATTTCCCAAAGGCCACATTTTCTTTACCTGTTTTTGTGAAACACACGTCAGCAAATGTGGCGGGTGCAATCAATGCGCAGTGGCTCATGGAGTCGTTGAGTCGACTACGTATTCACTTTAATGAATAAATATCTTTATTCCATTAATCAAATTATGAATGAAAATTTCTAGTCGCAAGTGCAGTAATTAGAACCACTTGTAATTTCCATTTTTTCAAATCTTATGTATTTACGTAATTAATTAAATAGCCCGGATTTTTGCTACGACTCCGGAGTCGTTGACCCCACTTCTGCCCGCCGTCTGAAATGCCCCCGTGGGCCCATATTGTCCGTTTCGACTCTCCAGTAGTCCCGCTTACTGCCAAGTGGTTCCCGGAGTGGTTGGCGGACACCCAGTCGATTCGGAAAAGACACGAATGCAAATATTTACATCAATCGATTAATCGGTTGTATACAAAGTACATCATGACAATATCTACAATGCCCCTCTATGCGATCTGTGTCTCCAAGGAACCCTATTTCTATCATACACATCCCACTCATGCTGTAACCGGAGGTCCCAATCATCCCGGGAGAACTCGTATGAGGCAAATAGCTCGTTGTCAACCCTAATAGTCCTACTAGCACATGTCATCACAAACATGTGCATCCCCTCACAATATACCGACGTATGACCACAAAAGCTCTCATGCCCATCGCTTCACTCGTCCCATACTACATTGGTTGTCCTAAGATGACCAAAAGAACTGTTGATGAGCCTAGCAACATTGTCGGAGATATCGGGGTCACCATCACAAAATCTGATCTCAATGGGAGACACCCCCCGTCTACGTACATCCTGTCTGTTGACACACAAAATGTAGGGTAGGATATATGGGGCTTCGAGGCGTAATGTACGGAACTCCTCGGAGGTGTAGCATGGACTGTAGTAGGGGAACAAGTCCACCATGTTGTTTCTCCGAGGAGGAACCACAATATCATTGACCGTGAATAAACCCCGACCCATATCAGGGTCAGTAGCGGCTCTCACAACATACCGTCTATCCCAATACTCGAACTCCACATTCTCTCGGATGGGGGTAGGAGGGTTGAGATTATTCTCCCAACAACGAGGCTAGATGGTCCTTAGTAACATAGTCCTATGCACTTCCCATCGGGGGCGAGGATCCGGCTCAGGCCGCCCAAGCCGAAGGGGAGGAAACCTAGGGCAAAGCCGACCCCGCCTAGGGGTTCTCGGGGCACATGCATGTGGAGGTGGAGGTGGAGGTGGTACTGCTGGCGGAGGAGATGTAAGTGGTGGTGGTTGAGGCACAATCGGCCTGCAAGCTACTACTACTACATGTATGGCGCAGAGAATCATCAGATGAGGACATTGGATCAGGGGGACCGCCTGAGGAAACCGGAGGGGGGGGGGGGGGGGTGGGACTGTTCGTCACCGACCATAATGCTTACAACACCTACGATACCCCTCGACCCTATGCATCTCATCTACGTGGTGCTGGGGGAACCAACTGGTTACATTAGGCCTAGGTTTTGGCACAAATTCTGCAAGCAGACCGGCGCAAAATGCCTCTCGTGCAATGTGATTGCGAGCTTGGGGCATCAAGTCGTGGCTGCAATATGCGTAGTGTACATAATACTTATGTCGTAATTTGGATTCATGTATGCTTACCAATCATACTATATTATTAGATAAACCAAATGTACTATGAATGAATGTTAATGAGAGGGGTGGGAAAAAAACTCACATTTGCCGCATCCGCAATCAAGTTCTTCGCGTAATGTTTTTCGACAATATGCGGTCGCCGCCTTGGTGGTCTGGTGCCGCTCGGCGGTATCCGTGCCCAACACTTAGTGGACCAACACTCAATCCTATCGGGGGGGGGGGGGGGTCAAAGGTGGACGTGGGTGGACGGGGTGGTCCACGAGGGGGCAACCACGGCGCGCCCGACTTGATCCCGGAGTGTCAACATCCTCCACATCACCTGAAATTTGACCCCGGTTCCTTCTACAATTGTGTCCAGCAGCTTGTATTGGGTCAGGTGCAATGGTTGGCTCTCGCCACGAAAAATGGTCGCTCCTGGGCCACAATCAATATGTGGTACTACCTCCCCATCCAAGAGGGAGACGGGTCGATGTTTCCTCACATATTGCATCCTAATTAACACACACCACCAACACTTTCATTTCTCGAAAACCATTGGCGACTTTGCGCTTATCAGATTGTGTTGAGCAATTTACAAAAAATTAGTTGAACACAAAATATTACCTTTATTATGTGATGTGAATTGTTCAAAGATTCGAACCGAGGACCTTCTGTTTGGCGATGTGTTAAAGAATACCATGATAACCAAGAATGCTCTGATGATCCGTTGGAAATATAGAAACTTTCTTTATACTTATACTCAAGTTTAGATTTAGATGAGATTGAATGGATGGATGTTTGGTGCACAGATTGATATGGGGTCTGCTTCTTTATCCATGCTTCCATTTTGTATGAGTCTGGTTTGTAAATGTGAAGATTAGTTGATAGGTGAGTTGCTTTTCACTATCTGTTACATTACTCACACTAAATACTTAGAGAGGGAGAGTGTGTGCGTAAAACCAGTATCTGCATCCGCCACCGGCAGCGACGACCGCCCGCCCCCTGAGCAGCAAGTCCAGGCAAGATGAAGCTTTCGAGCGATGAGGAGATGGAACATGCGAGTATGGATGACATGAAGGACTCAACAAACGAGGACTTGGAGAATTCTTTGGGCAACGATATCTTTGGGCATTTGGTCTTGGTCTGGGTATGTTTATATGTACTGTACAAAGAGCACTGTACAAGGAGAAGAAGCGGCAATGGCTGCAGCTTCAGGTTCAGACTAGTTAGGCTCAACCCCAAGCACAGCTGGTATTGTGTTCCCATTTCAAAGAAGCTGAACCAGGTAACAGCAAAACATTCCAGTGTTCAGTGCACAGCGGTGATGCTCGGGAGAGCGGTGCTTCGTAGGAGAGCGGGTTAGGGAGACGTGCTTATCGATCTTTTGCCCTAGTCGACAAACCCTAGTTGTGAATTCGTTCAAGGTGCCTGATATTACTGGAAGGTGTCATACCAGGTTTATCAAGAGTGGTCATTCTGCTGAGAAGTGAAAGCAACTAGTCTTCTTTGTAGTGTAAGGTTGGATGGCAAAGTATATTACAGGACATGATGGAGGAAAGGAGGGATGCTGAATGAGGAAGGAGGAAGAACTTGTTGTACATGGGTGGACAAGACTGTGAAGGAACGGGTGATGAGTGAACTTACAGTTTCTACTTTGTATGACTTGATGTGAGGTACACCATTGTTCCCAGGTATTCCTACATTGGTTGTGGTCTGATGGAGATGATGACAGACAACTAGTTGAGCTATTTCTTTGTTTTGTATTGTCTTGGAGCCTAGTTGCACTAGGCCTTCTGGCTACAATCCACCAAAGTATGATGGTGATGTAACCAAACGCATGCACTTCTGGAGGCTTGGCTTGGTGGATCCACAGAAGCTGGAGATACTCGATCTTGGTGGTCTTGGTGTTGTCCTCAGTGAGGGAGCTGCCTGCACATGACAACATGACAACATGAGGGAGCTGCCTGCAGGCTATTGCTGAAGAAGCTCAAGCTGAGGCTAAAGTTGCCAAGAAGGCGCTTGACTGCTCTGACACAGACCAAAAGCCAGAATTTGTTGATGAGGTACTAATGTTGCAGGTATAGTTAGGTCTGTAGGTAGCTTGTGTTTACATGTAAGACCTAGGCCAGGTAAGACCCATGCATCCCTCACCTGCAGGACCTAGGCTTGGTTCCATCGCAGTTTTGTCAGCTCGCAATGAATGATGCGGGCACATGTGAGAACATCAACACTTACATCAAAACAAGCAAAACAAAACATAGGAAAGTACCGAATGTTGTTTGCAACGCATGAAGTGGTTAAACTTTGAACCTCATACCTGGGAGTCCGCAATTGGCTCCTCCGGTGACTCCTCAATCGGCTCTTCTACAATCAGCTCTTCAGACTTTGGTACCCATCTACTGCCAACCCGAGTGCATCTTAATCTCCACAAAGCGTTGTGCGCTGCTGCGGTTGAGTTTAAGGATGCTGTACGTCGGGCCTGAATTGCCTCCTCACCTCTAAGGCTACCAATGGCAACATTTGATTGAAGGCTTTTGTTTCTGAATCTATGTTGAATGATCCTGAACCAGTGTTCCAGGTCTGTACCAAAGGACTTTTCTTGCATTTTGTTCCAGCATGTTGAGTATGACGCTGATATGCCGCTTTTGCCGCGTGATGCGAGTTTTCCATTCATTGACATGACCAGACAGATAGGCTTCCATACCTTTCAACAAACCACGGGGTGTGCTTGACCAATACATGCTGCAAATTATCAACTTAAACAATTAGCATTGTCATCTATGCTATTTTACTACAAGCATTCCAATCAAACCCTCCTCTCCATCTCCCACGAATTGAAGCAAGTCTCTTATGGAACTCATGTTGGGACGTACTCCTGTAGCTAGGTCAATGGGATAAAGGGATGAATCAAGCCAGAGATCTATGTTCGTACCTCCTGCTCTCCGTTTTTTAGAGAAGTTTGACTTCGGTGTCTGCTCCTCTAGTAATCGACCTCTCAAAATCAATGGTGCACTTTCCATCAATTGCAACCCGCACGTTATAAGGAGGCTGCTTGCTCAACGGCAAATTCGTGATCTCCGACAATGCCATTCTCAGTAGCTGAGTGCCTGAAGGTAAAAAGCTAGTATCATGTTTATTAATTCCTTGGTATTGTCTGACTAATGGAGTGCTCCAATTTTACAAAAGCTAGTATCCCGTTTGTTAATTCCTTGGTATTGTCTGACTAATGGAGTGCCCCAATTTTACAAAAGCCAGTATCCCGTTTGTTAATTCCTTGGTATTGTCTGACTAATGGAGTGCCCCAATTTTACAAAAGCCAGTATCCCATTTGTTAATTCCTTGGTATTGTCTGACTAATGGAGTGCTCCAATTTTACAAAAGTCTGTGAGGGTATTAGGAATTGCCTGAAGTTCAGATGCTGATCGCACGTCTGGATTTGGTATATGACCTGCGACAACACTTCATAAAGTGTGGCTTCTGTTATCTGATTCAAGTATCGATTTATTTGATTTAACTTTAATTCAGAGATAAGGCCATATGCATCTACAACACTTTGCTAAGGAGCCAAGTGATTTTGGTTCTATCTTTGGCTACTTTGGTGTGAGGGGTTCAGGACTTTGGCACCTTATATGTCTCCTTTTTCTTGTATCAGGGGTTAGCATATAATTTCTGGTTTGCATGAATCAAGGACAAACCAGCATAAGAAGTTTTCCCAATCCATTCCCGGTTAATTTTAACATAAGTTCATGAAGGGCCAGCCAAGTGGGGAAACAAGTTGTTATCCAGCACCTGAGCTCAGCTGATCCCTCCTTTCCATGGAGATACCAATGGTGGTACATTTTACAGGGATGAGTGCACTTGCTATCATACAGAACAGGTGTCCATGAAAGGCAGATCTCTGTCAACCACAGCCTCGAATGGCATTGCTCAAGGTGTGGCTTCAGCAATTTTGACCTGCAAAAGTTCCACTTCCCATCCGATATCCCAACTGCAAATTTGAGCAATGCAGGTCAGAATTGATTTTGACCAGTACCTCTTTCTCGGTTCAAGGTCCCAAACTTCACTTCAAATGTGCAAACAGAACCATGTCATTTCTACATTCTTTTCTACATTCTGTACAAATGTCATCCGGCCCGAAGTACCAGATGAGGTCCTCCCCAGATGAGCTCTTATATTCAGCTTTTTGCATTACTAAGATTGATGGCACCATGTTCTGATATCAGGGCCAGCAACATATACAACGTTGTTTGCTGTAGCACCTGTCCCAGCACCTGGTGGGAAATATGTGAAAAGGTCTTCGCAAGCTACTCACTGCAGCCTTGGCAGACGGACAACTTGAATGCTTCTCACTCATAGCAGCAGCTTATGGTTGCAGGTAGCAGCCTTTGAATGGTCTCCTGCTGCACAGTCCCCCCCATGGTTCTTGTGATGTCATCACACCATAGAAATCATCTTGATTATCTACGAGTCCTCCAACTAAATGATTCATTCAGGATAGACTGGTAGATGAAATTGTACGACTAAATCAACACACAATCAACACCAAAGCCATTCTTGATTGTAGGGACCACTTATCACATCTCGATGTTGGCAAAGAGAATGACTGACCTATAACAGAGCATGAGCTGAAATTAACATATCTAGTTTACACTTATGCTCCCAGGACAAAATAAGGAAAGAGATACACCTTTCGTGCAATCAATTCAAGGAACTGCATCAGGAATTTGCCAAGCCCCTTTCCTTGAACGCATTGCTCCAGCTACAGCTCATAAATGTACAGAGCTGGCAAGTCATGCTCCACTAAAAATCTATACTGGACAAATGCAACCACTGGCTCACTATCACCTATCCACATGTCATATTCAGAGAGTTAGTACCCAAGATGGTCGGACAACACTGAAGGGGTAATGAGCTTGTATTTGGGCACTTCACTCAGCAGCTTGTTGTAAGTGCCTTGATCGAACAACACTAAGTTGTTTACCTTCTCCTTCTGCTTTCCCTTGCACCACTTCTGAAACAATTATCCGAAAAACACAAATCAAAACAAGTCCATTCAACCAGCCCACTAAGCTGGTCAGGAAGCACCGTGAAAGCTGAACAAAAAATCTAACTGCTCATACACTGGCTCCCGACCCTGATGGCCACCTGTGCGCGCCAATCACCAAGTATATCAGTATATCCCTCCCAAGCTAAGCAATTCCAGTCAAGAAAAGTAGAGCGCCACCTTGAGGTAGAGAGTAACCAGATCAGATGTTCCTCAATCATGATATATCGCCAGCACTCTCCTGCTGGTCCTCACCAATCAATTCTGTTCAAAATTCTGCAATATCACGTACCATAGGCCACAATTCTGAATGGCTGATAAACAATCCACTCCTGAAGTGTGCTGAACTTAAGAAAGCCCTGCCAGCCACCAATCAAATGCAACATTACATGACCTCACATCACCTCACATCACCAATCAAATACAAGACTGGTAAAACCCGAGGGCTGGGCTGTTGTAGCCTCGAGGGCTGGGCAGACCTCCACCGACCTGCAATTCGAAGTCCCCCCCTGAATTCCAACCAGAGGCAGTCTCACACTCAGGCAAGCAGCAAGCCACAAGCAAGTGGCAATATGTAGGGCAAAAACATGTTCAGATTTACAACTGAATTTCCCATTTAAAGAGCTATTACCTTTGCTGTAGCAATTGTCATGTTGTCATGTGCAGGCAGCTCCCTCCTCTAGGCACTGCTATCTGTTGCACTCAATAGATTAAGACAGCTTTCCAGAAAACCAGTGTCTCGAGGATTAGAGGATAGAAAATGAATGGGTACTCTGAGCCATGCCATTGCCGTCAATGCTGAGCAGGTTTGGGCCAGGAGCCCCTAATGTGTCCTTGGTGCCCTAAACACTAGGTAACAAAGAAAAATGATGTAGGTTGAATTATACCAAACTCCTCTGACGAGCAGCGTTGACTTCCCCCATGGCCCGCAAGTGCTTAATCAACTCAATTGCTGCACAGAAGTCAATACAGGCTCCGACGTTGTTATGCAAAGGCCCCAAGACTGGTAAAACCGTGACAAAGACAATTCAGGATTTTACATAATTTCTCTCATCCAGCACAGTCTTTACCCTCCAGGCATGCCTTACAGTGTGACCGGCAGGACAACGGTAGTAATAGATCAGCAATGGGGTAACACACTTCATACCACCAAGCTGCATGGACATTACACCTTGACTGGGAACATACCATGAGTACAATTCTATAAATATTGTATACATCGCTATCTCTGTCTCACTTCCCTAATTCCGCTGATACTCTACATTATTGTTTTTAACTTTGTTCCAGGATGCCTATGTCTGGTCCCTATTGTACTCAAACTCTATTGACCAAGAGGCCGGGTACAAGAGTAGCGGGGGCTGCTATTTCATGAGCCATGAGCCATGAGCGGCATGAGCCATGAGCAGAGTCGTAAGTGTGGAAAAAAACATGAGCAGCACTATTTTCCGGAAATGAGTGTCCGCGGGAATAGGGTTTAGGGTGCCACGGTCATAGGGGGAGAAGGACCTCCCGATGAAGGAGGTTCGGCAATGTTATTTAGAATTATATATTGAAAGGCAATGTTTCGCGAATGGTAGGGTGGTACTGCTCTCGGAACGATGGACACAGAATAGAATAAAAAGAGGGCACAATGAGGTTTTTATTGATAAACATGAATTGCATTTGAAGCACGTCCACTGTGCTGATTGTGCAATCAAATCTTTAGCCCTGTGCCTACTGAATACAAGTCACGTTGTCAATGGGACTTCGACTGCTCTCAGAACTAGCTCATGAGTCATGGGGCTCCTCCATGTAAAGTCGATTGCAGCCGTTGTACCGCCCCTAGTGATGTTCACCACAATGTCCTGCCCTTCAATCATACCACCATCGAATATGGAAATCTTCACGTTTTCGTCGTCCACACCAATGCGAATGTCCCCATACAATGGAGAAGAGGAGCGCACTCCTTGAGGAGAATAGGTCTCTCCGATGGAGTCCACCCACGTCCAGTGGCAGCAGTTCCACCGCAACAGCATAGCAGTGCGCCTTCTTCTGCATGGGTGACCGTCATAGCTGGGAAAATCGGAATCGAGGATGCGCAGGAGCCACGGACTCCTCAGACCAAGATCGTCACCCCGCTCGAAGGCGTAGTGGCCTACGATATACTCAAAAGCCACCAATGTTTCCACAATCGAACCAGCATCTTCTGTGTAATCTGTGTACCAGATAACAATGTCTCCCGATGTGGCCGAATACATTGCATAATCGATGCCTCCAAATGGGCAGTTGTCCCGGTTCCGGAAGCACGGCATCCTTGCAAAGGAGAACCTGAGGACGACTTGGATGCAGATGACAATGACCTTGCGGACAGCTACGAAGCCCCTAGATTTTGTTATGATGCGAAGCGGAAGAGCAGTCCGGCCTCCAATAATGGAGCATCTGGGTCCCACGTACCCACCGACGGAGGTGGAACGTGTTCATCACGCCGGCGGTGGATGAACCCATACATCTTTCTCATCAACAAGTTATAGTTTGAGATCTGCCACCGAAGTCCATCCCCCCGGATGGAAATTCGGCGCCGCATTTACATCGAAGAGGGGATGGACTTCGTCGTGTCCAGTGGCTATCGGCCCACCTAGCAGTGAGTGCCCATAGTTTGCATGGCAGGGTAGGAAACTGAAACGGCTACATTCATGAAGCAGCCAATCTTCATCGGTCCAGGATCCTGTAGGGGGGAAATTTAAATGTGCCCTGGAGTGTTTGTGAGGAATTGCAGCGTTAGCTTGAACTTTTTCCAGCCACCGCGCTGCTCCTCCTCCATCCGGGAGCTGCTGTCATTGAGCGTACTCCGCTACTCTTTTTCAAGGATGCCGTGCCGCCGAAATCCAGCCGACTGCCCTTATCATGGCCACGATTATGCTATGTTCAAACCAGAATCAGGAGACATCATTGTCTGGCTCTCTGTTTTCACAGACGCTGCTGGAATCAAGCAAGAGTCTTTGCGCGCAATGGAGTATCTGGAGGGCTATTACCGCTTTGAGCGAGGTGAGGGCGAGGGTCAATGCGGTCCGTGGGTCCTGAAAATTGTTGACCTCGATATACCAAGCTGGAAAGGGATGTCGGACAGATCACGCACGGCCTCGCTTTGGCGCTGGAACTGCTGCCAGTGGACCAGGGAGGACGGCACCGGGGAAAACTATATACGTGCAGATCACTCCGCTCTTCCAGTGTATGGAGACATTCGGCTGAGTTGCGAAGACGAATCGCACGGGCACATGAGGCCCACAGTGACCTTGTCAATGTATGATGGTGGTATCATTGATGGACATGACATTGTCGTCGGCTCCAGCAAGGGCAGCAGAACGACCGAATTGCAGTTTACCTCGAGGTGCCGCAGCAGTGATGAGCTTGTTTTGAGGGGTATCGAAGTTCCGTCGACTTGGTGAAGCCCATGTAGAAGGAGGAAGGGCTTAGTTTTGTCTGCAGTTGGTAAATGTGAGACATCGTGTCCGATCAATAAACCCATCGTACCTCACTTCTGTATGATTGTGTTTCATTGTGTTGAATAACTATCGGAATTGGCCCACTGTTTACAATTTGATGTCTCATTTCTACAATGTGTCTGTCCGGATGAATATAGCAGAGTAACCGGTATGTGAGTCATGTGTCAAGAATATACCAGAGTAACGCCATGTCGGACATTGAAATGCGGCACCGCATTTCCATGTCGGCATCGAAATGCGGCACCGCATTTCCATGTGGGACAAGGAAATGCGGTGCATCATTTCCGTCCAGGTACACGAAATACCAACACGGGTCTATAAATTGGACAGACAACGAGGTTGGCATTGCAAATGCGGCGACGCATTTCCAGCTTGGCAATGGAAACTTCTTTTTGGACAAGGGAATGCGGTGCCGCATTTCCGTCCAACACTTCGAAAAGTGCAACTATTTCCGACCAGCGTGATGGAATGCGTTACCGCATTTCCGTGAGAGGGTCTGCAAATGGACAAATTGCGATGTCCGTTCTGGAAATGCGGCGCCGCATTTCCATGTCCGTCATCGACTTTTTTTTTACAATGGAATGCGGTGCCAATTTTTGCTGATGGGCCTGCAGTTCGAACAACGACCATCCCCAATATGGAAATGCGGCACCGCATTTTCAATTCCGCCATCTCGACCTCCTTGTTCGACCTCCGTGTTCGACCTCTGTAAGCGTGGTGGCATCCATGCAATGAGCGGGAGAGGCCAAAACTGGCGTGTGGACAAAGGAAATTTTGGAAATGCGGCACCGCATTTCCAATCGGCCGATTACTTTTTACTATGCCAACATTGAAATGGAAAATTTAGTCCCTCCCCTGTTTTGGAAATGCGGTGCCGCATTTCCAAAAGAGGTTCTTAGAGTTGCCAAAATTTTGGAAATGCGGTGCCCCATTTCTGATTTTGGGAGCGTCGTGGTTTGAGCGATTGTGTGGCTGGAATGCACACTGGAGAGGGGTCACGAATGTCTGGCAGAATTTCCTTTATATACTCTGGAAGAGAATTTACATTTACAGAGACTTCATTAAAATTCTATTAATCTTGAAAATCATCCGAATCCTCATCCTGTTCTAGACTGTCCTGCTCCGCCTCCACCCCCTCAGTGCCTTTCTCATCTCCAGCGGACTGCTCGTTGGCCAGGCTTTCGAAAATCCCATCTTCCCCTTGCGGAACTGTCCATCTCACCTCCGTTGGGTCGTCTTCCTCCCTGTCTGCGTCGCTCTCATCCGCTGAATCACATATGTACTTTCGTACCCGTCTACCTGTCTGAGCTGCTGCCAACTCTTTCCTTATCCTTCTGTCCTCCCTAGCCCTCTCCAAAATCTGCTCTACTTTACTGGGATTCTCACTTCTTCTAATCGCTGTATTTGGCTGCATAACTAGGAAGGGAGTAGTCCCTCACCGGGCTCGTCATGAAGTCGGCCCTCGCAAAGAACGGGACACGTGCCCACACGTCCGGATCGTCAAGGTTAAGAACTGTAGCAGCTTCTCTGCGAATGGATGTAGGCAAATCCGGCTCTCGGCCAAAGAGAAGAAAGTATGGTGAGAAGGAGGCAAGTGATGCTTGTTTGCTGAACCTGTAGCCCATGGCTAACCAAGGTAACTGAAGGTCTCAATCTCCTAGGTGTCCCTTCTGCCATACTTGCGCAAACCCCTCTTTACTGTCTGAACAACTCTCTCTGCCAAGCCATCGGCCTCAGGATGATCCCGAGAAGTGGTGCGGTGGTCTATCAAGGCCTTGTCACACAAAGCTTGAAACTCCCCCAAGAACTCACTCCCTTGGTCCGTGAGTACCTCAGCTGGAGCACCGAATCGGCTAAGCACACAATCCAAGAATGCATACGCAGCTCCCTCACTAGCCTTATCAGGCAATGGAACCAATTCAATCCACTTGGAGAAGTGCTCCACCATCACCAACACGTACTTGTTGTGGCGCATGGTCAGTGGCAACGGCCCTGCGAAGTCAAGACTCCACCTGTAGCCCAATCCCATGATCGGAAGAGGGTGCAATTGTGGAGTAGGGGCGTTGAATGAAGCACGCACCCTGTCACACACCATGCACCTAGCCACAAATTGTTGCACCTCTGTGTGCATACCACGCCACCAATACTGCCCCTGCAGTAGACTATGAGTGCGTCGCACCCCAAAATGCCCCAACTCCTCATGGGCATGGCGCACTAACCGTGCCCGCTGTGTTGGGTGAGGCACAATCCTCACTCGACCATCCTCCCACACTTGGAGCAGGTGTGTCCCCTCCCACTTGAACCTCTTGGCTCGTTGTAGGATCCGATCCCTCTCCTTGGCAGTCACAGTGGTTGCCGTGTCTCCAGTGCGGAGGTAGTCCAACACAACTGAATCCTCATGTATATCTTTGGCGCCACCTTGCTCATTGCTGGCCTCAGGGTCCTCAGACACTTGATCTACAGTCATCCCTGTTGCAGGTCCAACCTGGCCTTCCGCTGCCAAGATACACAGAAATGCAGATGCATGCCATCCAGGCACCATCTCCTCGTCCGTCTCACCATGCCACCGAGCTCCAGTGTCATCCTGCTGGCTCGTGCATGGATTGCGACTCAACCCATCTGCATTGCAATTGACCAAACCCGGTCGATGCACCACCTGAAAGTCATACTCTTGAAGGATGAGTGCCTACCGTGCAAGCTTCCCCGTAAGCTTGTCTGACTCCATCAACCACTTGAGTGGTTGGTGATCCGTGACAAGGGTGAAGAAATTGCCGTATAGATAGCACCTGAAGTGTGCCACGGCCCACACTGCAGCTAAGCATTCGCCCTCATATGAGCTATACTTAGACTCTGCAGCATTGTTCGAGCGGCTAGCATAAGCCACTACAAACTCTCTTCCCTCATCATCCACCTGTGTGAGCACCGCTCCAAGCCCCAGCATGCTCCAATATGTATGCAGCTAAAAAGGACGCCCCCTGATAGGTCGTCTCAAGATGGGCGCCGAGGTCAACCTCGCCTTGAGCTCTTGAAAAGCTTGTTCTTGCTCATCTTCCCACTGCCACTCCTGGTCCACCTTGGTCAGCTTGGTTAGAGCCTTTGCAATGGCACTAAATCCCTTAACAAACCGTCTGTAATAGTTTGCTAACCCCATGAAAGCTCGAACTCGGCTCACATCTGTGGGGCGTGGAACCTGTGCAATGGACTCTACCTTAGTCTGCTGTACCCCCAATCCTCCAGGATATATCATGTGACCCAGATACTCAATCTGGTTGTGGAAAAACTTGCACTTTCCCGGATGTAACTTCAATCCGTGCGCCCTCAAGCGCTCAAATACCCCCTGAAGGTGTCTCTCATGCTCCTCCACCGTAGCACTAAAGATGATGATGTCATCTATGTAGCACCGAGCAAACTCCACCCCTGCTAGAATCCTGTCCATGATTCTTTGAAACTCAGCGGGAGCGTTTTTAAGCCCAAATGGTAAGAACCGCCATTGGTATAGGCAATCCTTCCCGTGCTCATTGATCCCCCAGAATGCCGTTTTTTGCTTATCCGCCTCCTTGATCGGCAACTGGTGATATCCGGATCGTAAATCCAACGTGCTAAAGACCTTGGAATGCCCAATGGCATCAAAGATCTCCTCTGGTGCCGGCATGGCATACCTATCGGACTTGGTCTAACGATTTACAGGCCGGTAATCACCGCACATACGTCTCTCCGTCCAATTACCATAGACATCTTTCTTGGCTGGCATCACTGTGGCTGAAGCATACTCTCCACCAGAGTGCTCCACCAAACCTGCCTCCCAAAGATCTTGAGTCCTCATCTAAATCAAAGACCTCTCCATGTCACTGTATCTATAGGGTCTCCGAAAGATTGGCGTGTCAGTGGCCAACTCAATACGGATCTCTTGACCCTTTAGTGCTCCCAAGTCCTTCAAACTGAAGGCAAAGCAATTCCTGTAAGCCCTCAGGAACCGCCGTATATGTCGTCTCTCTCCTCCGGTGACAATGGGTCCAATGTCAGGTTCCCAATTGTCCTCCGTAACTGCAACCTTAAGTCCAGTGGGCTTAGAGGTACAAGACGCGTCCCGTGGTTGCTATGCTGCAACCTCTTGAGCAGTACTCCCTTCCTGCTCAGTCAATGACAAGGCCTCATCCTGCCCCATCGTCTCATCATTGAGAACCTCCTCATCCCGAGAAGAATCCCCAACCTCATCCATCACAGCTGCCTTGGCTGCCAACTCCCTCTGAACCTCGAGCACCTCCCACGTGTGCCATGGATGTCTACACCCGTGGTCCTCACCGGCTCGCCCCCACTTGCTGCCTGTACCGTCTCGGTAGGCAGAGAGACCGTCAAAGGAAGTGCACTCCGCACTCTACGTTGCTCAGCCATAGCCAAGCTGATAATCCAGGTCAAGCAATTGAGATCCATTGCTTGCCCCAACACCTGACGACGTGATGCCTCAGAAAGAGAAGGCACCGCCGTGGTTCCAGTGGAAAATCCCATAGCCCGCTCTCGCTTGTCGGCATTAGGCTCCACTTACTATTGCAACTGAGCATCCCACAGGAGGCCAGGTCCACCATCCCGAAAAGCATGGGATCCTGGGAAGCTGAGCAGTGTAGGTAATGCTGCTCGTGGTTGACCCACCCTGTTGACCACTGCCAAAGGCGAACGGTCATTGTGTCTCACACGTTGAGACTGCCTCCCTGTGTCCAAAATGTTGTCCACTATGAGGTGTATTGGCCGCTGCACCCCATCAAATGCACGCTTGAGCAGTGCGGGTGGCATCAAGTTAGTCCACCATAGCCGTGGACGATGAGTCCGTGATCCCACTGTAGCTGCATCCAGCAGCACTGCTAACCCAAGCCACGACCGGACTTGATGCACACTGGCCATCACCCTGGCCCGAGAATCGCCCATCAGTGGCACATTCTCCAAGATGTATGCTGGCGATACAGCTTGATGAAGCTGCAAGTGGCGCAAAATCTGCACCATCTCCCAAAACAGACTCGTCCTCGAGTCTCGCAATCCATTGCCATGCCCGGCTGATGAATGCCCTTGGCAGGGCCAACCTGCCACTACCAGATCAATGGAGCCAACCTGCTCCAAATCCGGCGCCCCCAGCAACGAAATGTCTGCTGGCAAGGCTTGTTGGTATCCACGAACTGCAGACACTGGCAACAAAGCAGGGTACTGCTGTACCAACTGAGCAACATGGCGCAGTGAGACGCGTCGTGCAGTCTCATCCCTCTCCACATACAGGTAACGCCTTATCCGCACACCTGCCTGTAGCACAGCAGCCAATCCGGTGCTGATCCCGCCAAACAAGTCCAGAAGGCAAATGCCTTCATCCGGATACTGCCACACAATAGGTGTGATATCCAATGGTGACAACTGAGGTGGTCCTGGTGCAATACCCGCACTCTCCTCCTCTCCTGACGGTACAAAAGCCTCTACCCAGGCTTGTTGCACCCGTCGATCAGCAATCTGCTGCAAATCCTTGCTCGTACCCCACAATGGAGTGTGAGCAACCATGGCAGGCAACTCCGCCATACCATGCATGTCATCCTGCTCTGCTGGAGGTGGCACATCCTCTGCATGGGCATTGCCTTCCAGCAACTCTCCAGATTCAACCCTGGTGACTATGTCTATCTGCAGCAGACTCCTACGACCCTGGATGTGACTGCAGGACCTGTTATTTTGAGGGTTCGAGAGGTCTTGCCCTCAGGCGTCTTGGTCTTGGAGGGTCGGGATGGCATAACTTGGAAGGACCATGTGCGTAATTGTGCGCCATGTCACCTTCCGAATGTCGATGGCAGGATTGACCCAAACCTGGCAGTGGTATCTGCAGGTTTGAGGTGCATGTTGTGTGGGTCTGCTAAAGGGGCAGCCACCATGCTGGTGTGTGATCGATGCTCTAGAGGTTGGCATATGGGATGCTTGACTCCACCTCTTGAGATGGTTCCGGATGGGGATTGGTTATGTCCACATTGCATTGGATAATGGGAGTGGATACAACCATAGAAGGCTAA